>VDFB02137365.1:37456034-37866288 GCA_007258455.2 Sequoia sempervirens
GTTCCTTGAAATCCATATATTCTCAGGATAGTGCTGAATGGATATGGGATAATGTCACCCCAGTTATGTAAAACCCTCAATTCTGGTTTCCTCTCCTTCGGCTGAAGGAAATCATGCAGTTCCTGAGGGATCCTAGGTACATTTACCATCAATCTAGCTCTCAATCTTGTAGCAAAACAATTATCAAATTGCACATAACTGGTGCTTTCCTTATTATAGGACAAATTTGCAGCCCATATCTGTACTATAAATCTTTCTCCATTAACTCCGATTGTCTTAGTCTATATTCGTAAAAGAAATCAGTAATTCTAAACAAGAACATATGCATCAACATGGAATACCAAAAGAATTGAGTACTAGTATCACCATTCTACAGCTTTGATAGTCCTTCATCTATCCTCTCCACCAAAAAAGAAGCAAAGTCATATGTTACAGAGAAGTTAGGGTGTTCTATTTGCACCCCATGAACATGTATGCAATCAAGATTACTACAATTGTGGCTGAAACCCAAAATTTGAATATAGTGAATAGAAAGTAGCCAGAAAGGCTTCAAAACAATTCAATCAAGGGTTCCTGGTCACTAGGGCTGATGTGAAATTGTGAACCCCCTGCCTTAACCAAATGAGGTGGAAGCAGCCTAACCCTAAAAAGAGATTTTAATTTTGTATACTCCTTCATTTCTTCAAGATTAATAGGAACCAAGTCATCACTTGGCTCACTCAAATCAAAAGTCTGTTGGATAACATCTCTGTTAATTTCCAATAGAACCCCTCCATCATTATCTCTGATTACCTATGTGATAGGGTTTGCCATCTTATATTAATCGCCTAAGTGTAAGTCCACATCAGGGAACACATTTGGAACAACCAAATTTTCCATGTCGTGACTCTCCATCCATTTGAAAAAAGGATGAGGTAAATTCTCCATTCATACCATAATCAACATTTGTAAGCCCATGAGTGGAACCCTAGCATCAGCAATGTTGGAATTATTACACACCAACCCCTCCCCTAGGATTTTCCCTCACATCAACACCAAACCTTTCCTTTTGTCATTTGTTGATAATGGAAATTGATCTAGGAAATCATCGTACAAGTTTCTTTTCAAATACTCAATCTGGGCAGAGTGCTGCTTGGTTGGTGCCATTTTAGACAAACTAGGGCCTCACTACAATGTTACACTTGAAGTGGCTATGACTAAGTAGAGATAGGAAATTACAGAGTAAAAATACCGCAATTCCTCACAATGTTACAATGTTCTTCCAACGCTACTCCTTGCTAATTTCGTCGCACTTTCGACGAACTTTTGGTGTTGTTCCAACGCTACTACTTGCCTATTTCATCGCACATTCGACGAAATTTTGGTGTTCTTTTGACACTACTACTTTAGTATTTCGTCGCTATTTCGATGAACGTTCCATGTTGTTTCCACGCTACTGCTTGCCCATTTCGTCGAACCGACGACGAACTTCTGGTGTAATTCATCGGTGGATAAACAAAGGTTTCTTCGATATTCTGACAAAATCCCGAGGTATTTCACGATGCTTCCGACCGACAATTCTTCGCCGTTATTTCGACATTTAATTTGTCGTCGGCCTTGCGACGAAAAAAAAATGATGGAAAGATTTTTTCCATTATGTCGCTCTTTCGACAGAGATTTGTCGAACGACCGACGAACGCCCGTCAGAAAATGGTGTCAAATCTAGTAGTGTGTGTTTCTAAAGTTCATGGTTGGATGTCATGCCTTGTTTGATGTCATGAAAAGAAGTATTGTCTATGGTTGTTGTTGGTAGAGTTTTTTTCATGATGATATATTAAGATGAGGATAAGAAGCATTAAGATGAGGAGTAGAAGCATTGATGATGTTGGAGAGATGTTGTTGATGACCTATAGCATGTTGTATACTCTCTCCTATTGTTCCTAAAGAAGTATGCATTGTTGCAATATTTTTTCGGCTTTCACAAGTGGGTAAGAATTTTTTGTTTTAGGATGTTATTGTGAATAATTTTTGGGAGGATGCTCCACATTTATCCACTATTGGATATATGGTCTTGTGGTTTAGGATTCAAATTTTATGTTTTGTGGATGTTCCACTCCTATATTTTCAAGTCATCAATGTTGTCAAGGAGGTTTCTCTAAATTGCAAAAGTGTTGAACACACCCAAAGACTGAGGGGGGGTGAATCGATCTTAACAAAAAATTAACCCCTTTTGGAACTTAACTCTTTCAGCACAATTCAACTTTCTTCATTAGATCAAAACCCTAAAACGTAACAGTGACATAGAATGATATAGCAACTTGAATCCTTAGCAACTTTAACAACCTTTAAGTAATGCAAGATATAGTAATTCTTCTTCTAACCAAATTAGTAGTAGTAAGAAATAAACAAAGGAAACACACATGCACAAGGAGAACATTAGATTTAGGTGGAAAACCCAATGAGGGAAAAACCATCATGAGAGTTAACTCGCAATATAAAGACTCACTACCCAAAAGACTTGCAAGAAGGCTCAATGCCTTAGAGAAAGATACAAAAGGACTGGTAGGACTGAAGCCAATACAAATTCAAGAGCAAGATACAAAGGACCTAGTGAGATTCACTATCTCAGAGTAGGATACAAAGATTTAAATAAATATTACACTGCTTGTCAACATAACACTCTTTTGACTGAGGTGTTATAGCACAATTTATCTTCCCTTTCACATGCTTTAGCACTATTACTGTTGGATATTAAATACATTTCATGCACACACTTCTTCACACTTATACACTTCTCCATCTTGTTGTATCTGAAATGATCTTGCATTTATATCCACCACAAAGCTTCAAAACTTTATTTAGGTTAGGTAGGAAAAGGATAACCAATGAAATCAACTAGTCGACCACCAAAACATAATGTGGTCCTATCTAGAAGATAGAGATGACCAAAAAAACTCTTATCACCTCTTCTACCGTGATCCAAAATAATTTACACATAGGCACTCATCAGCCTAAGTTGGCATCAAGGAAATGTGTGGATGAAATGTTGAAGTGTGTAACCAATTGGCCCATAAACATACTTCTTATTGAATTAACTTGAAGCAGTCCCGAGAAGGATAGGTTAGGACCCAAATATATGATAGCACATCTTACATTGTTGGCGCAACCCCCCAATCACACGGTGCAAGCATAGGAACAATCCCTATTGGCCAGACATCCACAAATAACCTAGAAATCCAACTTAAGACTCAATGCAACACCAAAGAAACCAATTAGCAACATGAAAATCACATGGGGATGTTCCCTAAACATCCAACAACACTTTCATACACTTATTTCATACTTTCATGCCACCAAAAACCACCACAGATCAAACAAGAACAAAAAACTATATTCTAGAAACATAGAATGCTTAATCATGAGATATAACATTAACATATCAACTTGTGAGCCACTTCAACATATGAGATTAGAACTAAGACATTGTACAAACATTGAAAGAACATTCACTGATCCACAGGAGTGGATACATCAATGCAAAGAAATGGGGAGCATTTCTCAGACCAGTCTGGATAACCAACAACACTGTCAACCTTCTATAATTCACAAAGATATCCTTGGCAACACAAGTAACCTAAAAAGATAAGAGTGCAATATCCATAGAAAATTTACATTGAATACCAAACTGCAAGACCAAATCATCAACAATGGAGGAATGTGGAGCATTCTCTCAGATAGACTTCAATGTAGCTTCCTAAACCAGAAACACTTAAGCAACTTGTGGAGGCCATAACTTCATTTTAGAAACACATACTTCATCAATAACATCAAGAGATAATAATACATAATTTATACCTTCAGCAACATCTCTCCACAATCAATGATGCTTCTAATCCTCATCTTAATGCTTCTAGTCCTCATCTAAATATATCATTATGAAATCAACTATGTTGATAGTAATAATGCATTATATGAACTTCAACAACTCTTCTTTGATAAGGAATGACATCCAGTCATGAAATTCAAAAATTCTTCTTTAATAATGAATGCCATCCAATCATGAACTTCAACAATTCTTTGTTGATAAGGCATGACATCCAATCATTCTTTGATAAGGCATGACATCCAACCATGAATTTTATCACCGATGTTAACACAAACTGAATATAAGAATGAAAACCAATAGTAAGGACTAACAACTTACTTCTCAAGTGTTTGCATCAATGACAACCAAAAATTAGTGTTGAAATCAATGACAACAACTGCCAAAAATCTCCTTAGTGTTGAAATTATTGACAATAACTACCAACAATCTCCCTTGTTGGCATTGATGGCAATACGCATTGGTCACTCTTTCCCTTTGACATCAAGGAAAAAGGGACATATATGTCTATATAAAGAAACAACATTTGTTTCGACTTTAGGGATAAAGGGAAAAATAATATTCTATTGAAGAAACAACACATACTCCCTCTTTGACCAATAGCATTTCTTCTTCAACCAATTGTACATACACAACACCTACATAATATCTTCAAGACTCCCCCTTTCTACCAACTCCTCTTGAGAGGTAGCACTCATCAATCCAAGAGTAAAAGATATGAAATTAATTTCTCCCCCTAGACAAATTCACCATTTATGCATCTAGTTAGAAGGAGGGGAAATAACCCTTAATTTTTTTCGCAAATACTCAAAAGTATCCTTTGAAAGTGCCTTAGTGAAAATTTCTGAAATTTGTTCCTTGGTAGGCACATACTCCATTCTGACTTCATGTTCTACAACCTTCTCTCTCATATGGTGATATCGAATAGAAATGTGTTTAGTCCTTGAGTGCATTACCAGATTCTTGGAAATGTTAATTGTACTTGTATTGTCACATAGTATAGGAATAGGTTCATCATAATCCACCTTCACATCCTTCAAATTTTGCTCCATCCAAAGCACCTAAGTACAACAAGATGCTGCAACAATATATTATGCTTCTATTGTGGACAACGACATTGAATCCTACTTTTTATTGAGCCATGAGACCAATCTATCTCCCAAAAATAATGCACTTACACTTTTATTTCTCTAATCATCAACACAACTTTCCCAATCACCATTAGTCTAGGCACTCAAAGAGAAATTTTGATCCTTTTTGTACCATAGGCCATTATCTAGAGTACCCTTCAAGTATTTGAAGATTCTTTTCACATCTTTCTCATGAGATTGCTTAGGATCATCTTGAAATATGGTAACCAAATATACCGCATACATGATATCCAACCTGGAAGAAGTTAAATACAAAAATCATCCAATCATGGACCTATAGAGAGTCTGATCAACCTCTAAAGACTCATCAAATTTTCTTAAGGGACAACCTATCACCGTAGGAGCACCCACTCGTTTGGAATCTTTCATCCCAAAATTCTTCAACATTTCCTTTACATATTTGGCTTGAAATATAAAGATAGGTCACCATATTTTTGAATAATTTGAAGTCCAAGGAAGAAGGAAAATTCAACAATCATTGAAATTTCAAAAAAAAATTGCATTTCTTCTAAAAACCTGACAACTACACCAACTCATGTAATTAATATGTTCAAGCACCAATTGGTGCAAGTGTCCAAACATATGTTTTGTAGAATAGATAGATATTGTAGCAAACTATTCTTTGAGGCTCACCAATTCTTCTCATACAATAAGATAGCATGCACAGGACATGTCCACAAATTTGTTATAGACAAAACCTTGACTCTGAAAGAATTTCAAAATATTCCAACAAGCCTTCAACTTCACTTCACTATGCCAGACCAACACCCTGTCTACTTTTGAAGGTATAAGTACTTGAAAGCTTGGATATAATACCTTCACACCTTGATTAACTTAGCTTCTAGACTGTAAGATAGAACCCTTTTTTGTAGAGAGGAGCATAACAAAAACCTTGACTCTATCGAAGAGAGTGTACTATGAATGTCTTAATTTTTTAAGACTTTATCTTTGTGTGTAGTACACCAAATTGGAGTCGCATCAATCAAAACATGTGTACCAATATTCACACACCATCTACCTTCACTAGGGTCCATTTATACATAGTAGATTTGCACACTGACTAATCTGATTCAAATATTCTTTCATATTGAAATCTTCAACACCTTTTTCTTTTCAGGGAAAAAATATTCTACAAGTGAAATCTCCCCTTGATATAATGCTTTGCAGAGTGCACAAGTGTAGTATAATCCTTCTTCTCATGGTCTTCTTTCCAAACCTTTTCATTTCCCTTCTTTTCTTGATTGTGGGATTCAACCTTTTATTGAATTGGTGGCTTAGCAAAGCCACTTTTGTAGTTTTTTTCCTTATGTCCTATATTATTGCATTTGTATCACATAATTTTATGCTCTAGAGAAAGGTTGTTTCTCTTCACCTTGGATTTGCACTCATCAACCTTGTGTCCATAGTTGTTGCACACATAGTAATATCCATGAAATAAAATAGTATTGTTTCTTTGAGGTATAAATAATCTTCTACCCATGTTATCGTTCCTTCTTCTAACTCTACAATCAATAGACTTATGTCCAAAAATATTGCAAGAAAAATAGTAACCTTGAAAGGATTGATTGAACCTAGTAGGAGCATGTTTTCTTGTGGATGGAGGAATTCTAGGTCCTTTTTTCTTTTGGTTATAATTGGATCCACCTTCTTTCTTGCCATTTTCAATAGTATTAGCATCTCTAGATTCATTTTTCTTGGGATCTTTAGTGTAGGCCTTCTCCACATTTTTCTCAAGTTTTTCATTTGATTGGATCTATCAGGATCAAACTTTTCTCCTTTTTCAATTTTTCCCTTTTCTCTTTTTAGGGAATTCCTAAGAGTGGAAATCTTCTCCTCAAGCTTTAAACATTCAATAGTTTTGTCATTGATCTTGACATTCAAGCAAACTTCAATCATCATGCCTTCTTTAACCATTATTTTCAAATCAGAGATCATGCATTCTACCTCTTTTAGTTTGATTTCACATTATTTCCCTTTTTCAACTTGTATTTTCAATTTTTCATTTTCTTCCTTTGATTTTGCAAGCAAGCTTTAATATTTCTAATTTAGTCCCTTTTCTTCATTTAGGTATTCAAGAGTAGACTGGAGTTTTCCTTCAAAGTCTATTCTCCAATCATCTGAATTGAAGTCCCAACCTTCAGGTTCCATAGATTCTAGATCTATATAAGAGAAAAACATATCTTCATTACTCATGGAGTTAGACTCCTTGTATTTCTCAATATTACACTTTATGTCAATAGTATTGAAATCCATAAAGAGAGTTTCATCATTTGAATCATTCTCCTCATCTTCAAAGGAACCACTTCTTTCTTTGGAATAGAGATCCTTTTTAACCTTATCTCTTTTATTGCTATCATATGATTCTTTATAAGGGAATTTAGATGTAGAATGACCTATTCTTCCACAATTGAAACACTTGAATGGTAAATTACCTTTGCACTTGCATGTGCCTTTCTTTAATTTTCTCACAAGTTTTTCTTAAACCTCATCAAGGTCATTATTTTGATCAACAAATACATTTTCAATCTTTTTGTTGGCTTTGAATGCAACTTCCTTCTTCGAAACATCTTTATAAAACTCTCTCATCTCCAAGGCACTAAGAGTGCCAAAAATTTCATCAACTAAATACTAATCCAAGTCCTTTGAATCTTCAATGGTAGACACTTTATGACAGTAATATTTTAGGAGAGATCTCTATTGTCAATTAGATTTGCACCCTGTTGAATGCAATATTCAGCAATCTACTGAAACATGGAAACCTTCTTCAGATGTGGGTGATCTGAATGAAGAAGGAATCTCCAGAGTGAGTTGGTTCTCCGAATGATTAATCCTACTCTAAATAATTTATGGCAAAAGGGATAGAAGGATGACTAAAATGCAAACCTATGACCTAAAATGAACTTCAGGACTTGATAATAACTTAATGGTGATTTTGATCTCTTCCTCACAAATAGCTTTTAGAAAGACACAATATCTCACAACCTCTCATGAACAATTAATACATAAATAATTTGCATGAAAACCTGACTTGAAATATAACATGCAACCTATATTTTGAACTTTTTGCATTAAGAATCACAGTCTTGGGACATAACAAGGACTCTGTGAATAGAAATCACAAGATAACATCAAACTGAAACTGCAAGTAAACACAGAATTGACAAGTAGGAATGTTATCCTTATTCAACTGAAGGAGAATGCCATAATTTGAAACTGAGTACAAAAGGGTTCACAAGCTCAAAAATGTGTATGAGCAGGAACTGAAATCTGAACTGAGAAGGAGAGCAAAAAACTGTCTTTTCATAATATATCTCCAAGAAACCCTAATCCGAGCTCACAAAGAAGCTCAAGGAAAAAAACTTCAAATTGTCTCAAAAACTGCATAAACGCAGAAAAAAGCACACTGCTTTTATGATCAAACTGTCAAGCCTCTAAAAATTGGCTGAATCTGCTTTAAAAGCCAAAAAAACACCTTATCTCTCCAAGATGAGACCCAAATCCGACCAAGAGGAAAAGTCAACAAAAATCTGCTAAAAATAGCAAGAAATCATAAAACAATTTATAAGAGATTGTTTTACGATTCTGCTTTACAGGATTGCAAATTTTACAATTTATCTATTTTTGCAATTAAAGATTATAAAATCTTTTGCAAAAAGAATTACATGCTTATTTCTCCATTACAATGCTTTGATTTTTCTTAAAAAATAATAAAAATATCAAGACAACTCTACTCATTAGTATCCCTAATTAATTTCTTCAAAATCAATTCAAAAACAAAAAAAACCCTAAGTGTCAAATGTGTAATGATATTACAACTCTTATTGATTTCTCACTAAATCACTAAAATTACGGTATTCAAGTCTTCAATTTACTAAGGCACAAATGTGAATGTAACTCAATTCTTAAAGACTTTAAACATAGCCAACCTAGGCATATGGATTCGACCCCCTCTAATATTAAACTTCAAACTTTGAATGAATCATAATGCAAATCCACCCTAAATCAAATTAACCATGTGCTATTGACAATTGAATATTCTAGATAATCATAATGTCGGGTCGAATTAGGGTGGGACAAAAAAGTTCAAACCCTAAAATCATTTCATTTTGCACTCATCACTTGGAAAAATTAAGCTCTGCCTGAGAGAACACGCCGCCATGATTAAGCTCGATATGAATCTCATGTGCTCGATAATATTCATCTTCTACCTTCTGACAGTTGAATCTCGACTGGGTAAGTTTGATTTCTTTGTCATTATAGCTCTTTACTTCATTGAAAGAGCAAGAAGATCCATTAAGGCCACGGCCTGTTCATGGTTATTTTCTTATTTTCTTTTATATTTTTGTGCTTTGTTCTTCTTGGCCGATATGAGCTTGAACTCGAGCTTTGATTGGTGCTTCATGAGAAAAATTTCTTGAGGGTTTTATCTTCTTCTGCGCACAAGGTGAGCTTCTTGTCATAGTTTTTATGGCTTCACTCTTGAGGCATTTAGGGTCTTGTGGCCGTGGATAGGGTAGCCTCTAATACATTTGTTTCCATTCTCTGTGCTCACTTCAAGAGAGCTCAAATCGTGGGCTTAGGCTCTTTGTGTTTTCCTCGTCCTCACTGGCCGTCATACAAGCTCACACTAGATACTTTGCTTGGGTTTTGAAACTCTAGTATATCTCTGGCTGTAGCTATAAACATTCTCTATGGCTTGAACTGGTCAGCTACTTTGCTCTAAGCATGTATTTTCTTCTTCAAAAACTTACAGACCCTCTCTTTTACTTATGAATCTCTTGCCATGCTAAAGTTGCATCATGTATATGTTGAAAACAAGCTTTCAAAGCATTATTGGGCTCAATTCACTATGGTTTCTCTTCACTTTTGTTATTTCATTTACAAACCACATATGGGTGTCGCGGGAAATTGCAATTTTTGTGTGTTTTGACATTCTGAACCTCGATCCAAGAAAATAATTCCTTTTCCCCTTTAAATTTGAACAAGACCCTTCATGGGTACTGCTATCAGTTTTATTCTTTGCTTTTAGAAACAAGACCCCACATGGGTGTATGGAAAACAAAATTTGTATATCATTTTGTATTCAAGTTATGGGCTCAACCCATGATGGTTGGTGATATTCTTTGATATTTTGTGACTTTCTTATTAAACTCTTCATGGGTAAACTAGGAATTATAATATTCTAGATTGTATTTTCAAACCCCAATCAGGGTAAACTAGAAAGAATAATAGAAATTTATATTTCTATTTTCAAATTGGTCAAACTCACCATGGCATTCTGCTTTCTCAGTCTTTCTATGAACCCTTGGAATTTTGAAGCATACTTCTTTCTCGGTGCATTTCTTGTTGTGTTACAGCCATTCATTGAAACACTATGCATTACACACACACTCTTTGTCCTTACTGCTGAAAACCCCTACATGGGTAAGCTAGAAATTGCATTAAATTTCTTTGCTTTGATATTCCTATGAAAAATAGTTGGACCCATGAAGATTTATCCACTTGTCTTTCTGTATCTATCTTTTGTGAAGAAAAGCACCTTTGAATGTATTCACTTTACTCTACCATGCAGAAAACTCTTTCTTTTTTTCCTTGGGCTTCACATTTGGTAATGAGAATAGTTAATGAGCTCGCTTTTTTTTAGTGACCACACATACCCTGATAGAATAGTGGCATCTATACTCTTCAGACCACTGTGATGTTGCCTCCTTATCAACTTTCCTTGAAGAAACATAGGATGATCGACTTCTTGATTTTATTTTGGACTTACGCAGAATCTTTAATTGAAACAATGTAGCTCTATGGACTGCACCTTACTTGATTATTTCAGTGCATTTCAAGTGCATGATTAACATTTCAAAAACACCTTTGTTATGCTTGACATTTCCTTGTCATTCTGGAAAGATCATTTCTCACCTTGCAA
The DNA here is from genome assembly GCA_007258455.2 of Sequoia sempervirens. Taxonomy (NCBI): domain Eukaryota; kingdom Viridiplantae; phylum Streptophyta; class Pinopsida; order Cupressales; family Cupressaceae; genus Sequoia; species Sequoia sempervirens. The sequence continues at coordinate 37,466,971 of VDFB02137365.1, forward strand.
CTCTTAATGTTGCATTTGTATCATCAGTCAAACTGGAACTAACTGTTCATTTATTATTTGAGTGCATTGTCTGTCACTCACACTATTGGGCTTCAACTTGACACTCTTCATGCATTTTTATGCTCCATTTAACAAGTTGTTCTGTAAATCTATTATCTTTTGTGATGAAAATTGAAACAAAACTCTTCATTAAGGCATAATGTATGCCTGTTCGCTACCTTTAATCGTGAGAAGAACACTGATGAACTGAAACCTTGCATGACATATGATCATGATGAACAAACAAAACTGATTGTAAAAGAATGTGAACCATACAACAATGTTTGATATAATTGTACTCAGTTAGATGATTGAGCAAATTAAACTCACTGTTCACCTATAGCTTTCAGAAAGCACTAACCTGATTGTTATAAATGCACAGTTGGTTTAATAGCAAGATAGATAACTATGCTTTACTCTTTCAGTTGTATATCACTCCTTTTGATGAATATGATGATGTAATCTCGTATCTCTTTATCAGCCCACTTGTAATGAGTAGGGGCAGCATGCCGAGCTCTACCCTTGTGGGAGCCCATTTTCCTCCACATGCTTGGCCTTCAAATAATAATCAGCATCATGATTTTACCTATACCTCCACAAGGAAACAAACAATGCTAGCATAAAAACAAGATATGATGATCACATTGATGTTTCTCCTTCAGCTCGTTTCTTTGCACTTTCACTTTTTGATTGTTTCAGTGTATGATTGATAATAGGTTGCACTATTGTTGGTGATTCATATATGTATCTTCATAATCGGAGCCACTGACATCTCCCTATTTCTCTTACAGGTCAATCGGAGCTCGAGCAGACAAAGGTACACCATTCAACGTCGACCATCGATAATAAAGCAATGATGATTATGTCATTACTTATGTGATTTATTCTTTTGCATCTTCAATAGTGTAGTGTGCTATTAGTTATGCACTGTGATAGTCACATCCACGACTTGTGTGGATATTTGATTTCATCTTATGCTTTTCATTTCGAAAAGAAAATGCATTTCAATGCAATGTTGTAATATTATTTGGATTCTTGTAATCAAATGAAGCTATGTAAATATGAATTATTCCATGAAATAAATGAAAGCATTCTAAAATGCTCTGTTATTTATATGCTCAATTTTGTACTTTATTCAATTCTGGAACATTTGAATAGCATCTCTGAAATTTTGATTCTTCTTTTAAATGCACAACTGTCACTTAATGAATAATGAACATGATGCGAACAACACTTAAACATAATCTGCAATTTCACCTTAAGATATAATAATGTTCAACCAGCTCCACCAATTGAGCTGTGGCAAAAAATTGGTAACATTTTGGCGATTTCCACTAAATGCTTGCCTGCTAAGCATAGATCAATGGCCTTAAAACACTCTATTGGGCGCAGAGTCAAATTTTCCCCTTCTTGAAACTCAAAACCTTGAACAACAACACTTCGAACAATAGTAAAAGAAAACAAAATAGAACTGAAAGCAACTAACAGGCCCTAATGGCCAACATAAAATGCGTAGAGCACTTAGGGAAAGCAAAACTACTGAAAGTAAATGTGCGGAACACACTTATTTTCAAACTACTCTACTTAACTACGAGATAACTTATCTCAGAGGCAATGCTTGAGGTGGATCCCATTAACTAGGATAGACAGCATCTCACCAGTCAACTTGGTAAGTTGGAATGGGTTGTGTTCCTTGCATTCCATGATCACATAAGGCCTGTCCCACATTGCATTGAACTTGGAATGTTGTCCGGGTCTGCTTTTAAATTCATTCCACTTGAAAACTAGATCTCCAATAATGAAATCTCGAGGCCTCACCCTCTTATCAAAATAATTCTTCATCTGATCTTGATGTATTTCCAGTTGTCTGAGAGCTTCCTTTCTGGTTTCTTCGAGCTCTACCAACTGTGCAAACCTCACCTCAAGAGGTTGTTCATTCAGCAATTCCAATTCTTTAACATAACTTAAAGTTGGTAACTCAATTGAAACAGGTAACTTAGCTTCTTTACCATAAGTCAAAACAAAAGGTGAACAACTAGTGGCCCTTTTAGGGGTTATTCTATCAGCCCAAAGGGCCAACTTCAGTTTTTTGTGCCATGTCCTTTGATTATATTCGACAGTCTTCTCGATTATCTAAATCAGATTCTTATTTGTAGATTCCACCTGACCATTACCCTACAGATAATAATTGGAAGACGTGTTCAAATAGATGTTATTTCTAACTGACCAGTCAGAAATTCTCAAACCAATAAAAGCCAAACCATTGTTAGAAATGATTGAATTTGGGACACCAAATCTCGATATGAGATCTTGATAGAAATTAAGCACTAAGGTCTCGTTTGCTTCTTTTAAAGCAACAGCTTTGGTCCATTTTGTAAAATAATCTATGGTAGTAAGAATCCACTTATGCCCTGCACTTGAAGGCAGATTCATAGGGCCAATAAAATTTAAGCCCCACTTGGCAAAGGGCTATTCTACCTGGATCAGATGCAGGGGCAGCGGTGTTAGCCTCTGTTTACCAACAAATAAAGCACATTTCTCACATTTTCTGACCCAAGAAATAGCATCTTTAAACAAATATGGCCAGTAATAACCAGCTCGCATAACTTTCAGAGCTGTTGTTCTTGCAGAAGAGTGACCTCCTGAAGGTCCATCATGAAACTCTGCTAAAATCTTGTCAACTTGATCAGGCTGAATACAGCACAATAAAATACCTTGAAAATCTCTCCTATAAAGAATGCCATCAATGATTGCATAAGGGATGGCTTGTAGTCTATAATACCTTTGTTTTGCTCTTTCTAGGCCTTCGGGGCACTCACCAGTTTGCAAATAATGCATCATTTGTTGCAACCAAGTAGCAAGAGACATTGGAACAACACCTGCAACATTATTTAGCATTGTTTCTGTATTTGCAGCTTCTTTTAAGTTATTTTCCTCATTTCCAGCAATTTTTCACACAAACCCTTCCCTCTAACGAGCTTGGTTACTTTTATATCAACATCGAACTCCATTACTTTGGTAATCCAACCAGCACGCTTATCATTAATATCCTTGTTAAGCAGAAAATCCTTAACAGTTGAATGAGCTACCAGCAAATGAATCTTGTTGTTGGACAACAAATGCCTAAATTTCTTTAAATTCCTCACAACAACAAAAACATGCTTCTCAACAAAAGAATATGTTTCCTCGTAGTCATGCAATACTTGGCTAAAAAATGCAACAGGCTACTCTAAGCCTTCCTCATTTTGTTGGCATAACATAGCCGAAACTGTATCTACTCCTCCAAAAGCATACATAATAAAGTCTTTGTCAAAAAATTTATTAATGAGAGTAGGAGCGGTTGTGAGGGCTTCCTTAATTTGCTCAAAGCTCCTCTTACCTTCCTTGGTCCAATTGAATGCCATATTCTTTTTAAGCATAGAAGTAAGAGGCCGCAGCAAGGCTGCGATATTCGGTATGAACCTCCTCACAAAATTTATTCTTCCAAGAAATATTTGCAAGCCTTTCTTATGAGCTGGTAATGGAAATTCAAGAATTGCGGAAACTCTTTCAAGATCAATTGAAATACCTTGCTTTGAAACAATGTGTCCAAGCAATTTGCCTCCGTGCACTGAAAATATACACTTCTTCAGATTGAGAGACACTCTGAACTCTCTGCATCTCTGAAAAATCTACTCCAAATGATCAAGGTGTTCGTTCGCATTTCTAGAAAAAATAGTAATATCATCTAGATATACCAGAACGAACTTTTTCATCAGGTCGTGAAAGGCCATATCCATCACACGCTGGAAAGTTGCTCCAGCATTAGATAAGCCAAAAGGCATCTTCTTGTAGGCCATCATGCCCCACTTAGTTGTAAATGTTGTTTTGAACTGATCTTCCTACTTCACCAGAATCTGGTTGTAACTTGAGTAACCATCTAGCAAAGAAAATCTGTCAGAACCAAAAACTACTTGTAAAATTTGTTCCATGGAAGGGAGTGGGTAATGGTCTTTCAATGAAGCTTTATTTAAATCTCAGAAATCGACGCATAGTCTAATTTCCCCACTTTTCTTTCTGACTGGTACTAAATTTGACACCCAAGAGGTGTGTTTGATAGGAAAAATAATACCACTCTGAACCAGATTATTCAGTTCATCCTTCATAAGGTGCTCTAAATTGGAATTAAGTAGTCTCTGCTTCTGTCTTACTAGTTTTGCATCGGGTTCAAGTTCAATGGTATGTTGGGCTAGTTCTAGGTTAAAACCTCTCAAATCCTTGTACTCCCAAGCAAAAACATCACTAAATTTCTGACATAACAGAATAAAGGCTTGTTGTTCATCTTGACTACATACCTTTCCCAACTTGAGAAGCTTGCCTTTGAAGATTTTGATGGCTGCATAATGTTCCTCTTTAACTATCAAGTTGCATTTGTCTTTACATACTTGATCATCTGAGTTAAACATAGATTCCAAGGTCACCAATCCTTTTGGCAGCTTGTTAGTCTTCAACTGCACAATTTGGTCCTCATATTGTTGTTGCCATTTTTGTTGATTTCCATCTGCGAACTTAGCTTTAGCAATCAGGAAATTCATGATTTTCTCATCGTTGTCAGAAACCTGCCAGCTCACATTATTTTTAGGTACAAAAGGTCTGACCACTATTTTCACGTATTGACATGCTTCTACCTTATGAATCTCTTTGGGAATATCAAACTGGGCTCCTATGGCAGCGAGCCTATTAGCGTGATTATTTTGATTATGAGGAATTGACATGATATTAAAAGCATTAAAATCCTCAATTAAATCCCATACACAATGCTTGTATTTCCTAAGCAAATCATTCTTGGTAGCATTTAAATTTTTGACCTGATTTACAATCAATTTTGAATCACCATAAACTTTCCAGCATTTAATACCTTGTTTGCGGGCCCATTCAAGGCCATGCACCAACGCTTCATACTCATTTGTATTATTTAAATAGTTTAAAGAAAATATGCAAGCTGAGAAATATTTATCTCCTTCGGGTGATATCAACATAGACCCACCTCCGGCACCAACACTACTTCTTGAATCATTGAAATAAAGCTTCCAAAGCTCATTCCTTGTTTCTGCAAACGGTTCTTCCTCTTTACAAAGATTAGGCATATCACAATCAGGATCTTGAATCATATAGACTCCTAATCCTATCTCATTTGTGTGCCAAAACAGATCAAGCTCGTGATCTTCGTCTACCCATTCATCTAGATTGATATTGTCTACATGGGTGCTACAGTCTGAGGTCATGGTTTTCTCCTCCAGTGTAGAGGTGGCGTACAGGTTAGAATTTATAGCATTTGGTGAGTATGGTTCAATATGGTCTTTAGCGAGAGGCTCAGACTTTATGGTCACTTTCGTACCATACCTTATTCTAAAAAACAAATGAGACCAATCAGAAGACAAAAACCCACCCAACTTGGTTGTAAAATCCCTTGAGAGACAAATGACAAAGTGCGGTGGTAAGTCAATGACATGAATATCCTGATGAATAGAAAAACTTGGGGATGCGTGCAAGGTAAGAGCTAAATTCTTGATAATACCAGCAGTCTTAACAGTAGACCCATCTAATTGCACTACACCTTTTTGAGGATTAGGCTCATAAACAAGACCTAACTTATCAGCTAAACTCTTAGGCATGACTGAACTATTGGCACCAGAATCAACCATACAGTTATGAACAATTTTAATGCCAATAATTAGGCTTAAATAGAATAGAGGGGGCTTTACCTCTTTCGCTTTATGTTCATTTTTATGCTCCAGGTCATTAGCCAACACAACCTTTGCAACTCCTTGATTAGCGTTGTCAGAAATAGACAATTCGGCTAAAGCACTCTGCAGTAAACCCTTCTGCCCTAGAAGGTGTAAAGCATCTAATATCGACATGCTGACAGTGGTTTTCTTTAGATGCTCAACAATATTAAATGATGAAGAGTTTACCTTTTGCTGGTTTTTTGTGACAGTAGCATCATTCTGCCTCTACAAAGGCTGAGAATGCATCCTTGATTGCTCCTTGCTGGGTATCTCTTACCCTCTTTGCAGAATCTACATTTTAGGCTATGTGGCAACATTAACATCTAATGACACAGGTCATTTACTAATTACAGGCTATTGCTGTGAATTTCCAGCTTGCTGTCCTGGATCCATAGCTCTCTTTTTTGACCTAGTATTAGCCGAAACTAGAGAATTTTGCTGACTTTGGCCATTCACACCACAGAATTCAGAGCTCTGCCAGTTTGGAAAGGCAACCTCCACGTTATCTTGTTGTTCTTGATTCTCATCTGCAACATTTTCTGAACCAGCGTAGCTATTCTGAACCATTAAAGCCTGATTTCACATTCCATTGGTGCACGTTGATTGGTTATGGGGCTGATTGCATGGATAACACCAGTCGCAATCTTGGGAAACATTATTTTGTGGCACAAGTTCCTTTGATGAACTGGTTGTGTTCGGATTGTATGGCTGGAATGGCCTAGGGTTAAAATTCCTTCTTTGGGCTTGATAATCGTTTTGAAAAGCAGGTCTATTTTGTTGGTTTTGCTGATAAGGGGCTTGATAAGGCTTATTTTCTTGGCCAATGTGATTTTTAATAGTCACGAGATCATTTCCAAAGGTCTTTAATATGCTTTTAATCTCTTGCATCTCCTGATTTGGGTTGGGAAAGCAACTTCTTGGGCTATGTTATGATATCCTATTGCTGGAACTAGCGGGACAGCAACCAATGGAGGTACAACAGCAGGAATAGGTGGTTGTATTTCTAGAAACAAAGGCATAGGAGGTCTAGGGGCTATGTCTCTAACTTGGATGAGGTAGCTTTTAGTGTTCATGGCTATATTGTAGGCGTTAGGAAGTGTTAGCCCACCCATAGACTGAGTCATAACTGCAATTTTATTGTTCAAAGCTTTTAAATAAAACATAAAAGTGTGTGTTGGTAAGGGCTTTACCATTGCAGGAATCCTATCCCAAGTTCTCTGAAATTGGTAGTTGAAATCAGCCAAGTGCTCATGTGGCACCCTCTGAATGGTGCTTAGCTACTCTAATAAAGAAAAAAATTTAGATTTATCAGCAAAATGTTGGTATAAGTTGTTACCTAACGCATCCCATGTCGTGATTGAATTGGTTGCAAGGCCTCTAAACCACTGCAACGTTTTTCCCTTAAGTGACGCAGCCAACAACCTTAGCGTGACGTTCTCCTATGTGATATTATGCACCGAGCATAACATGGCTATGTCACAGATGTGCTCAACTGGTGTGGTGAAATCTTCCCCGATGAAGTATAGTAGACCTCTAAGGGCTGCAACTGGTATGTCATCGTGCTAAACAATGTTTAATGGGGTACCTCCATTGAAAGGTGCAAATGAGTGTTGCCTTGGTGCTACCATTAGCGATACTTGTGAGATCAGAACTAGTACACCTGGTGATAACACCAAGGAACTAAAAATGGGAGGTGTCGACTTCGATCTCGTGAGTGCTTCAAAAATCCTCCTTGTTGTCCTTCCTCTTCTTCGTGATGGGGCCAGCTCTCGATACTTGAAGGGTGCAAAACTTGATCTTGTTTGTATCTTTCTCATGCGCAGGTTCCACTAGCATGCAAAAATAGAACCGGAGTCACCAAGTATATTGTAATGGCCTACAGAAGGTTGGAAAATATGCTGCATACAACAAATGACAAAATGAAACAATTAAAATTTCTCTGAAAATGACTTTCAGAGTCCCACCAGGCATACCAAAAAATGTTGTCAATTAGATTTGCACCCTGCTAAATGCAATATTGAGCAATCTACTAAAACATGGAAACCTTCTTCAGATGTGGGTGATCTGAACGAATAAGGAATCTCTAAAGTGAGCTGGTTCTCCGAATAATTAATCCTACTTTAAATAATTTCTGGGAAAAGGGATAGAAGGATGACTAAAATGCAAACCTATGACCTAAAATGAACTTCAGGACTTGATAATAACTTAATGGTGATTTTGATCTCTTCCTCACAAACAACTTTCAGAAAGACACAATATCTCACAACCTCTCATGAACAATTAATACATAAATAATTTGCATGAAAACCTGACTTGAAATATAACATGCAACCTATATTTTGAACTTTCTCCATTAAGAATCACAGTCTTAGGATATAACAAGGACTCTGTGAAAAAAATAACAAGATAACATCAAACTGAAACTACAAGTAAACACAGAATTGACAAGTAGGAATGTTGTCTTTATTCAACTGAAGGAGAATGCCATAATCTGAAACTGAGTACAAAAGGGTTCACAAGCTCAAAAATGTGTATGAGCAGGAACTAAAATCTGAACTGAGAAGGAGAGCAAAAATCTAAGTCTTTTCATAATATATCTCCAAGAAACCCTAATCCGAGCTCACAAAGAAGCTCAAGGAAAAAAACTTCAAACTGTCTCAAAAACTGCATAAAAGCAGAAAAAAGCACACTGCTTTTATGATCAAACTGTCAAGCCTCTAAAAATTGGCTGAATCTGCTTTAAAAGCCAAAAAAACACCTTATCTCTCCAAGATGAGACCCAAATCCGACCAAGAGGAAAATTCAACAAAAATCTACTAAAAATAGCAAGAAATCATAAAACAATTTATAAGAGATTGCTTTACGATTCTGCTTTATAGGATTGCAGATTTTACAATTTATCTATTTTTGCAATTAAAGATTATAAAATATTTTGCAAAAAGAATTACATGCTTATTTCTCCATTACAATGCTTTGATTTTTCTTAAAAAATCATAAAAATATCAAGACAACTCTACTCATTAGTATCCCTAATTGATTTCTTCAAAATCAATTCAAAAACAAAAAACCCCTAAGTGTCAAATGTGTAATGATATTACAACTCTTATTGATTTCTCACTAAATCACTAAAATTACGGTATTCAAGTCTTCAATTTACTAAGGCACAAATGTGAATGTAACTCAAACCTTAAAGACTTCAAACATAGCTGACCTAGTCATATGGATTTGACCCCCTCTAATATTAAACTTCAGACTTTGAATGAATCATAATGCAAATCCACCCTAAATCAAATTAACCATGTGCTATTGACAATTGAATATTATAGATAATCATAATATTGGGTCGAACTAGGGTGGGACAAAAAAGGTCAAACCCTAAAATCATTTCATTTTGCACTCATCACTTAGAAAAATTGAGCTTTGTCTAAGAGAGCATGCCACCATGATTGAGCTCGATCTGAATCTCATGTGCTCGATAATCTTCATCTTCTACCTTCTGACAATTGAATCTCGACTGGGTAAGTTTGATTTCTTTGTCATTATAGCTCTTTACTTCATTGAAAGAGCAAGAAGAGCCATTAAGGCCGTGGCCTATTCGTGGTTGTTTTTTGATTTTCTTTTATATTTTTGTGCTTTGTTCTTCTTGGCCGATATGAGCTTGAACTCAAGCTTTGACTTGTGCTTCATGAGAAAACTTGCTTGAGGGTTTTATCTTCTTCTGTGCACAAGGTGAGCTTCTTCTCATATTTTTTATGGCTTCACTCCTGAGGCATTCTGGGTCTTGTGGCCGCGGCTAGGTAGCCTCTAATACATTTTTTTCCATTTTCTATGCTCACTTCAAGAGAGCTCAAATTGTGGGCTTAGGCTCTTTGTGTTTTCCTCATCCTCACTAGCTATCATACGAGCTCGCACTGGATACTTTGTTTGGGTTTTGAAACTCTAGTATATCTTTTGAAACAGCTATAAACATTCTCTACGACTTGAACCGGTAAGCTACTTTGCTCTAAGCATGTATTTTCTTCTTCAGAAACTTACAAACCCTCTCTTTTACTTATGAATCTCTTGCCATGCTCAGGCGGCATCATGTATATGTTGAGAACAAGCTTTCAAAGCATTATTGGGCTCGATTCACTATGGTTTCTCTTCACTTTTGTTATTTCATGTAAAAACCACATATGGGTGTCGCTGTAAATTGCAATTTCTATGTGTTTTGACATTTTGAAGCTCAACCCAAGAAAATAATTCCTTTTCCCCTTTAAATTTAAATAAGACCCTTCATGGGTACTGCTATCAGTTTTATTCTTTTCTTTTAGAAACAAGACCCAACATGGGTGTATGGAAAACAAAATTTGTATATCATTTTGTATTCAAGTTATGGGCTCGACCCATGATGGCTGGTGATATTTTTTGATATTTTGTGACTTTCTTATTAAACTCTTCATGGGTAAACTGGGAATTATAATATTCTAGATTTTATTTTCAAACCCCAATGAGGGTAAACTCGAAAGAATAACATAAATTTATATTGCTATTTTCAAATTGGTCGAACTCACCATGGCATTCTTCTTTCTCAGTCTTTCTATGAACCCTTGGAATTTTGAAGCATACTTCTTTCTCGGTGCATTTCTTGTTGTGTTACAGCCTATTCATTGAAACATTGTGCATTACACACACACTCTTTGTCCTTACTGTTGAAAACCCCTACATGGGTAAGCTAGAAATTGCATTAAATTTGTTTGCTTTGATATTCCTATGAAAAATAGCTAGACCCATGAAGATTTATCCACTTGTCTTTCTGTATCTATCTTTTGTGAAGAAAAACACCTTTGAATGTATTCAATTTCCTCTACCGTGCAGAAAACTCTTTCTTTTTTTCCTTGGACTTCACATTTGGTAATGAGAACAGTTAATGAGCTCGCTTTTGTTTAGTGACCACACATACCTTGATAGAACAGTGGCATCTATACTCTTCATACCACTGTGATGTTGCCTCCTTATTGACTTTCCTTGAAGAAACACAGGATGATCGACTTCTTAATTTTATTTTGGACTTATGCAGAATCTTTAATTGAAACAATGTAGCTCTATGGATTGCACTTTACTTGATGATTTCAATGTATTTCAAGTGCATGATTAACATTTCAAAAACACCTTTGTTATGCTTGACATTTCCTTGTCATTCTGGAAAGATCATTTCTCACCTTGCAACTCTTAATGTTGTATTTGTATCATCAATCAAATTGGAACTGACTGTTCATTTATTATTTGAGTGCATTATCTCTCACTCACACTATTGGGCTTCAACCTAGCACTCTTCATGCATTTTTATGCTCCATTTAACAAGCTGTTTCGTAAATCTATTCTCTTCCGTGATGAAAATTGAAACAAAACTCTTCATTAAGGCATAATGTATGCCTATTCACTTCCTTTAATCGTGAGAAGAACACTGATGAGCTGAAACCTTGCATGACATATGATCATGATGAACAAACAACACTGATTGTAAAAGAACGTGAACCATACAACAATGTTTGATATAATTGTACTCAGATGATTGAGTGGATTAAGCTCATTGTTCACCTATAGCTTTTAGAAAGCACTAACCTAATTGTTATGAATGCACAGTTGGTTTAATAGCTCGATAGATAACTATGCTTTACTCTTTCAATTGTATATCACTCCTTTTGATGAATATGATGATGTAATCTCTTATCTCTTTATCAGCGCACATGTAATGAGTAGGGGCAGCATGTAGAGCTCTACCCTTGTGGGAGCCCATTTTCCTCCACATGCTTGGTCTTCAAGTAATAATCAGCATCATTATTTTACCTATACCTGCACAAGGAAACAAACAATGCTAGCATAAAAATAAGATATGATGATTACATTGATGTTTCTCCTTGAACTTGTTTCTTTGCACTTTCACTTTTTGATTGTTTTAGTGTATGATTGATAGTAGGCTGCACTATTGTTGGCGATTCATATATGTATCTTCATAATCGAAGCCACTGACATCTCCCTCTTTCTCTTACAGGTCAATCAGAGCTCGAGCAGACAAAGGTGCACCATTCAACGTCGACCATCGATAATCAAGCAATGATGATTATGTCGTTACTTATGTGATTTATTCTCTTGCATCTTCAATAGTGTAGTGTGCTATTAGTTATGCACTGTGATACTCACATCCACGGCTTGTGTGGATATTTGATTTCATCTTATGCTTTTCATTTCGAAAAGAAAATGCGTTTCAATGCAATGTTGTAATATCATTTGGATTCTTGTAATCAAATGAAGCTATGTAAATATGAATTATTCCATGAAATAAATGAAAGCATTCTAAAATGCTTTGTTATTTATATGCTCAATTATGTACTTTATTCAATTCTAGAACATTTGAATAGCATCTCTGATATTCTAATTCTTCTTTTAAATGCACAATTGTCACTTAATGAATAATGAACATGATGCAAACAACACTTAAACATAATATGCAATTTCACCTTAAGATATAATAATGTTCAGCCAGCTCCACCAATTGAACTGTGGCAAAAAATTGGTAACAATCTCAAAACCTTCTTCACAATTTCACTTTCCTTTACTTCTCCACCAAGATTGGATATGCCAAAGACAACTTCTTGTACCTGGAGCATATAGCTTGCAATGTCTTCATGTTTTGTTATTCTTAGAGTCTCAAATTTTCTTTTAAAGATTTGCATCTTGGCTTGCTTCACTTTAGTATCTCCTTCATATATTCTACAAATATTTTCCCAAGCATCTTTGGAAAAACTAGATTTCATCACCTTCAAAAGTTCTAAATCAACCAACCCACACAAGATAGTATTCTTGGCTTTGGTGTTGCACTCATATAGTCTAATTTCAACTAGATTTGTAAGAGGAGTGGTTAGGGCATTATAACCACTTTTCACTAATTTCCACACACTAACCCAAGAGATTTTAGCTGTCCTTCCATTCTTATTTTGTAGAAAGAGTAATTAGTCCCATCAAACCTAGGACCCTTGTATGAACCAACATGTGCCATACCAGATCTTTACCTCAAGATTTTAAGCTTCTATAGAGGAACTTGGCTTTTATACCAATTGTTGAACACATCCAAAGACTAAGAGGGGGGTGAATCATTCTTGACACAATTTAACCCCTTCCTAAACTTAACTCTCTTAACACAATTCAACCTTCTTTATCAAATCAAAACCTTAAAACATAATAGTGTTGAAAAATGAGGTGTTTTCTTAGTTTAATACTCTGTAAAACTTCAAAATTGTTGTTCTAAGTAAGTCTTTTCTTTGTTACATAAATTCTTTGTGGATGATTATCTTGATTAATCCATTTTACTGTTGTAGAATGTAGAGAGAATTATTTAGAAGAACTAGACAGGATAATAGAAGTTTCACACAAGATATACCGTGGAGAAACCCTTTCGGGAAAAAACTCCACCAAGAATTATTCTATTATTCAAACTCTGAATTACAATAGCTCCAATTCTTGCTTGAGAATGCTTCTTCTGTCTTTACCAATCTTCTTCACACCTGCAATAACCAATCTCAAAACTCTATTCAACTTGAATGAGATATATAGAAAATATGCAACCTTGTAATCTCCAAATGGTGATAATTACAATGCATAATCTCAAGCCCTTGAAAAGGTACGCCATATTCATTCAAGTAGAGTTATTTAGTGAAGACTAAAGCTTACAACATGTGCATCATGCATTTGGGTGTCCCAAACTGAAGCTACAACTTCTCCTTCACTTCGGTGATAATTCCAAAGCTATTCCTCAAAGATGGCGCCCACAATTAAAGCTACTTAACTGAGCCATCAAAATATCTTATCATGCATTGGAGTTAATTCCAATAAAGCATCTTGGGCGCCCAAGTTGGCTTCAAGTGCTTTATTGTTAACTGAAACATTTACTCAACACCATTCCCAAAGAATGGTCATCCCTTGTTAACTGGAGGTAGTCCCTGTTATCTGTCATACAACTCAATGTTATTAGCCATGCATTACAAGTTAACTGAAGCTAACTACATGCAACTCAAAATAACTAATATGCATGCAAATATGCAAGCAAACGAAGATAAAACTCAAGAACAACTAAACACTAACCGAATCAACTGAAGAACTTTAACTTAACTACTGAACTTAACTTAACTGAACTTCAACATGCAAACATCAAATCCTAACTCCTAGGATCATGCATTAAGTGTTAACTATTACTCTGTATAGTTAACTGGACACAAGGTGAGTTTCACCTTACCATGTGTGCACCCACATGCTCCTATTATTTAGGAATAAATACAAATGTCAATTTCATGATTTATTTCATCCAAATATTAATCTCATCCTAATCTTAGTGTTGTTGAACACATTCCAAGAATTTAGGAGATACATGAAATAATTAATGTTTAGGATTTGCAATTAAATGGCATCCTATTTCCAACAAATAGTGACAAAGAATGATATAGCAGTTTGAATCCTTACAAACTTCAGCAACATTTAAGTAATGCAAGATATAGAAATTTTACTTCTAACCAAATCATCAGTAGTGAGAAAGAAACAAAGGACACATACATGCACAAGGATAATGTACCAATTTTACATGGAAAACCCAATTAGGTAAAAATGATAGTGAGAGTTAACTCATAATATAAAGGCTCACTACCAAAAATACTTGCAAGAAGGCTCACTACCTTAGAGTAAGATACAAAAGGACTTGCAAGACTAAAGCCAACATAAATTTAGGAGCATATACAAAGGACCTAGTGATATTCACTATCTCAGAGAAGGATACATATATTTAGATAAAGATTGCAATGCTCTTCAATATCCCCTACAATTCTTCCCTTTCGCATGATTTAGCACTATTACTACTAGATATTCAATACAATTCACACACACTTCTTCACACTTGTACGATTCTCCATCTTGTTGCATCTAAAATGATCTTGCATTTATATCCACTACAATGCTTCAAAACTTCAATTAGATCATCCAAGAAAAGGATAAACAATGAAATCAATAGGTTGGACACAAAATCATAATGTGGTCCTATCCAAAAGATAGAGATGACCAAAAACACTCTTAGCACTTCTTTGAATTTGATCCAAAACAATTTACACATAGGCACACATCAACTTAAGTCACCATCAAGGAAATGTGTGGATGAAAAATTGAAGCGCATGACCAATCGGCCCATAAACATACTTCTTATTTAATTAACTTGATACGGTCCCAAGCAGGATATGTCAAGACCCAAATATATTATAACACATCTTCCATTGCTAGCACAACCCCCAAAGCACATAGCGTAAGCAAAGGAACAAGCCTTGTCACCCAAATATCTACAAATAACCTAGAAATCCAATTCACGACTCAATATGGCACCAAGGTAGCCAATTAGCAATATGAAAATTACATGGGGATGTTCCCTGAACATCCAAAAACACTTTCATACACTTATTTCATACTTTCATGCCACCAATAGCCACCGCAGATCAAATAAGAACCAAAAACTATATTCTAGAAACACAAAATGCTTAATCATGAGATAGAACATTAACATTTCAGCTTGTAGACCACTTTATCATATGAGATTGGAACTAATAAATTACATAGAAATTGAAATAGCATTCACCAAGCCACAAGAGCAAAGACATCAATGCAGATAAATGTGGAGAATTTCTCGAACTAGTCTAGACAACCAACAACACTGTCAACTTTATGCAATTCACAAATATCTCCTTGAAAACATAGGTGACCTAAAAAGATAGGATTGCAACATCCACAAAACATTGACATTGAATACCAAACCACGAGACCAAAGCATCAATAGTGGAGGAATATAGAGCATTCTCCTTAATAGACTTCAATGCAACTTGTTGAACCAAAAACACTTAAGCAACTTGCAGAGGCCAAAACTTCCTTTTAGCAACACATACTTCATCAAGAACATCAGGAGAGAGAATAAGACATACTTTATACCTTTAGCAACATCTCTCCACTATCATTCATGTTTCTAATCCTCATCTGAATATATCATTATAAAATCAACTTTGCTAACAGTAATAATGCATTATATGAACTTAAACAGCTCTTATTTCATAAGGAATGACATCTAATCATGAACTTCAACAATTATTCTTTGATAAGGCATGACATTCAAACATGAACTTCAATTCTTCTCTGATAAGGCATGACATCCAATCATTCTTTGATAAGGCATGACATCCAACCATGAACTTCATCACCAATGTTAGCCCAAACTGAATATAATAATGACAACCAATATCAAGGACTAACAACTTACTCCTCAAGTGTTGACATCAATGAAAACCAACAATTAGTGTTGGCATTAATGACAACAACTACCAACAATCTCTTTAGTTTTAACATCAATGATGACAACTTCCAACAAGAAGGTTGGAAATTTTATTGATTGTCAAGACCGGTCCAAAAAATGCTTCACATTTCTCCACATTGGTGTCTCTACTCCTATGGTTTTGTGAATTTTCTCTCAATGTCTATTCAGTTTCTCAGTTCAAATTTCATGTGTTGAAATGGTCCACAAGTTGATCTTCTAATGTTATATCTCATGATTGTGCATTATTTTTTTATGGGAAGAAGTGTTATGTTTTTTTTTGGGTTGTGGTAGTTGTTGGTGGCATGACAGTGTGAAATAAGTGCCTAAAAGTGTTTTTGGATGTTCAAGGAACATCTCTTTGTGATTTTCATATCAGTGGGTGATCTCTTTTGGTGTTGCATTATGTTTGAGTTGGTCTTCTAGGTAATTTGTGGATATCTAGTTGATAGGGTTTGTTATCTTGCTTACGCTATGTGCTTGAGGGTTTACACCATCATATGAAGTTGTATTAAGATGTATTTAGGTCATGGCCTATCTTGCTTAGAACCGCATTGAGTGAATTATATTGGAAGAATGTTTTTGGGCTGACTAGTTTTGAGTCACATGTTTTATCTACACGTTTCCTTGTCTCCAACTTGACTTTATGTGTGCCAGTGTGTGAATTGTTTGGGATCATATTGGAAGATGTAATAAGGTTATTTTTGGTCCTCTCTATCCCCTAGATAGGACCACGTTGATTTTTTGTGTCCAACTTATGGAGATTATTATTTATCTTCTTCCTAGCCAACCTAATTGATGTTTTGAGGTCTTGTGGTGGATATAAATGCAACAACATTTTAGTTGCAAGATGTAAGAATTTTTTGAGTATGTGGAATATATTGAATATCTCACACAAAAAGTGTGGAAGTGTGGAAGAAGGATCATATGTTCTTTAATGCCTCAGTTAGTAGAGTGTTGTGCTGACAAATATTGTAATTTCTATAAAATTTCATGTATCCTACTTTGAGATAGTGAATCTCATAAGGTCTTATCTTTCCCTAAGGTTGTGTACCTTAGTTTGCAAGTATTTTAGAAGTGAGCCTTATTTTGGAAGCAGTGAGCTTCATTTATTATGAGTTAACTCTCACTGTGGTTTTTCCCTCATTAGGTTTTCCACGTAAATCTGGTGTCATCTTGTGTATGTGTGTTCCTTGCTTTATATTTCATTACTGTTGATATGTTTAAGGGTTTTTATTTTGATTAATAATTTTTGAATAGTGTTGAAGGTATTAAGTCCTAGAGGGGTTTAAGGTTTTTAAGATATTGATTCACCCCCCTCTCAGTATCTAGTGTGTTCAATAGAGGGTGATGACAGGAAATGGTGTTGGATTTAGAAGAAATATGCTAAATATTTTAGGTGTCTATAGAAGAAAATGGTCAAGAAGATTCCAACAATAAGAACCTTGTGTAGATTATCAAGAGGACCTTGGAATTAAAGAAGAGATGGGATGGAAATTTTTTATTTGCACTCTAGGTTAAAAGGATAGCTCCTGTAGACATGTTAAAATTGCTTAACACATATCACACATTCAGAATCATATTTTTCCATCATCAGCATCATTTTCATTTCTCATCATTGCGTTTCACTTCATTTACGTCATAATCTTCTTTTAATATCATTTTCATAAATTAACTCTATTTCTTTCTATTAATTAAATGATCTTGAATTGTTTAATTAATTCATCCTTTTCATTACTAATATTCCCTTTTATCATCCTGATTGAATAATCCTAATTATTTAATTAGTGTCATTATTTTCTTCCAATCCCATCATGATTATTTAATTATCCTATACTAATATTCTTGTCACATAAATTAAATAGTTCCTAATTATTTAATTACCCTATTTTCCCTCCACAAATCATATTCCTTTGGAATATCCCATTTCAAAATATCTCAACCAACTTGTCTCAACCATTTATGACCCTTAATCTTGAGATTAATCCTCATCCATTGATTTTAAATATCTCAACCATTTTCCTTAAATGGTAGAGCAAGCTTGAGTTCTAACTAATCTCCTTCGTCCATCCTCCTTGATTCACTCTCCTTGTGGGTGTTCTTGATCAATCTCAACCCTTCTTTTTGCGGTTTCTAATTCAATGTTATCTAGAAATTCAATCTCATCAAATCTATAAAAGAACCCTCATCCCTCTCATAATTCATCTAGAGAATTTGTGAAGAGATCATGTCCAAATGAGTCTTGAGAAAATTTGAGCATTCACCATTGCATTCTAGGTCATTTATCAAGCTTTTGCAATCATGGAGGCTCTATGTTGATAGGCAATCCAACATATCAAATCAACACAAATACACTCCACCATGGGATGGTAAGATTTTTATGTTTTGAATTCATTTGTGTTTCAATTTGATTGGTCTTACCCTTGTTGTTTGAATCCATAGTTATAGAAATTCCATTTCATGAATAGGTGGGTTCTAATACGTTTTTTGGTTTCATTTTGATTGAATTCATCGATCTAATTCATAACAACCAAATACCCTTGAAAAATCCAAAACATCCAAATATCCTTGAAAACTCCAAAACATTCAAAAAATCAGAAAAGCCAAAAAATAGTGTCAGTCATGGTAAGTCAAACTACAGTGTATTTGAGCTTGAACATAGGAAATGCCATCCCCGAGGCACTAGGTCAGTCCCATTAGGTCCCCCATTTGGTCTCTTGAATCTCTCAAAAACACCAAAAAAATTGAATATCCAAAAAATGTCAAAAACAACATCAAATAACCTTAAAAAAGCACAAAAACATTTAGAAAACCTCAAAAATCCTATATCTACCATCGCTTATCCGCAATAAACTCTCCATCCATAATAAATGAATCATCATCTTCACCCTTTGATGAGCAACCGACAAGCAAAGAAAACATCAAAATCTAAAAAAATTCAAGAAAAAAATCTTGAAGGCTTGATCATTATCAACCTAAAACAATGCCCAAGTGTTAAACTACCTACCTAAACGAATCATCATTAACATCCTAGCATATGTCTTAATGGATAAATTATTCCTACAATAGACATGATCGATGGATATCATCCTGAAACATCAAATACCCATGGAAAGTGATACAACAAATTGTTTTTATCTTTTGTGATCTTATCTTTTGATTTATCTGATTGGTCTCATTCCCAAGATCTCTCGAGGATGTCCATAAGGATTTAGAGAGGAAGGAATGGGGGCATTGATCGTCAATTTCATTTGCTCTATTTTTTGGGTGTTTTTGCAATACTACCACGACAAATACTTTCTTTTTTTTTGTGTGGAAGTCATTTTGTGACATTTTAGTGTAGCAATGGCATGTTAGGTTTTTCATACCTCTCATACAACTATTCCAAAAAAATTTGAAACTTCTCACCCATACACTTTAACAGGGTTTTCGTATGTCTGGTATGATTAAGAATACTCCTTGTTTACAAAGTCAAAGTCCACGCAATGGATACAAAGCCACCTTGGTTATTAATACCCTAGTGCATTATGACTATTTGTCACATTAATAAGGATTGCTAAATCACTACTTAGTTCTTTATGAAAGAAAAATCAAACTCATCAATGCATATCAGTTAATCACTCATCTATGAATATCATCATCAATCATAATCTATGGAATTTAAGAAATTGGATCAAATAATTATTTTCTTCTATCTCTAGTCCCACTAACATTTCTTCTAACTAACATCTCCATCCTGCATCATAGAATCATTAGTACCGCATGCATCCTGAATCCATAAACTCATTAGCATCTCATATCCATCATATCATTGAAAATCATCCATTTGCATACATGCATACATAAATCATCCATATCGAATCAAAGCATCAGAAAATACAAAAAATCCATGAGCATATCATCCATTAGCATGTCATAAACACATGAGGCATCTCATAAGCATTGCATAACACATCATATGTCATGTATCTCATATATCATCAAAATGGAAAATGTATGTACATCAACATCATCAATATCATGTGTGATACAATATCGAATGAGATAAAAAAATATACATGAGACCTCAAACTGGCTGATGAATGTATACAAAAATCATGTCTATATCAATTCCATGTAAAGCAATGAAAGATCATGTAAATACACATTTGAAATAATCTTGAACCTTGTCACAAGCCCGACCTGAAAAAATTTTTTTCTTTGCCGACCTCTCAAGGGGGCAACCTAGCATCTTATCACCCTTTTGTTGACCATCGAGGCACAGTGGGGCATCAAAAAAAATCTTTATTGATCTAATCTCGAATTATTTGAAACAGCGTAGCAAGTACATTGTGTCAAAGACGGGAAAAATGTAGACATGTCAAAATGACTTAACACATATCACACATCTGGAATCACATTTTTCCATCATCGACATCATTTTCATTTCTCATCTTTGCATTTCGCTTTATTTGCATCATAATCTTATTTTAATATCATTTTCATCAATTAACTCTATTTATCTCTATTAATTAAATGATCCTGATTTGTTTAAATAATTCATCCTTTTCATTACTAATATTCCCGTTTACAATCTTGATTGAATAATCCTAATTATTTAATTAGTGTCATTCTTTTCTTCCAATCCCATCATGATTAAATAATCTTGATTATCTAATTATCCTATCTTAATCTTCTTGTCACACAAATTAAATAATTTATAATTATTTAATTACCCTATTTTCCCTCCATAAAACATATTCCTTTGGAATATTCCATTTCAAAATAGCTCAACCAACTTGTCTCAACCATTTATGACCCTTGATCTTGAAATCAATCCTCATCCATTGATTTAAAATATCTCAACCATTTTCCTAAAATGGTGGAGCAAGCTTGAGTTCTAACTAATCTCCTCCATCCATCCTCCTTGATTCACTCTCCTTTGTGGGTGTTCTTGATCAATCTCAACCCTTCTTTGTGGCATTTCTAACTCAATCTCATCCATTGATCCAATCTCATCAAATCTATAAAAGAACCCTCATCCCTCTCATAATTTATCTAGAGAATTTGTGAAGAGATCATTTCCAAATAAGTCTTGAGAAAATTTGAGCATCCACCATTGCATTCTAGGTCATTTATCAAGCTTTTGCAATCATGGAGGCTTTGTGTTGAAAGGCAATCCAATATATCAAATCAACACAAATACACTCCACCATGGGATGGTAAGATTGTTATGTTTTAAATTAATTTGTGTTTCAATTTGATTGATCTAACCCTTGTTGTTTGAATTCATAGCTATGTAAATTGTATTTCATGAGTAGGTGGGTTCTAATCCTTGTTTTGGTTTAATTTTGATTGAATTCAATGATCTAATCCATGTACATTTTCTCCCTTTACAGCTCCAAAGAAGACCACTAGTAGAAGTAAACTTAAGCTATCATATAGAATTAATGTCAATCTACACTAGAATTTAAAGTATTATCCATACATATTGCTTTAATAGTGTGAAAATTTGAAGGTCAACTTAATGACAAAGCATAAATCATTTGATTAAGTTCAATGAATCTAGGAGGGTTTCCCACCAAAATAACTTGACTCATTAAAAGAAGATGAAACTCTTATTTGATAAGAAGGAAAAATTAAAGAGTTTTGAGATACATGAATGCAAGATTAAAAGCATTAAAATATTAAAATCCATTAGTTCAAACCATATATCATAAAATATATTTGTATGAGACTTATATTTAAAAAATTTGGCTGATTTACTAATTGAATTGTCAATTTATGGGAAACATCTTAAGTATTACTTCTATTGGATTAATCTATTGTAATATATTTGTAATATATTGTATCCTCTCTTGTCCCGCTATTTTATTAAGAGTATTTTGTATGCTTGTAATTGAGTGTGTTAGTGTTTTTTACTTTTATTCAATTATTTGGGATATCAAGTTTCCCTTCATTTGGTTTGTGTTCCCAAATATTTTTTTAATTGTCATCATGCCAACCAAATAAATGCATCCTTGGTAAGAGCCAAATTTCCCATGTCAATTTTCCATTTGTTAAAATTTAGGGATTTTAGTTCTAATACTTTATTTGGAAAAGTGATCAAGTTAAGATATCAACACTTTAGATCTCTCAGAGAAATAAATTTTATCGATTAACTAGCTCTACTAGATCTAGAGATGAGCTC
Organism: Sequoia sempervirens; assembly: GCA_007258455.2. NCBI lineage: Eukaryota > Viridiplantae > Streptophyta > Pinopsida > Cupressales > Cupressaceae > Sequoia > Sequoia sempervirens. The sequence continues at coordinate 37,489,319 of VDFB02137365.1, forward strand.
AATAAATCAAATATAGTCTCATGATATGTTGAGTAGTGCTCCACAAAGGTATTACATGTGGTTGTATCTAATGAGGTTGGATTTTTAGGTGGAATGTTTGCATTAATCCATGTGTAAAAGGTAGTGTTCATTATGGAACAACATGGCATGTTCTTTCCAACTTTTGGAGATCTAAAGATGGGAAGTGGGTCACATTAGGGTTTTCAATTTTATCATACACCATTGATGAATTTCTCTTAAGCTTATGTGAGTTTCAAGTTTTGGAGAAACAAATATGCTTTTGATGGATTCAATGATGCTATTGAAGTGTGTTTCCATAGAGTGACACTTTTGATTGAATGATAGCGACACATATTAAATACAGTGACACATTTAAATATAGTGACACATTTAACTTTCTGGATATATTGTGATTTTAAATATGGTGATGCAATTGATGTCATTTTTTTGCTGCAAAGCGATGCCTTAAAAATTCACCAAAGCAATACACTTCAATTTTAGCGACACATTTGTCAATTTCAATGACACTTTTTATTGGTAAAGAAAATAGAGAGTTAATTTTTACATGTGCTTTAAATTTTTAATTTCATATGCTCTCTAATATTTTGCTAACATCTGGGTTTTGTTTTTGAGGCTTACTAGTTTTGTAGATTTGAAAAAAACTTGAAGTGAAGGAGCATACTATCGTTTGACCATACATTGTAAAAGTGTTTTTACACTTATGGGACAATTATAACCCATCATATGCTACTTTTCTTTATTTTTTAGGACCACTAAATTTCCATTGGGCTTAAAATTCACTTTCAAAGTTGGTTAAAATTGGACCCATACAACCTCATTTTGCAATATTGATTAAAATTGGACAAAAAAAATAAACACTTCCATTGGTGCTTAAAATGAAGTCATTTTGCTATATTGATTTAAAATGAAAGAGTGTTTGATGTGCTTTCTTTTCTTGTATACACTTGTGGTGTGTATCCACTACCCTTGTGCTTCATGCAATATTGGGTGAAGAGAAACACTCAAGTGTATTTTATTTCTTTGAGTCACCCTAAGAAACTTACTACGTACCCTCTCCCCTTGCGCTTCATGTGATATTGGGTGAAGAGAAATAGCATTTTTCTTATTAAGAGAGGACTTGCTATGAGACACATCCTGTAATGGAGGACTCATAGTCAAGTTCTTGCAAGCATGTTTACCAGTGGGCTATATTAAAGGTTGTGAAATCGTGAGAAAGTAGCTTCAATCCTAGGCAACAACGTACTACAACTAGTCACATGCCTTAAGTGGAATGAGAATGGTTAAAATCCTTAAGTGACCAATGGATGGTAGTGTAACGATGGGTGTTCTTGGTTTGTTGTCATCAAAAACCTTGTTGTAGTAGCCAACCAAGTCCATCTCTAAAACATATTTTAAAGTAGTGCATCGAAATAGCACCATTATGAGAAGTTACCATGTTCAGTTTTTGGTTGAGGCAATAAAGCAAATAGGGAAGGGACTCTTTTTCTTAGTGTGTCGAGATGGTACATTTCCTTGACATATCCTATTTTTCCATTCCATCTTCACAGATTAATCATCTCTTAGGGGATGATGGTAAGCCTACCAAGAAATACGTACCCACTTGAGCTAGGATTGTTATTGCTTGTGAGTCAGTTTGACACATTTCTTGGATCAAAAATAACATAAACACACATCAACATGTTCATCAAATTTCAAACCCTTTAGATTAAGTTTGAATACCTTTGAAAAGTCCTATATTTCTGCTTGTCCCTAAGTATTTTCTTTTTAGAGGCTTCTAAATATTTGTACTTATATATTTATTCACACTTTCTAAAGTTAACATAGGGAACTATGTTGGAATCAAGGAACACTAAGAGGGGGGGTGAATTAGTGTTCTGCAAAATTTAACTTTATTAACCTAATCTTTAAACCAGTTATAGCATTGAAACAAAAGAAAGATGCATGAACACAAAACAAGCAACCACAACACAATAACACAAGGATTTTTACATGGAAACCCTATTAGGGGAAAAACCACAGTGGATTTCAATCCACAATATGATCTGAGTATACTCAAATAAGTGTTTACAAAAGGAATGCACATGCATTCAGGCACACTGCCTAGAGCTCACTGCTCAAATATAAAAGAAGACTCGTTGTCTTACAAAAAGATTTGGATTACATCCAGAAGATTTGAACTGAGAGAATAACATCTACTAATTCCTAATTACAGTTTTGGTTAAGCACATTAATCGCTTTCTTGACCTTTTGTCTTATTTTTATCTTCTACTTTGTCTACTTTTATTCGGATCACAAATCCTTTATTGCACCAGTGAAATTATGCATAATTGCTCTACAATCCTTCTAACTTTCGCAACACACATCAAAAAACTTCATACATACATCAAATTGATATAAATGATCACTTATATATATCTGCAACTAAAGATTTAATCAATGACATGTCGGCTTCAACAAAATATAAAATATTTACAAACTATCGGCTCAAATAATGAATAATTTTCAATGTGCACCAACCAAAGTCAGCCACAACATAGTGAAGACCCAAATCAACATTCTTAAACACAAAAATACTTAAATAATTACTCCTTGAATATCTGGAACATGCTATATTCATCAAGTCAGCCTTCTTGCACTATTAGATAGAAAGTCAATTAACCAAATCTTCTAACTTGCACACGAATCGATACGAGGCTCTAAGATTCAAGGATAGCATAGATCATACATTGAAAAACCTTCCCTAAGATCCAAAACTCAAAATGATACCAAAATATTGCATATGAATCGATGAATACAATTATGTCGGATGCTTTATTCTATTTTGACAGTTAATCACAAAACTTCATTCTAACTTCCGGTATGAGAAAATAATGACGTGCGGATTGGATCACTAACTAGGGTTTCCATCAATGACAACATGAGATGACTTGTGCAATGTCTCTTGCCAGCAATCTCCCCTTTTGGCATTGATGGCAACACTTATTGAAAAATGACTAAGTGTCAGATCAGTACCAACATGAATTACACTGCCAACCTTAAAAACTTCAAAAACACAACTCCCCTTGAGATGAATATGACATTTTTCACTATCCCATACTCCCCCTTTGACATCAATGGTAAAGGTAGGAATCCGCATGCCAAAAAATCAAACAAAAACTTCTATGCACAAATTCCATATGTACAAACATGCTCTACAACTTACATAAACTTGAATATATCTACAAAATTACTCTTCAACAGGCTCAAACTAGTGTCGCAACTCTTTTTGAGACTCTCCAAGATAGTCATGTGACCACATAATAAGTAATATTGCATCTTTTCAGACTCAAGGTTTGTCAAATCACTGACTGCCATAGCATCTTGTGCTTCCTTTAATGCACTAAGCATTGTCTCCATCTTAGGACCAATTAGTCCTCTCAACTCACATACTCTTTCAACAATTTTACCTTCTTCATGCTTCATACTTTTAATCTTGTCAAGCAGGGATATTACTTGACCTTCTTTCTTTCCAACAGAAGTGGTTAGAGGATCAAATGCTTGAGAGATATCTCCTAACTATTTCTCATATTTTTTCATTTTCTTTTCAATGTCCTTAGATAATTTAGACAATGATAAGCATGACTTATAAATGTTTCCACCTTCAGACAAAGCACCTTGAATATTATTTACATAGGTAGCTAGCAAGGATTTGTCATTAGCAATCATCCCTTTCAGCCTACCGAACCTGTTAGCATCAAACTCCTTCTGAACCTTATCCATAGATAATTTTTCAAGTGACTCAAAGTGAGTACTTACAAAATTTACAAGTTTCTTTAGCTGATTGGATGGAGAATCAGATGAATCCTTGACATATGAAGGCATGATCTTCTCCGAGATACTAGATGCAAGACTTAACAACTCACTATCTTCAATATGAGATTTCAAAATCTCCTCCCTTGCCTTGGCTTGAGCAAATGATGCAACTTTCAGCTTCTCGATGGGAGATAAAGTAGCCAAGTTGATAGGACCTTTGACTAGTTTAGGATCAAACTCCTCCTATTGTTGTTCTAAAAACTCCTTTACTTCCTTAGTAGTTTCTCTTGCTTCCACAGGAATCTCCTTTGCTTCAGACTTCTTTTCTTCAATCAGTGGTTCTTCCTTGACTTTAGGAATCTCAACTTCTTCACCTGACAACTCTTTAGGAGCTTCAATATCCATAGGAATTTTAGTGTCATGTATATCTAGAGGATTCAGACTATCCTCAAATGTGTCTTCTTCAATTTTCAAACCAAATGGAATATCTTCAACATGCACTTCTTCAAAAACAACATTGTATTTGTTCTTTAACATAATTTCCTTAAGGATTTTCTCAGTGTCCTTTGCAACTTCTTCAGTCTATCCAATCATCAGCTTGTTTACCCTTGTTTTTCTCTTAAAATCCCTTTTTGCTTCATTGAGAATATTCTTCATCTCTTCTATAGAAATCACCAGACATAGATCGAAAAGTATTTGTTCTCCCATTTTCTATTCTTCAGTTCTTGCATTAACTCTCCTCATTTCCAAAACTTCATATAGGCCTTCAGGCAACTCAGACATTATTTCAATGAGAGTCATATTGAAATTGTTCAAATACTTTATTGTTGCTTCCTCAAGAATTCTTTGACTAGCACTATCAAAGGTGTCATACCATTTGGAAAGTGGCCTAATATTACCATCCTTAATCAAGGATTTTTCAACTTCTTCTACAGACATACCTGATTTGTCAGTTTTCATCTTTTTATTTGCTTTTTCTCTGCTTTTTCTTCACCGGAGGGCTTGTCCTTAGAGACTTTAGATGCTTTGGTGCCCATATGCTTTATTTATCTTACCTCTTCATCAGATTTAGTTTCTTCATCTTCTAAAACAACAACATAGACTCTTGTGATCTTGTTCTTCTTCATCTTTCCTTCTCTACCGGATGTCTTAGCTTGAGCTTTCACAAGACTTGACTTCTTTGTAGGACCAGATGAGAGAGTAGAGATTCTTGTGGATCTAGATCTGGAAGAGGATGCTACTGGACTAGTAGACTCAGTTCTAGTTGGCTCTCCTACTTTAGCATGTTCTCTTTTCCTCCTAGCTTCCCTTACAGCTTCAGATGATATCCCCATGCTTTCTGCAAAGGCTTCCACTTCCTTTCTCACCTTCCAGATTATCATTTGATTCTTTAATTGTGTATGAACTTCCATATTCTTTTCCTCAAAGGTGCCAAACCTTTCTTTTGTCAGATCCTGAGGTTTACTTAGCAAGTGTTGAGAATATAGCTCCAAAATTTGTTCTTCAACCTCATAACTCATAGGCATTATCCACATTGTTCTAGGATCAGCAACTTCCATCAAACATTGATCAATATCAACCATGAAGAAAATTGTATCCTTGTATTTCTCTACAATAGAAGTAGGAATCCTTTCCCTAGCTTGCATCTCATTCTAAAAACTATTGAAATAGCCCCAAATAGCAGTTTTTCTAGCTTTACTATCAACAATTTCATACAAGTTATCTCTAATCTGAACAACTAAAGGTTTATCACCTTGCCAATGCACTTTTCCAACTCCCACAACTTCATTCATGAAATAGAAGAATAAACACAACATATTACCATACTTGAAAGAATTCTTCTTATCCTTCTTTATTTTTCTAAGATTCTCCATTAGTTGGCTGCAGAGCAACTAACACAGATCATAATCTGCATTTTCTTTGACCATCTGCTATGCAACATAGATTGTTGTACCGGATACAAAATTGTCCTAGCTAGAGTGATAAATCTTGTACCCAATGACCATAGAAGAAAATATAACATCCACTTCAATGATATCATCAATTTTCATAGCTCTCTTGTCAAACACTAAACCAGTTGCATCTATAACTATTTGATTCTTCATAGCTTTCAATGTTGGCAACCCACCAAATGAATTTAAACCAGTAACAATCCTTATAGCTTCCTTTGTGAACTTAAAAGGCTAACTTAACCACATAAACTCAGCATGCACTCGACTCAATATATACTTAACCCATTTGTCTTCTTCAAACACAAAAAAATTCACAATCTGTGTGAATTTCCTCTCCTCTAAAATTTTGAATTCAAGTTTTATATAGAAATCTTCTCCCACAAGGTGATTGGTGTACAAATTCAACAACTAGGAGCTTCCTAATTCTTCAACATTCACATGAATGTATGCCCTAATATCTTTGATATGTAAAACATCATATGGAACAGAAGAAAATGCACCTAAAGGTTGTATTTCGATGGATTTGAAGGGGTTCCATGATGGGGCCTATCCTTAATATCCACAACCAATGGAGTAGCCATTTCTAGATTTTTTCAAGTTCATAAGTTTTCAAATAAATACCTTTCACCGGATTAGGGTTTGATCGCCAAATAGATTTCAAACTTGAATCTTCACCAAAGTTTGCTTTAGAGCACTCCAACCTTCTTCTTAAATGAAATATGACAAATGAAGGATAAAAATGACTTTTTATCATTTGCACACCTAACCTTTTTGTCGCAATAAATGCTTTTACTCGAGGTCTTTTGGATACCCTGTTTTCATAGACTGTAAAAGAGAATTATTTTGCAGACCTTCAATTTTGCACAAATTTCCCTCACAAGACATTCCAAAACATTTGCACATCACTAATGCAATCATTGCAATCTTCCACATTCTGGTACCAAATACTGACAGGGGGTTAAAGGATTTTCTTGAGAACTCCCCCTAGGCCAGAGGCCATAAACTAATTCCCGGAGGAATCACCAAAACCCGGTTCTAGTGTGGGATCATTTCCTACATCAAAAGGACTCTTTGTCACCCATATCTTCTTCATTTGCTTCCTGATCTCATCTGCAGTAAATTTTCCTTTTCCCTTTTCATTCTTTTGCATGTTTTTCTTTTGATTTATTGGACCCTTTCTGCTTCTGCAAAATCTAGCAATGTGACTTGATTTGTTACAATTGTAGCACACCACATTTCTTTGTCTAGACTAGTTGTTCCATTGATTTTCTCTTGATCTGCACTGGTTAGCAATATGGCCAATCTATTGCATGTATAACATCTGACATAAATATAAAAGTTGTTCATCATCATACTTATTGCAATTAAAACACTCACCTGAGAATGATGGACCACTTGAATTCATTATGCTTCTACATTGAGCTGCCATATGACCAAATTTATTGCAAACAAAATAGTAACCATTGAACCTTTGAGCATTTGGTTGTCTTACCAGATACCTTCCAGCTTTGTTCACTTGATTTCCTTGCCTAAATCTCCTTTGTCCAGATCTGGAGCTTTCTCCTTTCTCATACCCAAGACCTCATTTGTCACTTCCAGTCCTCTGACTTTTAATTAGTTCATCAAGCTTGGCTAAGCTAATCTTGAATTTCTCTTTGAATTCATTTGCAATAGAAAGTTCATCTCTGAGATCAACAATCTACTTTTCAAGATCTTCTTTATTATTTCTATATTGTTCCAATTCAAGCTCCAACTGATTGAATCCATCAATAATTTTGTTGCATTCTTCATATTTTTCTTTCAAGGACTGAACAAGATTCTCTTCATTCTTCTTTATGTCTTCAATCTCCTTAGTCATCCTCATCACAATAGATTCCATCTCATGCCTTAGGACAACATTATCTCCGGTAAACTTTTCACATTCTTCTATCTTTTATTTCAGGGCTTGACTCATTTGTTCATCTTCAAGGATTTTACTCTCTTTCTACTTGATCTAATCATAGAGTTCCCTTCTCTTCTCTCTAAACTTACTAATTTTATCTTTCAATGATTGAATGAATTTCTCAACATTCATGAGGCTTGCTTGCAATTCCTAAACTTCAGATTTGGAATGATCAAGATCATCTAGTTCCACCAAAAGTTGTTGAATACTGCTTGAATCCATTGAATCATTTTCCCAGATCTTCCCCAAGCTTTTAAAATTCTTCTGAGGAACTAGGCTCTTATACCAACTGTTGGAATAAAGAAACACTGAGAGGGGCGGGTGAATCATTGTTCTACAAAATTTAACTTTATTAACCTGATCTTTAAACCACTTATAGTATTGAAACAAAAGAAAGATGCATGAACACAAAACAAGCAACCACAACACCATAACACAAGGATTTTTACATGAAAACCTTGTTAGGGGAAAAACCACAGAGGAGGTCAATCCACAATATTATCTGAGTATACTCAAATAAGTGTTTACAAAAGGAATGCATATGCATTCAGGGACACTGCCTAGAGCTCACTACTCAAATAAAAAAGAAGACTCATTGTCTTACAAAAATATTTGGATTACATCTAGAAGATTTGAATTGAGAGAATAGCATCTACCCTAAGTTACAAATGAGAGAATCGGCTTACAAATGAAACTACCCTACTCAACTGGCAAGGTGAAGAATTATGTGGATTGAATGTAGATAATTCTTCAGTTGCAGCTAACACAAGGGCAAAGAAAAGAGATTTTGAGCTTGATCAAGCAACTGATAAAGGAAAAGCAACAGCTGTAGAACCATCTACATCTCAAGTAACTCACATTTTGCAAAGAAATCAGCAACTCCTAGTCAAGGAGCAGCCACACTTGCAAGCTGATCATGTTGGCATAAAGGTACATCATAAAGTAAACCCAGCTATACCCTATAATATTATTGATAATATGAAAGAGATGAACGTAACGATGTCTATGTGGGATTTATTAGCTATCCCAGGTCAAAAAGATATGTTACAGTCAGCCTTGTCAAATTTAAAAATGTCTGATGAGTTTGAGTCTCCAATAGGTCAGGTTAGAGTTGTATTGAGAAATAATCCTCAAGAAAATGATAAACAGCCCAGCAAAGAGGCAAGAAAAGAATTCAAGCCACCTCCATTTTACGTGTCTATAATCGTAGGTGATAAATTAGTTCATAACTGTATGGTAGACAGTGGAGCTAGTAGCTCAATAATGCCAAAGCAAATTGCTGACAAACTTGGATTAAAGTATCAGCCTTTAGAGAAAGGAGTGATTAAATTGGATGGTACCTTTATTAATACTTTGGGTGTTATTAAAGGTTTGAGTCTTACCCTTCATGCTTGTCTGAACTTTTTAGTTCCTCAAGACATATGCATTATAGATCTTCCACCTTTCTTTGCTTTGTGTCTCTCTAGAAACTTTACAACTAAAATAGGAGGCTATGTATCAGCTGATTGGTCACATATGTTGTTTAGAACTAGATATGGAACCAAAGTTACCATTAAATCTAAAAATTTGGCTAAAGATCACATTGAGCCATATAACCCAAGTCCTATCAATGTTGTTCCTACTGCTATAGACACAAATTATGTTGTTTTTACTAACAGTGAGCTGGCTGCCGCTCAAGAACTTCAAGCAGAAGTTTTTCCTAATGTACTGTTACATGAATAGGCAGCTAAAAATGTATTAGACAGTCCTTAAGACCTTATTCAAGATGTCAGTATGGGTAACTATGTGATGCTTGAACCTGATGCAGAGGTTCCAAATCTTGAAAAAGGTACAGATTAGTTGTTACAACAGCAAAATGAGCTTTGGGAAAAAAAATTTGATGGTTCCAAAAGCAAGAATGGAGTAGGTGGAGGTGCAATGTTGGTTTCTCCATAGGGTGATAAGTACTTTTCAGCCTTTCATTTTTCTTTTGCATGTTCTAACAATAGTGTTGAGTATGAAGGACTAATTCAAGGCCTTGAGTGGGCAAGGAAAAGAGGAATTAACTATTTGAAAGTCTATGGAGATAGCTAATTGATAGTGAATCAGGTTAGACTCTTGAATGTTGCCAAGAATGATTCCATGAAGTCTTATAGAAACAGAGTATGGAACATAATTGAAGAATTTAACGCCTTTAATCTGATATCTATTCCACGAAATCAGAATAAGCATGTTGATAGACTTGCAGCAATTGGAGCACAGTTTGATATCCTAGGTGATATCAAAAAAGATAAAATACAGCAGTATGTCAAGGTGGTTATCAGGCCATCAATTCCTGATAACAACATTAACTGGTAGGTATTTGAAACTAATGAGCAAATTTTAACCTTTATGCTCCAAGAAGATCATTTTTTTGTAGTGAACCAGGAAAAGATTAAACATCAATATGGTGATCAAGTGATACAGCTGAAGACAAATAAACTTTCCAAAGGGCTAGTTACCTTGGAATCGATATTCAATTCTGATGATCAACTTAAGAAGAACAAAGTCAGCATTCAAGTGAAGGAAGATCATTATGAAGAAGTGAAAATCTTTAAAGGTAAGCTTCTCAAATTAGGAAAAATTTGTTTAGTTGAAGATAGAAAATATTTCATTTCTCTATGCCAAGAGTATCATGATGTTTTTGCTTGGAAATATTCTGATTTAAAAGGGTTTGATCCTCATATTGTACAACATACAATTGAGTTAGAACCTGGTGCCAAGCCTGTTAGACAAAAACAGAGACCCTTGAACCCCAAGCTTGAAACTTTAATGATCAAAGAGCTGACCAAGTTAGTCGAGGGGGGTATTATATTTCCAATTAAACACACATCTTGGGTTTCTAACCTTGTTCCGGTAAGAAAGAAGAATGGTGAGATAAGATTATGTGTAGATTTTAGAGACCTTAACAGAGTGTTTCTAAAAGATCGTTATCCCTTACCTTCTATGGAACAAATTCTCCAAGTTGTTGTTGGTTCAGAGAGATTTTCTCTTCTAGATGGATATTTTGGTTATAACCAGATTCTAGTCAAAGAGGAGGATCAGTATAAAACAACATTTACAACAAAATGGGGCACTATGGCCTACAAGATAATTCCTTTTGGTCTATCAAATGTTCGTGCCACCTTTCAGTGTGCCATGGCTATGGCATTTCAAAATTTAATTCAGAAATTTTTGCTTGTTTACTTGGATGACATAACTCTATATTCAAATAATGCAGATGAGCACTTGTCACATCTCAAGCAAGTTTTTTGAAAAATGCAGAGAATATGGAATATCTCTTAATCTGAAAAAGAGTATTTTTGTAGTTCATGAAGGTAAACTGTTAGGTCACATAGTATCAAAAAATGGGGTTACCATTGATCCTAAAAGAGTTGAAGCTATACTCGAACTGCCATTACCAAATCACAAGAAAGGATTGCAGAGCTTTTTAGGGAGAATCAAATTTTTAAGAAGATTCATTCCTGATGTTGCAAATTTACTACAGCCTTTGACTGCCATGCTTAGAAAGAATGCAATTTTCAGATGTTCAAGAGAAGCAAAACGTAGTTTTGAAGAAATCAAGGAAGTTTTAGCATCAGCTCCAACACTGGTAAATCTAGATTTCTCAAAAGACTTCTTTTTGTATGCTTTTGGTAGCATTAGTTCAATTTATGCTATGCTGGTTCAAAAAAATAGTGATAATTTAGAGCAGCCAATAGCTTTCTTTAGTCAAGGACTTGTTGATTATGAAGAGAAATATTTGTTTGTTGATAAACATGTTCTCATTGTGATCAGAAGCCTAAAGAAGTTTAAACCTCTAGTTTCAAACAATAAAATTCATATTTTGGTTGCACACCCAAGTGTGAAGGAATTCTTGTTGAATAAAGATCTAAGTGAAAAAAGTGCAGGGTGGATCACGAAAGTAATGGAATTTGATGTCGACATCAACATCACAAAACTTGTTAGAGGTAGAGGACTTTGTGAGCAACTTGCCTCAACTCCTGAAGATGCACAGAAATTAGAAACTGGTGTTGTTTTAGCTAATACAGATGAGCCTCAACATGTTCAAGGTGTTGCACCTGCATTAGTTGCAAGTTGGGTTCAAGAAATGATTCATTTTCTTCGAACTGGTGAACGTCCACCAGTTCTAGATAGAGAAAAACAAAGATACTTCATATTGCAATCAATTCCTTATGTCGTCATTGATAATATTCTTTTCGGGAAAGATCTGAATGGTGTCTTATTAAGGTGTATTGATGTTGATCAAACAGAAAAAGTACTTCATGAGTTTCATGACAAAGTTTCAGGTCACTTTGCTCCAAGGACAACTGCTTGGAAAATTATGAGAGCTAGTTACCACTGACCTAGCTTGTTTAAAGATGCATATGCATGGTCAAGAAAGTGTGTTAAATGTGATTTATTTGTAGGAAAAGAAAACTTTCCTGCTACGCCTTTACATCCAATTCAGGTAGAGCAGCCCTTCATGAGATGGAGCATTCACTTTATCAGGCCAATTAATCCACCTTCGAGTGCTGGTCACAAGTGGGTGCTTATAGCCACAAATTATTTTCCATGGTGGACAGAGGCAGTAGCTTTGAAAGAAGCAAATGAATCTTTAGTTTTGAGTTTTTATGAAGATATAATCACCAGATTTGGAGTTCCTGACTCCATCATTTCAGATAATGTTCTTGCTTTTGTTGGGTTAACAGTTACAAATTGGGATTTTAAACACGGAATTCATTTGAATACTTCCTCCAATTATTACCCATAGGGTAATGGTTTAGTTGAAAGTACAAATAAAAATCTGATTAGGATCATTAAGAGAACCATGGAGGATAATCAAAGGGTTTGGCATACCACATTGAAATTTGCACTTTGGGCAGATAGGATAACCCCTAAGAGATCAGTTGGTAATTCTCCATATGTACTCGTTTATGGTAAAGAGGCTAGATTACCTTTATTTGTAGAGCTTCCAGCTCTAGACATTGTTCATTAGTTGGAGATGTTTGAAGAACAAGACCCAATGTCCGTGAGATATGTAGAGCTCATGGAGCTCGAAGAATCAAGAGATAAAGCAATGAAAACTTTGGAGTATCATTAGCTCCAAACAAAGAGAACATTTGATAAGAAAGCTACAACCAATATTTTCAAAGAAGGTGATATTGTTCTTAAGTGGGATGTGCTAAAGAGTGGACCAGGCAAGGATATGAAGTTTGATCATTTCTGGGCAAGTCCATTTATTATTACTAAATGCAAGGAGCATAATGCATTCCAGCTATCAAATATGGATGGAGAAAAGTTACTAGCCCCAGTTAATGGGATTCACCTCAAACATTGTTTTGAGGTATGATTTATCATTGCACATATTAGGTTAGATTTTATGTTTCCAATAAGTGTTGATGCACTTTAGTTTAGTTGTCGTTTCATTCCCTAAGTGTTGTTCCAGCACAGTAGATAGTTTTACTTCAATATTTTCCTATTTTCAATAAGTTTCCAAGCAACCTATTATGTTCTATGAGCCTCAAGTGAGTTTCAACCATGTACAAAATTGCTTTAGTTCTATTTCTGAGTTTTTCCTAATAACTCCATGCCCAATGGACAAGTCTAGGCTACTAGTTGTATATGTTTAGCAGGCAAACATTCAGCTGATGTCGCCAAAAATGTTACCAGATTTTCACCTTCAGGTTCAATCAGGTAGAACCTTCTAAACTTTCATACAAATGGTACATTTTAACCTCCCTAAGTTACATTCAATTATACAAATGAAACAACTTTACAAGATTACAAGAACGCAAAATTATCACATTCATACAATTGAATGAAACATAGAAAGATTTGAAACTTTTCTAAAAAAATGTAATCTTTATTGAATGTGATAAGATACATGTGTCTCACACAGCAAGCCGTGAGACTGACTTTTCTTTGATACAAATAAAGATAAATCATTACGTAAACAAATGAAGGAAAATAAATAAGCATGTAGAAGGGATGACCAGTCATTTCCTAAATGACTGGTTAAGGTTTGTCTCACTCTGATGTTGTCCTCATTGCTTGCCCTTCCTAGTTTCCATGCGCTCTTGTTTCTGCAATGGTCAAGCAATGTGTTAGAGTTATACTCTAAGAAATGAAAATTCATAACCATACATGATCATTTATATTATCCACCTTTTCATGTATCAATTTGTTTCCATGTGCATCAAAGATCAATGTAAGCCTTAGGTGTCTAGGAAAGCCATTTGGTCAACGTACACACAAAAGACAGTCATTTTTCCTAACTTGTTTATTTCATGTGTAGCAGCAGGTGCAATTATTTATTTTCTCAATTATGAGTGGGGATAAATGTGGCTCTCACAAGGGTTGAGCTCAGCTCATATCAATGGAGTTTTTAGTATTCATAAATATCAAGGGACGGTCCTTCCTTATTATCCTCAATGAGATTAAGGACAAAGTTTCATTTTTTCAAGGAAGGTGACATTATTTTTAAGGGCCTTGTAATTTAATTCACATATATCATCTTCCAATGTCATGAAGATATCATCTAAAGGAATACAGTGAGAAGTATGAGACTAAAGAAAAGCCTTCTTAGTGAATAACAGTTGCAAAATCAAGCAAATAAAGCATGATAGTAGCTAATTCATGTAACAATGATCTTCATCGAGATACATAATAATGTATTCACTATTTTATAACAGTAGAATTTCTTGCATAACAATGATATTATGCTATATCAATGAACAGTCAATCCAAAGGGAAATTCATAAGATGGTAACCTCAGATCGGTGACAGAGGTTGATTAAAATAACTGTGCAATAAGATCATTCAACATCAGATTTTTGTTGGTGGTAATGTGGATGCTCAACATGAAAAGCCACATAATATTGACATATCAACTCAGACAGAGAACCATTTTCACAAGTGATAATGGAGAATAATCAAGTCAATAGAATACAAATGTATACAAGCTACATGAAATATAGCATACACAGTGAGCAAAGTTGAAAAATGAATATAACAGTGCAGGGGTTCACCAAAATAATGTGGGTTGCTAGTTGCAGGTAGAACAACCAAATGATTTCTCTATCTACAGTACAGGAAATATAGGGAAACCCAAAGTTCAATTGCAGATCAAAATATGGATACAGCCATGAGATAAAGAAGCCAAGCTCGAATGTTCATCATCATTTCTAGAAATACATGGAAAACAAAATCAACAAAAAAATGGCAAGTGTTTCTGTATGAGATCCCAGAAATCAAAATCCAATTGCTCATGGCAGCCAAATAGAAATGGAATTGAAAACAAAGAGAAAGCATAAAAATGAGTGACAGTAGTTATAGGAGCCGCGACCAATCTGTTTTCTTTTTTCTTTTTTTTTACTTATAAACGCATTGTCTCCATAGTGGGAAAAGCACAAAATAAGAAAACATATTCATTTTTCTACATATGGGTTCGATTTTGAGTATATGTTTCTTCAGGAAATAAGATAGAATGGAAAAATGCCTTCACCAAAGGCTTACCTGAGCTTTTGTGTATGTTTTACACATGGAAAATCTGTTAGAAATTCCACTGTGTGGTTTTTAACCTACCATTGGAAACCTACCAGTCAAGTTTCTCATTTTCCCCATGGTGGCGTTCCTCTCAACCAACAAGAACCTTTTTATTCACAGAATGAGGGAAATGCATGAAGATTGGCCATAATATAAGAAAGCATTTGGCTATGGCCAACATTTATAAGACAAAGGTTCATGCACAGAAATATAGAAGTACTCTACAGGAGTTTCTTTTTTAGTAAAATACAATGATTGTGTATTTGAAGATAAACACAGAGTGGAGATATTCTCTTCTTTTACAGAAATAGCTCAATTTCAAGCAATTATTCCTTCATAAAATGAAGTAAAAAATGTTTCCAGAATACTTACCCAGATTTCCTATCGATTTCTGGTATGGAAAATCTATTCAAATCTGCATGAAGAAGGCATGGAGGAATTCGAAGCTTCAGAAAAACCCCAACCTTAGCGGCACCCTCACATCAGAAAGGAAGTAGTTTGAAGTGCTAAACGAAATGATATGCCTGCATCTATCTTTTAGGGTTTTGGTTTGCCCTAAAATTTCCCGTAAGCATCTAGGCATTTTTTTCTAATTTTAAGATAACATTTCATGACTAATACCCCTTCATCCATGTTGTCGGCCTAGGGGCCTTTTTGTGAACTTGATTACCTTATACATTTTTGCAATTCAGATGTAATACATTTGACTTAGTAATGCCATTATAAATTACTCTGTCGAATGTAATTCTTATGCTAAGCTAGTGTGTACATTGAAAAAATTTAGTAACTTTATGCTTAGTAAAAGCATATAGGATAATTAAGTCAAAAAGTCCATAAAGGAGGGTTAGATTTGAATTTATTATCATGGAGAGAATGGAGGGAAGTTGATTTTAGTTAAAAGACATATGTCGAGGTTATAGGAGTGCTTTAATACACTTTGTTGATGGATTTGGAGCTTTTGGAGGGTGTTTTGAAAAGTTATCATGTAATACTTGGTCAAAATTGATCATTTCAACCATATTGAAGCCTTTTGAAGAAAATTCAGGTGATAGATTTTAGGCTTTTGGAGTCCATCCGACCCAAAATATTTTCTAGTTCCTATTTTGGTGGCTTTTGGAGGGGGAGATTTTGATACTTAGCCATTTTTGTAACTCATTTGGAGGAGAGTTCTTACTTGGCAGTTTGGAGAGTTAGTGATTTTTTGCAATCCTTTCTCAAATTGGAAAACTTTGTAACTCATTTTTCTCTTAGATATGGAATTCAGTGGACCCTTTGAACATCAATGTTTTCTTGAGATGATGGCTTCTCTTTCTTTGCTTCATTATGTGCATCAATAATATTTCATCAAAGTTATTTGTGAGGTATTATCATTTCCTTATAGCTTTATCTTTTATTCAGCACCTTTCTACAAAATGTTGTTAGTGCAGATCATAGTTTGTGTCGAAATTTGTATATGGCTTATGGTTTTGAATTCATTTTCCTTCTAGAAGCCTGAACATTATGACCTTATTATGAAATATTTATGCAATGACATACAAGAGTAAGCTATGCAATCTTCTCTTTAATATTTTTTAGCCATTATAAGCAAAGTGTTGAAGTTATGAATTTCATAGTCCTATTTTAATTAGGTGCATCACCATAGAAGTAGATTATCTTCATTTTATGCATAATATTTCTTCCTTTTTCCTCATCAATCAATAGTTTAGGTAACACCATAGGAATCTGGCCTTCTCCGAAGGTTGACCTCAATCTAAAAGAAAACCATAGCTTAAGAGGTCTTCCCATGTTACACTGAGGTGTTGAACATCAGGTTCAACAGGGTGCACTTCCAGTAGTTAACATTAAGCCTAGTATATCCTGAACTCATTAACTGGGACCAACAAGGACCACCAATTCAAGATATGTTCAAAAATGATGAGGCAATCTCAAAATTCATAGGACTCCATGATAACTTACTGTGTGGAGATCATAAAGCAAGATTTGATATAGAGCTAGACACTTAGGTATACTATGGGGAGATGATTGAATCCCTCAATCACAAAATTGATGAAATAAGAATAACATGTAGATCTTTACGTGAAAACCGCACTATGGAACTTTTAGATCAAAAAATAGTAAAAATAAAAGACGTATTTGAAGGTGAAAACCTCTCTGAGGCATCCAAGGATGATGGGTTCAATCTCCCCCTTACTAAAATGCATCCAAAAAATCAGCAGTATTGGAAAAGAAGGCTACTCCAGTGAATGTAGGAATATAAGAGGCACCTAAAATAACCTTCTATGTCAAATCCTTGTTGGATGAAGAACAAAAAACTTAGCAACATTCCTGAAAGAGAGAAGAGAAAAATTTGCATGGTTCTACACAAACATGCCTGGAATCAATCCTAAAGTGGTTGTACATCACTTAGTAGTCTACCCTAAAGCGAAACCAGTGAAACAAAAATTGAGAAAGATGGACCCTCAAATTGCATTATTGGTTAAGCTAGAATTATAGCAGCTCCTTGACATTGGATTCATCCAACCTATTACCAATCTCCAAACCCACTAGGGGCATCAAAATATGCATAGATTTTAGGGACTTGAATAAATCATGTCCAAAGGATGATTTCCCTCTCCCCAACATCGACATCATTGTCAATTTAACAATAGGACATGAAATTTTATTGCTCATGGATGAATTTTCAAGATACAACCAAATCATGATCGCTAAGGAGGACCAACATAAAACTACATTCACTTGTTTGTGGGGAACATACTGTTGGAACATGATGTTGTTTGGGCTAAAGAATGTTGGAGAAACCTATAAAATGGCAATGAACCTAATATTTCATGATATGATCCATAAAATAGTCAAAGATTATGTGGATGATATTTTCGCCAAATCAAAGACAAGGAAAGAGCACATAGAGGTATTGGGACCAATCTTTGACAGGATCGAAGAATATAAGATAAGACTCAATCCAAAAAAATGTGTCTTTGAGGTAGCATCAGGAAAGCTTCTTTGCTACATTGTGTCATAGAGAGGGATAGAGATAGATCTAGTAAAGGTGAAAGAAATATTATACATGGATCCACCACAAACATTGAAATAGATGAGAGTGCTACAAGGAAGGTTACAATCCATTAGGAGATTCATAGTGTAGCTATTAGACAAGATTCACCCTTTCTTGCATCTTCTCCATAAAGGAATAACATATAAGTGGGATGAGAAATGTGATAAAGTATACTATAAAATCAAGGAAGTTACCTATTATCACCTCCAATTCTCATGCTACCGATACCAAACAATCCATTGATCCTATACATTTCAGCTACATCAGCAAAACTAGGTGCTCTTCTAGCCCAGCATGATGAAACAGGAAAGGAAAGAGCCATCTATTACATCAACAGGACCTTGGTAGGATATGAAATGAATTACTCATTTATTAAGAAGGAATTCCTAGTAGTGGTCTTTGCTTCACAAAAATTTAGGCATTACATGCTTTCACACCAAATCAAGCTTATTGCTAAGATCGACCCATTGAAATATCTATTGTCTAAAGCAACTCTCACTGGGTGAATGACCAAATTGGTAATGATCTTAATAGAGTTTGACATAAAGTATGTGGAGCATAAGGCTATTAAAGGACAAGTAATTGTAGACCAACTAGCAAAATCACCCATTTATGTGGAGAATTCTTTGGTATCTAAGTTTCCTAATGAATCAGTCTTTCTTCTTAATGCAGCAGATCAATAGAACATGTACTTTGATGGATCATATAACCAACATGGATCAGGGGTGATTATTCTCTTTATCACCCCTCAAGGTGGCTATAATCCAAATTCATACTAGCTATTATTCTCATGAACCAACAATATTGTTGAGTAT
Organism: Sequoia sempervirens; assembly: GCA_007258455.2. Taxonomy (NCBI): domain Eukaryota; kingdom Viridiplantae; phylum Streptophyta; class Pinopsida; order Cupressales; family Cupressaceae; genus Sequoia; species Sequoia sempervirens. The sequence continues at coordinate 37,508,438 of VDFB02137365.1, forward strand.
GAAGCTCTAATAATGGGGTTAAGAATAGCAGTCTACTGGTAGATATAAGAGTTAAAATTCTATGGGGACTCATAGCTAATTATTAACCAAGTGAACGATGACTACCAAACCAAGGATGATAAACTCACTCCTTATAAGAAGATGGTAGAAAGTCTTAAGGACTTCTTCATCGATGTAACCTTTGAGCAAATACCTCATGTGAACAATCAAGCAATAGATGTCATGGTGACAATTGGGTCTTTGTTAGACATGCCACACAATGTCCTTCAATGTGAATTCTTCGTAGAATAGCTTCTCATACCAGCTTTAAAAATTCTTGAATCTAAATCCATGTGTGTAATCGTTGGTCTTGGATCCCCATGATATGACGATATATTCACCTATCTTAGCAAAGGTACCCTCCCATCTGATATCACCTCTAGCCTAAAGAAAGTATTCATTAAAAAGTCATCTTGATTCATAATATTAGGTGATACCCTATATCGTAGAAGCATCAAGGGGACATTACTACAATGTCTCAACCAAGAGGAAGCCTTGACCGCTTTAATAGAAGTACATGAAGGCATTTTTTGTTCCCATTCTAGTAGTATGACCTTATCCAAGAAACTGTTGAGGACAGGGTATTACTGGCCAACCATGGAAAGAGAGGCTCATGATTATGTGCAAAAATGTATCCAATGTCAACAACATGGAGACTTATCCATGCTCTAGCTCAGGAGTTACAACCAATGGTCACACCTTGGCCTTTCTCGTAGTGGGGGCTTGACCTCATAGGAAATATTACCCCTACCTCATCTAATGGACACAAATTCATCATCATGACCATTGAATACTTTACCAAGTGGGTGGAAGCCATTCCTATGACTTATCTAAGGAGGAAGAAAATCTCCAAGTTTATCCTGAATTACCTTTTTTTTTGCTATGGTGTTTCGCAAGACCTTAACTCAAATAACGAAACAACCTTCAAGAATTAGGATGTAAGAGAGTTATTCCAATGATTTAACATCCAACATTGGTTCTCTACCTCCCATTACCCCCAGGGAAATAGTCATGATGAGGCTACAAATAAGACCATTCTAAAAATCCTAAAGAAGATGGTCAATGAAGCTGGTCGTGACTAGCATCTGCAATTAAACCCCACCCTATGGGCTTATAGAGCTAGTATTTGTACGCATATAGGTGCAACCCCCTTCTCCTTGGTCTAAGGATCAAAATCCATCCTACCTATTGAGGTTGAGCTTCCCTCACTATGAGTATCACTGCACAATCTGATCATTGGTTAAGAATATGGGGTATCTTGACTGAATTAGTTAGAATTCCTAGATGAGCATCATCTTGATGCCTTAAATCATTTGCAAGCATACCAAAACTAACAAAAATGAAGCTACAATAAGAAGATCAAGATTCATTCTTTCCAGGTAGGGGATCTTGTCCTCAAGTAGAATTAGAAGAATGTTCCAAATCAAGCTGGTAAAGGAAATTTTGATCCTAATTGGTTGGGCCCATTAGTTTTCACAGTGAGCTATGGATCAAGAGCTTACCAATTGTCAACACCTAAAGGAGAACCCTTGCAGGATCCAATCAACAGTCTACATCTCAAAAAAAATTATTCCTAGGCATGAAGGGTGTAAATCAAAAAATGATTAAAATGATTAAAATCCAAAAAAAAAAGGATTGAAAACAATAAAGAAAAAATTGTCCTCTAGTGAAAACTACTACAATGACGCTTTGGGCAGGTACCTTGGTGAAAACCTGGCAAATAGGCACCTTGCATAGATAAGTGCCTTCATCTATCTTTGGCTCTTTGGATTATCTTGCTTTGCATCACATTCATCCATTGCATCATTAATCCTATTTATTCCATTACCCATCTATGTCCATATCATAGCTTGATATTGTAAGTATCATATTCCCCTTAGTATACCTTCCATATTTTTAAGGTATGTTTGTCCTTCCTATACAAAAGTAGTATATCACATCACACTGGGGGAAACTTATTATGATTGCATCAGATTAGTTTCTTATATATCTTAATGTTATTGGAAATTGTTCAAAAATCCCAAAACATTCATAAAATCTCATTGAAAAAATCCAAAAAACACTTGCAAGATCAGAAAAATCCAAAAACATTCAAAAAGTTGTAAAGTCAAAAAATCCAAAACATCCAAAAACACATCAAAAATCCCAAAGCAAGTCAAAATGTAAAAAAATCAAAATAAAAAATAATACTATATTGAACTACATTGTCTCTGAGCTTGAACGTAGGCAAGGCAATCACTGATGTGCCCCCGAGACACTCTAGGTTAGTTCTTAGGATTTTGTCATAATAAACTAACAATCCATCAAGTGCTCATATCTCATCAATAAATGGTTACTAGTAAAATTCAATTGAACTACGTCATCCCTACATGTATAACATAGGCAAGGCTAATCTTTGATAAGCCCCCAAGGCCCTAGGTTAGTACTTCTTAGGTCTTAGTCAAAACTCAGAAAATGCCAAAATATTTGAAAACTTAGAAAAACACAAAAAAAATTGAAAATTGAAAACCCAAAACATTGAAAAAACTTGGAAAGCCCTAAACAACCTCAATAACCTAAAAACGAAAGCATTCACATAAAATTTCAAAAAGACCAAAAACTACCTCAAAAAAAATTTAAAATACAATAAAATTTGAAATATTCCAGAAAATGCCAAAACCATCATCCCATTTTGCTTTCACCCACAATAAACCTTCATCCATAATAAATCAATCGTCATCTTCAAACTTTGGTAAAATAAGTAGAAAAACAAGTGTCGCAAGTTGTGAAGGGTGAACCTAATGTCAAAAGCTAAAGTCTAGATCATAGGTAAATGAGTCGGTAGTGTTTGTATCAATGACCTATCAAACACTTAGTCAAAAACATCTGATAAATATTTCCTAGGATGTATCCTTCCTACCATGGGCATCAACATCATAAATCACCTTAACTATGTTACATTGGCAAGAAATATAGATAGCATTAGCTGTTTATTGTTGATCTTTTCTTATGATTTATCTTATTGACCCATTTTCATGACCTCTCGATGATGTCTCAATGATTTAGAGAGAAAGGAATGGGGCATCGATCATTATCTTTCATTTTTTGTGCTTGTGGGGTGTTCTTGTAAAATAATCTTGCCGCATACTTAGTTGTGTGTAGGGAGGTCATTTGGAATAGATTGTTGACTATTGTGTATGCTTTGATTTGAAATATTTTAAACTTCTAAACTGCAATCCACCGAGGTTTTTGTATGTCAAGGTGTGAACAAGTACTATCCTATCTATTTGTAGAGTCAAATTCCATCACACTAGATACAATTCCATCCCAGTTATCCATACCATGATGCATCTTGTCTATGTGTTATATAAAAATAAAGGAATAACGAAGAGTCCCAATCCCAGAAATGAGCACATCATCAATCTCATCACCATAATCTAATAAATTCTTGGTGAATCATGGACTTGTTGGACTTCTAAATCAATCTCAAAATCAATGGTCAATCCATTCATCTTATTCTTCTATCTTCTTTTCCATTCTAACATGGTATCATGACAGTCAAAAAAAATCATAAATGCATCTATCCTACATCCACAAACTATTAGCACACATACATCTTGCATAATCATATCATATCATCTACATATCATAAAGAATAACATCATCATATGGAAAATTACAGAAAGAAAAACATATCCATCTCATAGCATGTCATAGAAAGATACTGAAAAAGAGAAAGAAACATCCACTGCATTACATCCATATCGTATATTGTATATCACATAAGCATCACATCATAGATCATCTCATTTCACATAAGCATAAATAAAAAATTACATCCACAACATAAACATTTGCATCCATTGCATCCATAAATAATCAAAACACATAAAATAAATGCATCACATCATAAATCGAATCGGGGCATCTCATATATATATCTCCAAAAATGAATGTCATGGTACAAATATCAGAGTCAAAATGTAACTATCATAAAAATTACATATACAAAAGGCTATCAAAAATGAGCCAATGAATGTGTATACATGTATAAATCAGGCTATACATCAAAAAGTTCCTATACAAGGAGTTTGCCCCCTACTCTTTCGGTCATCATGGTGCGACTGGTCTTGATGACCACGTGAAAGATGTCGATGACTTGACTCTCTGGGATGTATCAATGATGGTTGTCTACCTGATACACTGGGTGCAAACCCACTCCTATGGTCAAAATCGAGCTTCCAATGGCTCAATGGGATATCTCTATAGTAAAGTGTCCTATAATAGGACACCTCCTCCCTTGCCTTCCCAAAGTGATGTGCAGCTAGTCTATCCCACTTGTCCCTATACATGTTGCACTTGCTACTGTGTAATAGCCTCTAGATACTAACGCCTCCCAATCTTTTGGGCCAACTATATGTCTGAGGTTTGTCGCAATTGTCTCTTGAGGTCTCTCTCCTATATCAACACCTGAATCTATTGGCAAGCCTAGTCCTACTTAGTTGTAACTGACTGTAGCTACTGGTAGGCCCAGTCCCGCTCCTATGTCAATATCTATATCTACACATCTCGTGGGTCTGGCCCCTACTGCTGCTAGCATGGTGGTCATGGTAGTGGTCCCCATAGAACCTGTCCAACTACCAAATCCTGGCCTCACTAGTCTCACCTCTATCCAACCACCTGATCACCCTGACCCTGATCCTATTGGGGATCCTATCAAACATGTTCCCTACCTGCGAATCTCCCTCTAGGCCATCCTCATGGAGGTACCCATGTTGGATCTTTCAGTTAGAGAGGAGGCATGAACCATGTATCATATTTTGGGGTGGTTCTAGCATTGGCTTGCCCTGATCATAGACCCACGGCTGATCAACAAGCTATCTAAAATCATTGATTGCCACCTGTGGTTGTATCTATGGACCCCATGTTGTCTCCCTAGTAGTCCTTGCAAATATAGTTGTGTACTCATCTGCAGGTGCATCTTGCACCTCACCAAACTGTTAGTCCACTCAATCTAGTAGGTATCTCTCAATCATCATATGTTCTTGGCCATAAATATACCAAGTTTTCCTTGCATAAAATAGTTGTTGATGATCATCATACCAGGAATGCATCTATAACCATGGCCACCATTAGAACACTGTCATATCATCGACGACCTACCACCAATAAGGGATCCCTCATGGAATTGTATATTTTAGTGTGATTTGTCCCCTATACCTGAAGGCCACTGGCTCATCTAGATCCACATTTTCCAAATGGACCACTAGTTTGAGCATGGAAATGTGCTCCTATGCCTAGATATGTAACAAAGTAATGCCAGCTCCAATTCCTCTCCCTTGGCAGTATACAAACTGGTGCATATCATGATAGAGTGAGGAAAGCATGACCAAGCCCCACGTGTACAATGTCCTCCTATAAATCATCTTGTGCCATACAATTCCCCAACCAGGACTGAATCCTCACCTTGTTGTTCTAGGGAAACAATCCTAGAAATCAATGCTCTAACTATAAATTTGAAAATGGGTGAGTGCCCTCAATACATCTCTAATAAATAGGTGATCTCACGAGTACGACATCCTCCTAACACAGAACCTCATAGAATGTGTCATACTCAGCATCTATGTCATATATCACTTGTTCCCTATGAATAGTAAGTCTCAGTATCCTCCATACATCCTCCAAAGTCATCGTGGCCTCACCGATGGGTAGGTGAAACGAAAATGTCTCACTATGCCATTGCTCAACTAATGCAGTCATCATGGCCAAATGTGTCCTCACCTCAAACATGTATGCAATGAACTAGAGCTCGATCTCCCCAAGGTGCTCCTGCTAAGTCTCATCCAAATCCTCTAACTCTTCAAGCAACTTGAGCCAATGCTCGCTAGACATAAGTTGTTGGATAACCTCCTACATGCACGAAGTGCACAACATCAAAACTTGGCTAAAATCAACAAATTTTGGAGCTTTTGCACCCCCATTTGACAATCACGTTGCTATTTATAATTGCATCGCTATAATTCTTTTTCTAAATGGTGTCACCCCTTTTTAAATCCAAAGAATTATTGCTTTAGACAATTACGTCACTAAAATTCCTAGCGTCACCCAACCTAAATCCCATCTAGCTCTTATATTTGTGCTTGTATCACTAAAATCAAATTGAAACTCTAATTCTAAATCCCAAGAAGCATCACTATTTACAATGGTGTCACCAAAATTGATAGATGCATCCCTAAAAGCATTGCAATATAGCGAGGCCTAAACTATCCTAACTTCGACACCTAATAAATGCATGAAAAAATCAAAGTACAAGAAATGTTCCAATTTGTGTACCAGTGGTCATGTGCCTGGAGGCCACTAGTACTCTCAAACTCGATTAGTGATGTGTCATGGAAGCACACGATGAGCCATTTTGTCATATGGTAAGAGAAAAAAGCATAGGAGATCTCAAAGTGTGAATGCACAAATGAATTGAAAGTGACACTTTAACATATATTTATGCCTAAAAATTAGGGTTTTTTTCCCTAATTTGAGAGGGAAACTAGGGTTTTTAACCTATTTTTCCAATTCTTGAGCTATGGGGTATAATTTGAGACATCTACATTTCTAAGCTCATTTTCATGTCCCGGGGCATTTTTTTACACCTACATCAATGTTACATATTTGTCGAGAGATCAACCCAAAATTCAAAATTTTTGCCCGATCTCTCAGGGGGGCGGGATAGTAGCTTAATTCCTTCCACTCGGGCAACAATGGGGCATCCAAAAATCAAGAATTTTAAAAAAATGTGATCTGAGCAACAACATTATTCTGAAAAGCATCAATCTTTGAACCAACATAACAAGTACCTCACTTCAAAGAGGGGAAAAATATAGACACTTAAAAATGTCCCAAATGATACTACACACTTGAATCTGATCACTAACATTGTTTCATCTCAAAATTCATCTTATTTTTTCCTATTTGAATAAATAATCCTAGTTGTTTAATTAAATGCATCATTTTCATCTATTAATCTAATTGATCTAATTAGGTTAATTCACCCCCTTTCGCATTCACCTCTCATCCTGTTTAATTGAATAAATCAAAAAAATTAATTTAAACCCCCTAAGTCCTCTCATTTAATTAAATAATCCTATATTATTTAATTAACTTTCATTTACATCCCCTTTCATTAAAAAAACTAATTATTTAATGAGCATCCTATTATTCCCCATCTTGCACAATTAAAAATAGTTTTAATTACCAATTGCTAATTTTCCTCACCCATCCACTTTCATAGGGAATATTCCAAAGAAATATTCTCCTATTTAGCTCTAAAAAATGAAATATTCTTTCTTAACAAACTTTATAATAAACTTTCAAATTTGTCACAAAGTTTATTTGTCTGAATCATTCTCATCCATTGGTTCTTTCTTTGATCCATGTGATCTTTGATTCTCATCCATTTATGAGAATCATTGATCCATGCCTTCACCCTTGATTCCATATTGACCATTGATTGATCAAATCAATCTCAGCCCTTGATTCTTCATTTGCTCTCCTATAAATACTTCACCATTTGGAGAGAAATGGATCCACTTTTTTCAGAGTAAAGTTATGTTGCCCGTTTGAATAGTATCTCTATTCATGCTTGCACCATTTCCAAGATCTTTCATCTTTTCATCCATCCATGACCTCATTTATCACATTTAGATTTGATTTCAACAATGGATTTTGGTTAAACACTCATTTCATCGAAGGGATTTGGAAAGGGTTTCCATTCCACATCAATGTGACACCACTCCTCCAATGGGATAATTTTTGGAGTATTAGAATAGGTTTTGTTTAAGCTTTCATGTTTATTTCATGTTTAGTTTAATGGTTTCTTAGTTTTTGAAGCTTTTGAACATCTCGTTGGGATCATGAATTAGGGGATTAAATATAGTTTAAATTCATTTGGATCTGATGTATTTAATCCATACTGTGGCTGATCACAGAGATGACATCCAAATATTGTTTGAATTGGAAGAAATTACATCTTCCATGATTACCAAAAACTATAAAAATAATTCTTATCAAAGTGAGGAAGCTTGAGAAAACTTTATTGACACTTACAATAACATTAGAGCTCCTCAATCATTACATCAGGAAAAATATTTATTTTATTTCACATGGAGAAAGTGATGAGATCACACGCCCACATGTAACTCATAGAATCTAGATTTGTGTAGATTTCTTGTATCAAATATTTTTGATGATCCATAAATTATTTAATTGGATAAAAAAAATTAATGTTGAAACAAAAGAGGTCTAACATAAGGCTAGAGAAATCATTTTCAAATAGATACTACCACAATCAAGAAATTTTTCAACTTGAGGGAGGATGCTAAGAAGATATTAAATTTAAAATTTATTGCTCTCAAGTAGAATTTAATTATGAATGGGTTGATGGATTTTGTGTTTCCTAGGTACCTACATTATTATTATGGGAGACATGTTGCATAGAGAATGAATATTTCAAATGATAGAGAGTCATTTCTTGCAACAATGTTTATGAGTTATTTTCAAGTATTATTTTCATGCTTATATCAAGTAATTGGATAAGATAATGATAAAATTATAGGAGAGGCTTCCTTGGTGTTCTTGTATAGTATGATTCAATACCTTAATGTAATTTAATTGTATAAATATTTTTCAATGCAACAACTACCAAAAATGTCATTATGCAGCATAGTTGCAGCCAAGTTGTTAAAAAACAACAAAACCAACCTATAGTATATCTCACCCCTTCCTTATACCATTATCTAAATCCTCCAATATTGGAGAGAGGATCAAGTTCTTATCTAACTTTCAGCCACATTAATATGTCATGAGGAATAATATATAACCAAAGAAGTTATGTGTTGCACAAAACCCAAAAACTAAGCATAAGTGAGAGTCCCCCCACGTCCCATTAACTAAGCAATGGGACTAGCTACAAGAGACATATAAACTAATTTATAATGAAAATTCCTAATGAGAAGTGAAAAAATTTCCTACACCTAGGGTAATCCACCTCAGGAGGAGCCTCCATGATCACATCATGATCCATCAAAAGGGATAATGACAAGGAGACTCATCCACAAAAGAGTTAGAAACAAAAAAAACACCCACAAGAAGGAATTATACTATCAAGAAGTTAAACTCACGAACATGTGAAAATAATGGGGATATTTGAAGTGAGATGTCCAGTAGCAAAGTATTTTCTACAACAAAATGATAGGCTCTCATAATCAAGTAATTAAATCTGTCACCTATCCTACACCATCAAAAATAAAATCCCCATAAAAAACCTTTAAAATTTCAATGTACACCAAAATAAAATAAAATATAAGAGTGTGCTAGAAGTGGTTGAATACACCTTTAAAAAAATCCCAATAAAATTCCTAGTAACCCAAAGCAGGAATCTTCCCAAAATTGGAAAGGGATATTGAACAACCTCACCCAAATTGACAAATATTAGGAGATTCAATCATGGGGTTGAAAGAAGGGAACCACAATTTAAGAGAAAGGTAATGCTTGCCCCCCATCCATAATTGATTAGCTAGCACCAACTCCATGCCCTCCAACATTTGAAATTTTTTGATTAAAGTAACTCTTGGTACAAAATAACCAATTGAATGCACTAGTGAGAGGCATCCAAGACTTCAAAACCCATTTATGCAAGTCCAAAAGAAGGCCTAAAGAAATTAAATATATAAATTAGACTTTGATGAGCACAAAAAATAGTCATTATCAATCACATCCTACCCACAGACCACAATGGGAGGAATGTGATCAAGGGGTCGATCTTTTCCATGTTAAGGAAGGTGAACAAAAGCAAGACTAATTCCATCACCAACCATCGTATAAGATAGACAAAGACCCTCTCTATGTACACCCAAAAATAGTAGAAATAGGATAGGATAACATAAAAAAATTTACCTACGACACCAAAAATGTGATCATTTGAACCAAGCAAAAGAGATCGTATGGCATCAAAAAATGGAAGGAGCATCACTGAGAAAAAGATCAATCATTTTACCAAAAAAAATAGGAGAGTTTGTGTCATGTCTAATACACCTATTCACCACTTATCTGGTTGATGTGGGTCCCTTTTAAACCATCTCTCTTCCATTCTCTATTTATCCCACATATAAGGCCATTTGGTAGATGCTCATAAGTTAATTTTTTTTAAATAGTTTATGCTACTCATAATATCACTATATGCAATAAACAAGTTTCCAACTAGATGAACTTTCATTTGCACATGTACTCCTATCTTGTTCCAAAATGGGAGCTTTGGAATAAGGCATGGATATCCATAAAATCATAATGTAAGGGGGATTATTCAAATATTATAGTTGGAAATTATTTCGTACATATGTATGAAAAATTTGGAAGCATAGATAAGGCACGTCAATTGTTTCACAAGATCCCTAAAAGAAATGTGGTCTTGTGGAATACTATGATTAAAATATATGCATTAAATTAATTTGTTGAAAATTATTTAGAAAATTTCAATCAAATCTAATTGGAAGGTGTAAAGCTAGACTCCATAATATTTTGTAACATCCTCCCTACCTATGCCAAAATAAGAGATTTGTAATTGGGTATGGGCATCCATCACATGATAAAGGAAAGAGGAATTTTTTCAAATGTAGTTGCAACTACCCTAGTAGACATTGAATAAAAATGTGGAAGCATACACAAGGCATGTGAATGGTTTGAAAAAATGCCTCCAATAATTGGTTAAATAATGTCATGATTGAAAGATATGCAAAATTTGGAAGCATACACAAGACACTTGAATTTTTTGATAGAATGCCTCAAAGTGAATATTTTTGATGGAATTCCTTGATTGTAGGCTATTAACTATCAATCAAGACTACTAATAGGGGCCAATTATGCTTGATCCATGATGAATAAAAGCATAACAAAGCCACAAATACTTAATCTAAACAAGATCAATCGAATTGAGGTTAAACTAAACATTCATTAAAACAAAGCATTCTAAATTATGGAAACATTTGAAATTTCTATTCTAACCCATTTGAAACTTATCCTGTTTTAGAATTGGTGTCGTATTGATATGGAATCGAGACCCTTTCCCAATCCCATGGTCAGTGAGCTTGTTTCAATCGATTCTATTGAAGACAATTGATGAAACAGTTGTGAGATGTGAACAACATGATTTATGCTAAAATGAGTATGATGCAAGAGTTAATCTACCATGATTTATGCTAAAATGATTCAAAATGCAATTGCTAAGCTAACCTAAATGAGATTTAAACTAAAAAATTTCAAACCCTAATTATCTAATTAGCAAAATGGGTGCATTATGGAAGCCATTAATGGAAGTTAAGCTATTATGCAACTGAAAATGAACTAAAATATGCTAAATCTGAGTTAAAAAAAGAGAGTGTGAGTGTGAGTGATTTCAATAGGATAAGTTTTATCTAAAAAAGATGGATGATGGATCTATTTTTTTCCAAATAGTGAACTATTTATAGGAAAGCAAATGAGAAATGAAGGGTTGAGATCAAAAAAGCTAATCAACGGTCAAGGATGGAGGAAATGAGAGGCATGGATCATGGATTCTCATCAACGATGAGAATGCAAGATGAGATTTAATCAAGGGTTCTCATTTCTTCCAAACAAGCACACTTTTGACCTGTATAAGAGGTCAAAAGTTAACTTGAACAAGAAGTCACAAGCTAACTTGCATGTGAAGCTTAGTGAGAATATTCTCATGGATGAGGAAAAAGGATATTTTACAAATTAAAACAAAGTTTAATTGTGCAAAAGGGCAAGGAATATTCCATAGGAACATTCTCTTTTTGGAGGAATGTGCAAAGGAGGAATATTCCCTTGCAAGTGGGGGAATAAGATTAATTAGATAATTTATAATTAAATAAGGGTTTAATCATACAATTAGGGGGAATTAGAAGAATAAAGTAATATTCATTAAATTAAATGATTTAATGAATGGGTAAAAGTTGAAATGACATTTAATTAAATAACTTTAGGGTCATTTAATTAAATAAGAAGACTTATGGAATTAAATTAAATAGTTTGATTTATTTAATTCAATGAGATGAAATGTTAGCGTGAAAGGGGGGAATTAACCCAATTAAGTTGAATTAGGTTAATAGATGCAAATGATGCCATTAATTAATTATCTAGGTAATTCAATTAATGAAGCAAAAAGAGGATGGGTTTCAAGAGGAAATGATGTTAGTATACCTTATTCGAGTGTATGATATGATTCGGGACATTTTTTCAGTATCTACATTTTTCCCCTCTTTGAAGCAAGGTACTTGCTACTTCAGTTCAAAGTTTGATAGTCTTCAAATTAAAATTGTTGCTTAAATCAAAAAATAAAAAATTTCTAATTTTTAGATGCCCCAATGGAAGGATAAAGCCGATTCCCTACCACCTTGAGAAATCGAGAGAAATTTTTGAATTTTGGGTTGATTTCTTCATAAAGGTAAAAGGTTGCCTTAGAGGTCTAGAAAGGCTCTGAGATGCAAGAAAGATGCCAAAAATGCAAAAAAATGATGCAAAATAAGCTCCAGTTTGGAAAAATTGGTGAAAATGATGATAAACCCTAGCTTCAAGGTTAAATTAGGGAAAAAACCCTAATTTTGATGCATAAATAAGCCAAAAAGGGTCACTTTCAATTCATTTATGCATTCACACCTTAAGGAATTCTTGAAAATTGAGCTTTGACCCTCTTAGGAAATGGTGTGAGAAAGCTCCCATGTCACATTTTTTATTGGGTTCAAGAATACCAAAGGCTTCCAAGCTCAGGACCATCAGTATGTAACTTGAAACGTGATTTGAAATTTGACTTTTGGATGCATTTATTACTTTTTGAATTTTAAACTTTGGCGGAATTGCTATATAGCGACGCTAATTTTAGAATCGGCGATGCTAAAATGAATTTTAGCAACACATATGTGTATTGCGATGCTGTTTGCAATTTAGAAATTAGGGTTTCCAATTTTAAATTGCAACACATATGTTTATAGAGATGCACTTCTCGATTTAAAAATTAGGTTAGGGTTTCCAAAGCTTAAATCGTGACGCATACATTTCTGGTGATGTGATTTGTGATTTACAATTTGAAATGCCTTGGGTGTCATAGTTTAGAATTTGAATTATAGTGACACTATTGTAAATAGCGATGTTATTGTCATTTTAGAGCTGAAAATTCCAAACTGAGTCAATTTTTTTTTAGTTTCGATGTCGTCTGCTTTGTGGGTGCAAGAGATCATTACACCTTTGATGTCCCACGAGCACTGTCCCACAGTTTTAGAGAGACTTGGTGATCTATCTAAGTTTCACTAAGCGCACTTGGGGGAGATTAGCATGTGGTATATTGCTTCTATGCCCATTGTCTGGACTCACTTGGCTATGATGACCGCATTGTGCAAGTGATGGAATAGTAATAATTCATCATTCCACCTTCCCACAAGCAAGGTGGTAGTGACATTAGAGGATTTATGGCAGATACTGTATTTGTCAATACATGGCGAGCGTGTGATTTATGACTCTAACACCAATTACGATGCTTGCCATGAGGTGATGGAGTTGGAGGAAATTGTTCTTGTCACTTCGCAGATAGACCTTGAGATATACAAAGGTCAAATGTTGACATTCAAATTGATAGTTGCAGCTATTATCTCCAGCTTGGTTGCTCCTGATTGACAGAGTCGAAGATTCAGCCCAAGATGGGGCCTTGCTTGGCATAGGATGCTCTACAAGAGGACAATGTTTGCATGGGGGATAGCGATGTTGGTCTCATTGTATCATGATATGCACAACTTTGTCTATTGCAATGGAGCGTGATTGGTAGAGAGGTTACCTTGCTACACATTTGGACTTGGAAGCATATCGTTGTGCTTCGACCGATCATTCAGATGGCGGACATAGAGCTAGATGACCTTGTCATTTGGCGATATAGAGGCACCATTACTTTATAGTACACTAGATAGCTTGGGATTCCATACTAGCACCGAGTGCTTGATGACATGATAGTTTTTAGATGGAAACCCTGGCTTCATATGCCAATGTGGTATGATGACGTACAACAGCTCTTCTTTTTCATATAGACCTGGTATATGCAAGGTTGGGGGCATACTATCATTGAGAGATACCTACCAGATAGGGTAGCATGATAGTTCAGGGAGCAGCAGGATAGGCCAGATGATTCCTACAGAGCCATATGATGGGTTCATTGTAATCCTCATCATTTAATTTATCAATCCAAGGTGGTGTCCATGGTTGTATGCAATAGAGAAAGTAGAAAACTTGCTTGATAGTCAATTCTACTTGCAGAAATAAAGTAAAGTTGCATGAAAGGGAATTAATCTTAAATCCTATTTGTATGAAAGGGAACTAATATAAGGAACACTTGCATGAATTGAAAGGATAAAATAATTGACACTTGCTGGAAATGAAAATCTTGCTTGAATTCAAATTTACTGTAGAAAGTTGAAAATACATTGCTAGAAATGAAACTAAAACTATCCTATTTCCTCAAGCTGAAACAAGCCTTTCTAATCCCCTCCTTTTGATAAAATTATTACATTGTACTTATAGAATTAATATTCTATATCAATCCACTAATAATGTGGATCCAAGATCCTATTTTTGAGGGGTCATTTATAAAAATTTAAGAAACTTGAAGTTGTCCTCTATCACGCCACTTTTTTTTGTCATTTTCTGACGCATACTGATCCTTCCCTACTACAAATCACACCAAATTATCAAAAGGGTTTTTATATCATCAAATATAGTTTCTAGATCATTTTGAATTTTTGAATTTTGTTGAAAAACGAGGGAGATATCACTATTTTATTGAGACTATATTTTTTGACTATTTCTAAATGCCTGATTTTTATGAAGTCTTTAGTTCTCCACGTGAATGAAGGAATTATTCTTCACTTTTCTTTCCAAAATCATTGATCATTAACATGAATAACATGCTATAATCATGCAACAACATTTGAGTGATGTGGTAACTTTAGTTATCTTTGGTGGAAGAAGGAATCATGAAATGTAATAACTGTGAGAGATCTTTGAACTCAACATGAACCAAATACTCATCCCATTAATTTTGGAATGATTGATGTTCCATGATTTTTTATGAATGTAGGAGTTTTTTTAGAGTCTTCTCTATCTTCTCATTACTTCTTCAAATCCTTCTAAATCTTTTAGGAGTTAACTGCTTCAAGTGTCTAGAGCTCTCTGCTACAAGTGTCTATGAAGCTTCTTCTTCCCATGAGTTATTTAATAACTCATTTATCTGCATTATATCATCTTAAACACTTCATGGATACATATTATAGGTAATTTGTATCACATTTAATTACTAAAAAATAAATCAAACATTTACTTTATATTTTACTTTAAACAAGCTAAAGAACTTTCAATCATTACTCAAATCCACTTTAACACTAATGCATTAGGAAGAAATATATGATTTTCTTTGATAACATATGAGACAATTTATGGTCTCATCATTTCCCCCACACCTAAAATTTTTTAGGTCCCTTTACAGCTCATAATGATCCTTCAAATTTAATAAATTCATCATTTTTTAGTAGTTTCTCCGGGTAGCTCCTGAAAGCTCTTGAAGAGCTCTTGAGAGCTCCTGAATAGTTCTTGACAACTCCTGAAAGCTCCTAAAAGCACTTCAAGAGCTCAATGTTTGATTTATTTCTAGTAAATAAATTTGATCAAAATTACCTCTAATATGTCTCCATGAAGTTTTTAAGATGATATAATGCAAATAAATGAGTTATTAAATAACTCATGGTAAGAAGGAGCTTCATAAACACTTACAGCAGAGAGCTCTTGATATTTGAAGCATTTAACTCCTGAAAGCTTTAGAAGGCTTTGAAGAAATAATGAAAAGATGGAGAAGGCTTCTAGAACATTCCTAAATTCATTCAAAATCATGGAGCATCAATCATTCCTAAATTAATGGGATGAGTGTTTGTTTCATGTTGAGTTTTAAGATCTCTCACGGTTATTAGATTTCATGTTTCATTCTTCCACCAAAGATAACTCAAGTTACCACATCAATAAATTGTTTTTACATGATTATAGCATGTTATTCATGCTAAATATCAATTATTTGGTTACTGGATTGAAAAATAATTCATTCATTCACATTCAGAACTTGAAGACTTCCTAAAAAGAAGGCGTGGAGAAATTGGGAAAAAATTTGTCTCAGTAAGACAGCGATATCTCCCTCGTTTCTCAACAAAATTCAAAAATTCAAAATGATATGGAAACTATATTTGAATATCTAAAAACCCTTTTGAGGATTTGGGATGATTTACAGCAAGGAAGGAGCAGTATACGTCAAAAAATGATTGAGATAAAAGTGGCGTGATTGAGGACATCAACTTCAATTTTCTCAAAGTTTTGTAAACGATCCCTCAAAAATAGGATCAAGTATCCAAATTCTTAGTGGATAGATATAGAATATGAATTTTATAAATACAATGTAATCATTTTATTAAAAAAATGGGATTAGAATGGCTTGTTTCAGCCTAAGGAAATAGGATAGATCTAGTTTCATTTACCAGCAATGTAATTCCAGATTTTCAGATTAAATTTGAATCCATGAAATCTTTTCATTTCCAACAACTATGAAGTAGTTTAGTCTTTTCAATTCATGCAATTGTTCCTTAGATTATTTTCATTTAATGAAAATTTCCTTTCATGCAAATAGGATTTAAGATTAGTTCTCTTTCATTCATCTTTACTTTCATGCAAATAGGATTTATTTTTGCAAGTGGAATTGGTTGTTAAACAAGTTTTCTACTTTCTCTCTTGCATACAGCCATGGACACCACCTTGGATTGATAAATTAAATGATGAGCATTAGAATGACCCCATCATTTTTGGCGTCGTTTTCAAGGATAGGTGTCATTAGGGAAGGGAGCAAATTAGTTTGGCAACCTTTTAGATTTAGAAGTTCCTCAAGAAAAATTTGTCTCTCAAAACCCCCCCCCAAAATACCAGTTTTAAAGAAAAACCCCCTATCTATTTCAAAATATCCTTATTTGGAGGACCATCACTCCAAATCCTAGCAAAGGATATTTCTTTAAGGAAAGAATTGATGGATTATTGTTTGCAAGAGGTGTAGAATACAATGAAGATATCTTATCTTCATTACAAAATCTTGCAAGAAAAAGACTTATTTGGAGACCTTCAAAATCCAAGAACGGCTACCCAATCAGATTTTTGAAGTCAAAGGAGGGTTGCCCAATCATAGATTTGAAGAACAAGGAGTTGTTTCTAGTCATGCATGCAACAAATCAAAAGGAAGGATTGTAAAATCTCTCCAATAAGCCCATGTATTTTCTAGAATCAAAAATCATGAAGGAGGTTTCCACTAAAAACAAAGGTGAAGCATTGAGTTTCAAAAAAAAATTCATCTTCTTTTCATTCTCTTCTCTCAGAAAATTGAGTGCATAGAAACATACTTCGAAAAAGGGAAGATATTTTTCAAAACTAGTTAATGGTTATGTGTAACCTCTCTACATCATTAAGTAGAGTAGGTTAGGGTAGATTTTATTTTTGCAAATAAGTGTTTTGCACATGTTATTTCCTCTTTTCAAAGGTTGTAAGCATGTAATTTTATATGCAATTTGCTGCTCTAAAAACTTGTGGCAGATATTTTGGCATTATGGGTGACTGGTTAGTGCAAAAAAATAATGGTGAAGCAATCTAAGTTGGTATTCAATGTAAAAGATCAAGTTGCAGCTCTCAAAATTTGAAGAAATTCTTTGCATACAACATGGAGAAAGTGAACTACAATTCATGCATGATGGTTGCATGGAAAACTAAGATAAAATCAGGTATTTACTTTATTAATTTTATGCTTATTCAACTTAAAGTTCTTTCATTTTACTCAATCCACGCAAAAAGAAGAAGAAAAAGTACCTAAAAGAAATTCTAAAGATTTGAGGAGAAATTTGAACCTATCTAGAGCTATTTTGGAACTATTTTGGAGCCTTCAAGAGCCTTTAGGATCTTTCAAGAGCCTTCAGGAGCTCTTAGGATCACTTCAGGAGCTCTCAGGAGCACTTCAGGAGCCCCCAGGTGCTACCCTGAGAAACCATTAAAAATATGATGAATTTATTAAGTTTGAAGCCTCATTATGAGTTGTAGAGGGACCTGCAACATTTGTTAACCTATTTTACTTCATTCGGAATTCCAAAAATTTCACTTATAATTTTTGGTGTGACTTCTATTACTTCTCCCCTTACCCTGGTGACATTTACGTTGAAATTTGTCACAAATTCTCGAACCATTTCTGGTTGGAATCCTTCATACTGCATCACAAAATTTAGCTACCCAGCTTCTTCAAACAATCTTTTGGTCTTTGAATCAAGATTTAAGTTCTCTGGTTCAAAATTTCTCTTATTCCTCATCTTTCTCTGTCAAAAATGGCGGACTTCACTGGCGGACTTCAACTGGCAATCTGAATTACTTACCAAAAAAGTGTGCAATAATTTGTTTCTTGATTCGGGAGAAACCAATTTCAAAAATGGCATAACATGCCATTAATAGCTTGCATTTAATTCCTTATTGCTCTGGATGATTCGCAAGCCACAACTTGAAACTTGCAATTCAATTCGCAAGGTTGGAAACATTCATTACACATGTCATCATGTACTTGGGAGGATTTTTGAAAAGACAACCAAATCATGAAGAGATTCATTGTCCTCAACTAACATCATCCATGTCCATTCATTCCTTATTCTAACAATCCGCCACTTTTTGAAATGATTAAAAGTGGACTTATTATTATCATTTAATTAACATTGTGGCGGAGATGTCTAGATTCATAAATATTTACCATTTTTAAATTAGTCTAACTACTTTATAAAATGATTTTGAAAACAATATTCACATTAAATGTGCACCTTAATTTATTTTGATCCTTTGAGTTCTTCAGGAGCTTCAGGAGCCTTCGAGAGATCTCAGGAGCTCTTCAGGAGCCTTCAGGAGCTACTTGGAGGAACTACTAAACAATGATGAATTTATTAAATTTGAAGGCTCATTATGAATTGTAGAGGGACCTTCAATATTTTAGGTGTGGGGAAAATTATGAGACCATAAATTGTCTCATATTTTATCAAAGAAAATCATATATTTCTTCCTAATGCATTAGTGTTAAAGTGGATTTGAGTAATGATTGAAAGTTCTTTAGCTTGTTTAAAGTAAATGTTTGATTTATTTTTAGTAATTAAATGTGCTCCAAATCACCTCTAATATGTCTTCATCAAGTGTTTAAGATGATATAATGCAAATAAATGAGTTATTAAATAACTCATGGTAAGAAGAAGCTTCATTAAACACTTGCAACAGAGAGCTCTACACTTGAGACAGTTAACTCATGAAAGCTTTAGAAGGATTTAAAGAAGTAATGAGAAGATAGAGAAAACTCCCAGCACATTCTTACATTCATGCAAAATCATGGAGCATCATTCATTCCTAAATTAATGGGATGAGTATTTGTTTCATGTTGAGTTCAAAGATCTCTCACAATTATTACATTTCATAATTCCTTCTTCCACCAAAGATAACTCAAGTTATCACATCACTCAAATGTTTTTACATGATTATAGCATGTTATTCATGTTAATGATCAATGATTTGGGCAAGAAAAAAGGAAAAAAATATCTTCATTCACATGGAGAACTAAAGACTTCATAAAAATCAGGCATTCAGATATTGTCAAAAATGTAGTCTCAGTAAAACAATGATATCTCCCTCATTTCTCAACGAAATTCAAAAATTCAAAATCATCTAGAAAGTAGACTTGAAGATATAAAAACCCTTTTGAGAATTTGGTGTGATTTACATCAAGGAATGAGCAGTACGTGTCAGAAAATGACTGAGACAAAAGTGGTGTGATGGAGGACAGCAACTTCAAGTTTCTTAAAGTTTTATAAACGACCCCTCAAAAATAGGATCTTGGATCCACATTCTTAATGGATTGATATAGAATATGAATTATATAAATTCAATTTAATCATTGGAGAAAATGAGGGGATTAGAAAGGCTTGTTTCAGCCTAAGGAAATAGGATAGTTTTAGTTTCATTTCCAACAATGTATTTTCAACTTTCTACAGTAAATTTGAATTCAAGCAAGATTTTCATTTCCAACAAGTGTCAATTATTTTAGCCTTTTCAATTCATGCAAGAGTTTCTTAGATTAGTTCCCTTTCATGCAAATAGGATTTAAGATCAGTTCCCTTTCATGCAACTTTACTTTCATGTAAACAGGATTTATTTCTACAAGTAGAATTGACTGTCCAGCAAGTTTTCTACTTTCTCTCTTGCATACAGCCATGGACACCACCTTGGATTGATAAATTAAATGATGAGGATTAAAATGGCCACTTCATTTTTGGTGTCATTTTCAAGGATACTTAAATGATCTGGCTATTTAGTGTGAAGCCTTAGTGTTGATAGGGAAGAGAGATCTAAAATAGTGGATGAGATGAAGCAGAGACCAACTAGGAAGGTTTCTTCCATGAAACATTGACATTAGAATAAACATTGATTTTAATCAAGAGGATATCTAGCAATAACAGATTGAAAATCAAGAAATTAATCAGGAAAACCCCATTGAAAATAAAGAAGAGAACATAAATCCAATTCCAAGAGAATAAATGGGTGATCAATCGGTACATCCACCAGCAAATAGAACCTTTTCAAATCCTATCAATCTTGAAAGGAAGCTTGATGAACCCCCTGTGAAAAAAATTTCACCCTCAGTTCTTCCAACATTTAGGGAAAAAACTAAAAAAGACCTTGATCAATTCCTATTTGAATTCAAAATCTTATGCCAAACCTATGATTATTCAACTAATAATCAGAAGTTGAAGTTGTTTCCTTCAACTTTGAAAGAATCGGCTTTAAGACGGTTTATGGGTTTAGGGTCAGAAATGATTAGGACTTGGCAGCAAATGGAGACTGAATTCTCTGACAAATACCAGGATTACTGTCGAGTGATAGATAGAAAGGAAGAATTGTTTCGCATAAAGAAATTAGAGGATGAAAGTCTAGAAGACTATGCTAATAGATTTCAATTTGTACATCAAAGGTGCACTAATGGGTTGGATGACGAAATCAGCAAAACAATTTTCTTGAGAGGGATTGAAGATGAGTCTAGAGAATCCTTGAACCTAATGGGAAAGGGAGACATTAACAAGCTTTTCTTGGACAACATTGTGGAGATATATAGAAACTACTCTAGAACTAGAGTGAGGTCTCAAAACTCCAGGAGGAACAAGACTCACACCACTGATGTATCTAAAGTAATGGAAGAATTGGCCAGCATGAAGACTAATCTACTAATACATCTTAACATGCAAGGAGAAAAGAGAACCACTGAACCTTTATCAATTTATTGTTCCAAATGTAGGGGAAAACACCTTTTGAGAGAATGCCCATTAAATCAGGTTGAAATTTGTGAGATTTTTGAAAAACCACACCCGACCAGTTCTTGCAATCTTTTGGCAGGAATAAAGAACAATATCAAGAAACCACCAATAATCAAGGAAGAGCTCAATTACGTCAGCCAAAGACCTCAGAACCAAGGGTATAACACAAATCCAAGATAATATGGTTCACATTCAAACTGGAATCAAAATCCATGACAGAACCAAAATCAGTGGACCCCACAATATCAACCACAACCCCAACCTACATATTGGGGGCAACCAGAGTGGATGAATCCCCAATGGAACCAATCCCAGTGGCAGTCTAACCAACAACCACAATGGAAAGTGAATCAATCCTCATGGCAGCAGAATCAAAACCAATTCCAACCATGGAAAAATTAGGGACAAAAATGACCATGGGTACAAACACCTCTGGCCCTTAATTCCCCTAATGCTTCCAATGAGCAAGTGAATCAATCCCAAATGCTAGCTCAACTAGTTTCCAATCCAAAAAATGCATGAACTGATACAAACAACCCAAATGTAAATGTGGTAGATGTTAGTGACATTCAGCTGTGAAGTCGAAATGTACAAACTACACCAGTCAAGACAATTCCAGAAAGAGAGGAAGAAAACATAGAACAAATGTTGGAAGAAGAAAAAACTGTCGAACAAGCTCCCTATCCCGAGAGATTACAGGAAGAGAAAACTATTCCTCAAACCTCTTCCCCTCCCTACATGAATGTAATCGATTCACAACTTCTTAGAGAGTTGAAAAACATTAACATTGAGATACCTCTATTACAGGAAATCAAGGACATACCAGAGATCAATCAGTTAGTAAAATCCCTTTGCATGAAGACACCAGGAAGGAAAAAGAAAATGCCTTCAACAATTCAAGTAGGGACTAAACTTACTGATGTGTTATCAGGAAGAATGCTTCCATAGAAATATAATGATCCTGGTAGCCCTGTCATAACACTGAGTATAAATGGAATTGAAATACCAAATGTCTTGATTGACTTAGGAGCTATCATAAATGTTATTACATCTAATACAGTCGAAAGGCTAGGGATGACAAAAATTCAACCAACAACAACTATTATGCAATTGGCTAATCAATCAACTACAAAACCAGAAGGTATTATTGAAGAAATCATAGTCACAATTGATACATGGGATTACCCAGTCGAATTTTTGGTTCTCAAAGCCAGCAAGAATGATTCTGGGTACCCAATCATATTAGGCAGACCATGGTTGGCTACCACTGCAACCTTGATAGACTGTACATTAGGAAGCATGATAATCACTAATCGAAAAAACAAAAAGAATTGTCACTTTATCCACCTACACAACCATCACTTCAAACAAACACTCAACTTTGGGTGGATGAGGATTTAGATTCGAAAGGTGATGGTATTGTGGAATTAGCAATGGTAACCATAACCGAACATATCCAAGAATGTGAAGAACAAGAGATAACTTCAGAAAGTGAACAAGATAATTGTCAAACAACATTACATGAACAACATTGTTGTCCTCTGAATACTCTTGTTGAAGAATCAATAAATTCTAAAATAGATGTAAAGGAGATTACAGTCGTAGGAGATAAACCCCTTAATATCAATTCAACCTTATCCCCAACGCAAGAGGAAAAATTGAAAGAAATTTTAGAAAAACACACCACAATGTTTGCCTGGGAATATACTGATATGAGAGGTATCCATCCTTCAATCTGTAGTCATCACATCTACACAGCAGATGTCAAACCAATAAGACAAGGACAAAGGCAAATTAATCTTGTTCTTCGTGACATTGTAAAAAAAGAAATTGAGAAGTTGCTTAATGTGGGATTCATATACCCAATATCTGATAGTCAGTGGGTCTCTCCACTGGTTATAGTTCCAAAGAAAAATGGTAAATGGAAATTCTACATAGACTATAGAGAATTGAATGAGGCCACTAAAAAAGACTATTTCCTATTGCCATTTATTGACCAAGTACTACACAATCTAGCAAGTAGCAACTACTTCTCATTTCTTGATGGCTTTAGTGGATATAACCAAATCCAATTAGCCCCTGAAGATCAAGACAAAACTACATTTACATGTCCTTGGGGTATGTATGCATATACAGTCTCACCATTTGGACTATGCAATGCACCTGCAACATTTCAAAGAGCGGTACTTGCAATATTTGCAGATTTCACCACTTCATGTGTAGAAATCTATATGGATGACTTTATAGTCCATGCTAAAACATATGATGAAGCATTACAAAACCTAGAAAAGAATTTACAACATTACAAAGATCATAGGTTATCACTCAATCATGAGAACAGTTCCATTATGATGGCAGAGGGAATTGTTCTGGGACATCACATCTCAAAAGAGGGGATAAAAGTTGATCCCAAGAAAGTTGAGATCATACAGAACATTGAAATCCCAAAGAACCAAACTGGAGTAAGAAGTTTTCTTGGACATGCAGGGTATTACAAAAGATTCATTAGGGGAAATTTACATAAAAATGGGCCTCCTAAGGAACTCTAAAAAAGCAAAAAATTATCTCATATAATACAAATTATTTAAATATAAAAAATATAAATTACTTAACTACATGAGTTAAGTGGGGACACACGTTTCTATTATAATTCCTTAAAAAACTAAAGTCCATGATTTTTTAAAAGTGGTAACAAATATTTCTATTATAATTTATTAAAAAACTCAGGTTCACTTTCTTCATTATTTATTTTTTATTTAAAAACTCTTAAACTCAAGTTTGGTAACTTATATTTCTATTATAATTTATTTAAAAAGTAAGTTCACTTTCTTTCCTTGATTATTTGTTTTTTTAAATTATTTGTTTTTATTTAAAAAGTGGCAAAGTAAAAGTAAATTTAGATATTTATTTTTTACTTAGTACTTTATTATATATATATATATATATATATATATATATATATATATATATATATATATATATATATATATATATATATATATATATATATGATTTTATAGATTTAGATTTATTATGTTATGTACATTTATTTAAATAAACACGTTTATAGGTTTTATAATAGTATATTTATATTTTAAAAAGTATGTTGAGGGATATCTTTTTTTCCATAGTCTCTTTGATTTTCTCCTACTTTTTCTCCTTCCAACAGTTTCTAATTGTTTTTTATTTTATTTTTGCAACACTTCATAAATGATTTTTTTGAAATTTTTGCAACACTTCATAAATGATTTTTATGAAATTTTTGCAGCACTTCATAAATGATTTTTATGAAATTTTTGCAACACTTCATAAATGATTTTTATGAAATTTTTGTAGCATTTCATAAAAAGAAATTATGATTTTTTTTTCTTTTTGCAGCACTTCATAATTGATTTTTATGATTTTTTAAATGTTTTTTATATATTTTTCTTAAAAAATAAAAATATTTTTTAAAAATATAAAAATTTCTATAATAGAACTTAATAGAACTTAAGAATATAAATCTAAAAAACAAAAAGAATATTTTATATTTAGAAAGATGAATGAGATAGAATAGGATATGTAGAGTTAAATTAACCATCATGAGTTAATTCATAAGATTTTAGAAAGTTTTATTTTATAAAATAAATAATTTTATTTTTATTTTGGATGATGTCACCGTACATGTTGATATCATCTTTTAGTTATTTTTGATAACTTAAAAATCTAATGATGTCATCCTTAGGAGGCCCATTTTTTATGTAAATTTCCCCTAATGTATAGAAGGATTTAGTAAAATAGCATCACCACTATTCACCCTGCTCAAAAAAAGAAGAATTTGTATGGGTAGAGGATTGTTAGAAATCCTTTGAAACAACTAAGATAGCTCTAACAAATTCACCCATTATCAAAGGACCAGTTTGGGGAGACCCTTTTCACTTACATGCAGATGCATCTAATTTGGCCATTTGGTGCAGTTTTAGGACAAAAAGATGAAAACAATGCCATGCATGTGATTTACTATGTTAGGAAAAACTTAAATCCTGCTAAAAGAAACTACACAACAACAAAGAAGGAATTTTTTAGCTGTGGTATATGCAATAAATAAATTCAAACATTATATTATATGCTATAAAATCTACGTACATACAAACCATGCTACAATCAGATATCTAATGAATAAGGAAGTGGTAGGTGGATGCATTATCAGATGGTTACTTTTATTGCAAGAATTTGATGTAACTATTGTTGATAAGCCTGAAAAGGACAATGTTGTTGCTGAATTTCTTTCCAAAATTGTTTTAAAGGATAATCAAGAACCAGTGGATGATGCATTTCTAGATGAACACTTATTTGCTATATTAGTTCATCCTCCATGGTTTGTTGATTTGGAAAATTACCTTGTTACAGGAAAATGTCCAAGTCAATTTAGTAATAAGCAAAAAAAAAGGTTAATCCGTGAAAGTTCCAGATTTCAATGGATTAATGGTCTTTTGTTTAAATTATGTCCTGACCATATTTTACACAGATGTGTAACAAAATTAGAAGTTTATGATGTAGTGCATGCTTTCCATCACGAACCTGAAGGAGGACACTTTTCAGTTGTAAGAACAATTCACAAAATCTTGGGGGTTGGCTACTTTTGGCCAACAATAATAAAAGATGCAACATTCTTTGTCAGACACTGTGATGAGTGCCAAAGAATGGGGAAGCCTACAATAGCCATGGAGATGTCGATGTAGCCACAAATATCCCTTGAACCATTTGAAAAGTGGGGCATTGACTTTGTGGGACCAATAGATCCACCTTCTAGGGGTTAGAGATATATTCTTGTTTGTACCGATTATGCAACAAAATGGGCTGAGGTGAAAGCACTACCAGTAGCAAAAGAAGATAAAGTTGTAGACTTTCTATACAAGAAAATTCTCCAACGGTTTGGTGCACTCAGAGAAATTGTTTCAGATCAGGGACCGCAATTTATTCAGCAATGATGGAAGCATTTTTACAGAGGTACCAAATAACTCACAAAAAATCTTCACCTTATCACCCACAGGTGAATGGACAAGTAGAGGTCACAAATAGAGAATTACAGAATATTCTAACAAAAATAGTTTCTTTGAAGAAAACAGATTGGGTAGATAGGCTAGATGAAGCAGTCTGGGCCTATAACACCATGTGGAAAACAACGACTGGTTTCTCTCCATATGAACTTTTGTATGGAAAGAAACCAGTCATGCCAATTGAATTTGAGTTGAAAACATTGAAGATAGCAATAGAAGTTGGAATTGACCTGCCAGAAGCAGAGAAAAGTAGAATTTTGCAGCTTAAGAAACTTGATGAAATGAGAATTGAGGCACTTCAGCATACATAAGTGATTCAAAAGTAAAGGAAGGAATGGCATGATAAACATATTGTGTCCAAACAGTTCAGAGAGGGAGATTGGGCGTTATTATTTGACTCCAGATTTGAAAATTTTAAAAGATAGTTCCATACTAGATGATTGGGATCTTATGAGATACAACAAGCGTTCGAGAATGGAGTTGTCCAGTTAGTTTCAATTGATGGGGAGAAAAGAGTCATGTTAGTTAATGGTCATCGACTAAAAATTTACCATAAGCCAGCAATAAAGGAGGAATTTTTGGATGAAGTGCAACACAGAATTGAACATTTTCTCATGGAAGATATCTCTTCCATGAGAGAAGATCTTTGAACCTTTGAAGAAGTCACAAATAAACAAGGTAAATTGAAAACCAGCAATTGGCAGTTTACCTTGAGAAAAATGGAAGTAAATTGAAAACTAGAAAATGGCGGTTTACTTTCCAGAAGAAAAAAAATAAAAATTGATGACTGAAAACCAGAAATGGCGGTCTATCTAAGTTAACTTCTGCAAGCTCCTAAAGGCTCCTTAAGAACCCCTCAAAAGCTCCTGAAGGCTCCCAAAGATCTTGAAGACTGAAGACTCCATCTTTGTTTGAAAGCTCTTGAAGACTCTTGAAATTCCAAGCTCCTAAGAGCTCCTGAAGACTCCTGATGAACTCCTGAAGGCTCTTGAAGAACTCAAAGGCTCGAAATAAATTAAGGTGTGCATTTAATGTGAATATTGTTTTCAAAATCATTTTCTAAAGTAGTTAGACCAATTTAAAATAGGTAAATATTTATGAATCTAGACATCTCCACCACAATGTTAATTAAATGATAATAATAAGTCCACTTTTAATCATTTCAAAAAGTAGTGGATTGTCAGAATAAGGAATGATTGGACATGGATGATGTCATTCGAGGACAACGGATCTCTTAATGATTTGGTTGTCTTTTCAAAAATCCTCCCAAGTACATTATGACATGTGTAATGAATGTTGCCAACCTTGTGAATTGAATTGCAAGTTTCAAGTTGTGGCGTGCGAATCGTCCGGAGCAATAAGGAATTAAATGTAGGCTATTAATGGCATGTTATGTCATTTTCAAAATTGGTTGCTCCCAAATCAAGAAACAAATTATTCCACACATTTTTGGTAAGTAATTCAGACTGCCAGTTGAAGTCCGCCAGTGAAGTCTACCATTTTTGATAGAGAAAGATGGGGAATAAGAGAAATTTTGAACCAAAGAACTTCAATCTTCATTCAAAGACCAAAAGATTGTTTGAAGAAGCTGGGTGGATAAATTTTGTGATGCAGTATGAAGGCTTCCAACCAGAAATGGTTAGAGAATTTGTGACAAATTTCAACATAAATGTCACCAGGGTAAGGGGAGAAATAATAGAAGTCACACCAGAAATTATAAGTGAAATTTCTAGAATTCCAAATGAAGGAAAACCAGTTAACAAAGGCCGAGTTAAGTTTGAGAAATTGGTGGCTGCATTTCACCAAGAGTCAAAAAGAAAGCCAGAGATACAAATGCACAAAGGAGACCAGTGTGGCATAGCTCGTAACAGTTTGGATGAGCCATGGAGGACTGATGTGACTTGGCTTATGATTTTCTTCACCTGCGATGGGCAGTATGGTACAATACTGGGTCCAGGAATGCAACTTTTAATACATTTAAGGTATGGTCAGACAAAACCTTCAGCTAGGATAAATTTTCCTGTGTTCTTATTTCAACAAGTTTCTTCCATGATTTTGAGAGTAAAAGCTAGGGTAGAATCTTCTATGAAATACCATGGGTTGATACATTTGATAATTAAATACTATTTCTTAAAGAAAGAAACTGGGAAGTAGGGATGGTTAGAATTTTTTTCTGCGCCTATAGGAAAGCAAAAAGGGAGACCCACAAGGGGACCCTCAGCCAAAAAGACAAAAATGGAGGAAGGAGAATCTTCCAAGGAAAGGGGAAAAAGAAAATTTCTAGAGATATCTAGGGTAACCCGTACTAGGTCAAAAAGGAGACAAGAAGTCCAAGAGGAAAACCCTAGACCTACTGAAACTATAGTGTCCACTCTTAAAGAGGCACTTATAAGTCAAACCCTTGTTTCTGAAAGCCCTGTTAAATCCCCTGAACATGAAGATACCCATACCCCTGTACAATCTCCTGAAAGACCTCAAAGTCCCCCTGAAAACCCAATGCTGACTCCTGAAGATAACCCTATTTTTTAAGTCTACGACTCTGCTAAAGAGTTTGGTGCACAATCTGAAGAGCAAGAGGCCTCTAAAGAATTTGAACAAGAAGAGACTGTGAAATCCCTTATACCTTCCCCATAACATGAGAAGAGGAAAGGGAAAGAACCTTTAATTGAAGAAGAGGGACCCCAAGAAGAATTGAATAAAGAAGAATTAGAAACTGAGGAATTGTTGAGAATAATGAAAATGTCCCACTTAGAGGTTGAATTAGAACAGGAAAGAAGAAATGTGAAATTCTTTGAAGAAAAATTAAGAAGAAAAGAAGAAGAATTGCAACAATTAGTCTACAAGAATCAAGCAATGGAAAGGCAAGTTGAGCGGAATCAAGCAAGGATTAAAGAACAGTTAAATAAAATAGAGGATGCCCTTCAACAAGCTAGTCTTCAAGCATTAGTAAGTGTAGAGGAAATTTCAAAATTGAAGGAAGAGTTGCAATGGAAAGAAGAAGAATTAAAACAACAATCCATGCGGTTCTATTCATAAGAAGCCTCTACTTCCTCCACTCCTCCACGCAGGCTTGCATTACCTTCCATAATTCCTCATATTCCTTCCACTCCTCCTATGCAACCAACTCCAATTCAACCTCGATACCGTTCTTTGGAATTTTTCAAATACAATGAGGAAAAAAATGTATTACAAGAGCAAATATAGAATTTAGAAAAAGAAAAGAATGAGATTGAGAGAAGACTTGAACGGGTGGCAGAAATCAGTTTTGCCATGCTTTCCATGAGAAGACCGGCTATAACATATTCTTTGTTTCTTAGAGAAAAGTTTTTAGAATGGAAAATAAATCAGTTAATTCTAGGAAGGAGTCTAGATTACAATGAAGATCATGATTTCCTTAAAGATTACTTTAACAATCACCCTGACATTCAGAATCTAATGTGTGAGTTCTACCAACATGGGTTTTTAATGGGGGATATGATGACACAATGTTGAATATATATGTTGGTGAGCTTCAGATTAGGTCATTTGTTTCTTTAATGCAAAACCAGGTGGATTGGTCAAATAGAATGAATAAGTACAAAGAAGCTCAAAGAAAATATGGATTGCCAATGAGACCTGAAAAATCGCATGTTGAATTATATATCAAAGTTGTAAGATCAGTTGTCAGGTTAAATGATGTTAATACCCTCTATGTCTCAAATCTATTTGATAGCATTGCATCATTCCAGAATGTGGAAGCAACACTCCCACCATTAGCACTACGGTCCTGTGAAGAAAGGTACCAGCTTATTCTAGAATCAGTCAAGAGAAGGGAGCCAATTAGTCTGAATAATATCAGTTGGAGTTTAGTCAGATTCAGACATGTCATCACTCTAATCCAACAGCAGAAAAAATTTTGGATAGGCATGAGATTCAGAATGCCAATTATTATAATGCCAGCACCAAAGCTAAAGGAAACATAAAATGTACCAGCTCCAGTAATGAGGATGTGGTTTGAGAACTTAAGAGAAAACTATGGCTATGCTATTAATATCATATTGTCGGAACAGTACAAAGAGGGTGTTTTTGACTATTGCATATGGATGGAGGCACTAAACAAAGAGAGAGAGAACACCATAATTTTGGATGATGAACCATGAGGACATGGTCCAAAGTAAGTTGGGGAGAAAATGATGTGAGATTAAAATACTTTCATTTAAGACTTTTTATGTTTAAAAAGACTTGTTTTTATTGTTAATTGGCATAACTAGTTGTAGACAATAGATTAACATATTTGCTTATTTTACTTTATGTTTAACTAAATTAGCGGATATTTTGGAAGTAATAGCTTATATTAAATGTGTTGCTTTATGATAACTTTGGATGAGAAGATTATGTTGCATTAATCTTTATTTCCATGATTGTTGTCCTTTTCATAAGGGTTTTTAACAAGGTATCTTAAAGATTGATAAGACGGTTAAACTCTTTATCTAATCCTAAAGAATAACTACACCATAGATAGGCCCTGTTGGATAATGAGTCATTCAAAATCTGAATTGAATTCTTCATAGTCGGTTGAGGAACTTTTACTTCCAGTGCCAATCTGGCGTAGTTCTGGCATAATCCTCCATAGTCAACTTCAGTTCTATTTTTAGTTTCATTTTGTAATATGTAGATGGTAGCCTTAAGTTTTGGCAGTTAACGCCATGTCAGAAGCTAATAAGGATATTTTATAAATATCCACATTTCGGTCTTAGTTAGGTGTTAGATAATTTGCAATTAGATTTTTTTGTAATCACAAGCAATACTTTGTTCTGTGTTCTACTTTTGATCAATGAGAAAGGAAGTAAGAAGTTAATTAATTCACTGTGTTGAAGGATCTTACCTGAGGAAGAGCAGGGCCTTCTCAACCTTTGGAATGATCTTATGGTATTCTGTTAAAGTGCTATTATTTTCTAATATTAAAATTTGTAGTAGAAATTGATTTTGAATTGTTCAATCGTTAAAATCATCTTATATCTTGGTAAATGTTAAGATCAAATAATTTGTTTGCAATTGCGTTTCAAAGTTTCAGTTATTATGGTTAAGCTCGAATCATTTGAATGTCTAGATTTGTTTATGAGAAATGATAAATTGAACCATTAGAATTGTTGAACAAGTTTCTTTCATAAATTAGGTTTAGATACCGTCTGAATCAATTAGAATTAACGTTTGTTTGTTAGGCTTCATTAAAGCAATGTTAGGAATTTATGGAAAGATGGAGTTGAAGTTTGTTCAAAATCTGTTCATGGAGATTAGTCTTTATGTTTTTTAGAATAATCGTCATTTTCCTGTAATTCATTTCTGCTTTTAAATTAGCATTTACTTTCCAGCAATTAAATTATGGATTTCTTTTAAAGCAAAATAGAATTAATTTGGAATTCCGCATTTTAGATTAAGGATTAAAGTAATCATTAATTGTCTCCATGAATTGGTCTAAATAGAAGTCAATAAAGTCATAATTAAGTTAGTATGATTTTAAATTAGAAGTTAAAGTAGATTTAATCTTAGGAATCAGTCACTACAATTTAGTTCCTGAAAGCTTCTAAAAGCTCCTAAAGTAGGAAAAACGATACCTAAAGTTGTTGTTTACAGTGCAAACCCCCCAAAAAGAATCTGTGACAAATATCTTTATCATTGTAATCCTCATCATTTAATTTATCAATCCAAGGTGGTTTCCATGGTTGTATGCAAGAGAGAAAGTAGAAAACTCGTTTGACAGTCAATTCTACTTGCAAAAATAAATCCTATTTGCATGAAAGTAAAGTTGCATGAAAGGGAACTAATCTTAAATCCTATTTGTATGAAAGGAAATTTGCATGAAATGGAACTAATCTAAGGAAAAATTTCATGAATTTAAAAGACTAAACTACTTCACACTTGCTGGAAATGAAAAGCTTTCTTGGATTCAAATTTAATCTAAAAATCTGAAATTACATTGTTGGTAAATGAAACTAGATCTATCCTATTTCCTCAGGCTGAAACAATCCTTTCTAATCCCCTCCTTTTGATCAAATTATTACATTATATTTATAGAATTCATATTCTATATCAATCCACTAAGAATATGGATCCAAGATCCTATTATTGAGGGGTCGTTTATAAAACTTGAAGTTGTTGTCCTCCATCACGCCACTTTTGTCTTAGTCATTTTTTGGCGCTTACTAATCCTTACCTACTAAAAATCATGCCGAATTCTCAAAAGGGTTTTTAGATCTTCAAATCTAGTTTCTAGATCATTTTTAATTTTCAAATTTTGTTAAGAAACGAGGGAGATATCATTGTTTTACTAAGACTGCATTTTTGACTATTTTTGAATGCCTGATTTTTATGAAGTCTTCAATTCTCCATGTGAATGAAGGAATTATTCTTCACTTTTCTTTCCAAAATAATTGACCATTCACATTAATAACATGATATAATCATGCAACAACATTTGAGTGATGTGGTTACTTGAATTATCTTTGGTGGAAGAAAGAAGAATGAAATCTAATAACTTTGAGAGATCTTAAAACTCAACATAAAACAAACACTCATCCCATTAATTTAGGAATGATTGATGCTCCATGATTTTTCATGAATGTAAAAATTTGTTGGGAATCTTCTCTATCTTCTCATTACTTCTTCAAAGACTTCTAAATTTTTCAAGAGTTTAACTACTTCAAGTGTTTGGAGCTCTCTACTGCAAGTGTCTATGAAGCTTCTTCTTCCTATGAGTTATTTAATAACTCATTTATCTACATTATATCATCTTAAACACTTCATGGAGACATATTTGACCCAATTTGGATCACATTTAATTACTAAAAATAAATCAACCATTTACTTAATATTCTACTTTAAACAAGTTAAAGAACTTCCAATCATCACTCAAATCCACTTTAACATTAATGCATTAAGAAGAAATAGATGATTTTCTTTGATAAAATATGAGACAATTTATGGTCTTGTCATTTCTCCCACACCTAAAATGTTGCAAGTCCCTCTGCAACTCATAATGAGCCTTCAAATTTAATAAATTCATCATTTTTTAGTAGTTCCTTCGGGTAGCTCCTGAAAGCTCCTGAAGGCTCCTAAAACCTCTTGAACAGCTCCAAAACAATTCCAAAATAGCTCTAGATAGGTTCAAATTTCTCCTTAAATCTTTATAACTGCTTTTAGATGCTTTTCTTCTTCTTTTGAGTGGATTGAGTAAAATGAAAGAACTTTAAGTTAAATAAAAGTAAAATAATAAAATAAATACCTAATTTTATCCTAGTTTTCCATGTAACCATCATGCATGAGTTTTAGTTCACTTTCTCCATGCTACATGCAAATAATTTCTTCAACTTTTGAGAGCTGCAACTTGATCTTTTACATTGAATACCAACTCAAATTGCTTCATCATTATTTTTCTGCACTACCCAGTCATCCATAATGCCAAAATATCTGCCACAAGTTTTTAGAGCAACAACTTGCATAGAAAATTATATGCTTACAACCTTTGAAAAGAGGAAATAGCATGTACAAAACACTTATTTGCAAAAATCAAATCTACCCTAACCTACTCTACTTAATGATGTAGAGAGGTTACACATAACCATTAACTGGTTCTAAAAAATATCTCCCCTTTCTCAAAGTATGTTTCCATGCACTCAATTTTCTGAGAGAAGAGAATGAAAATAAGATGACAAAATTTTGAAACTGAATGTTTCACCTTCCTTTTTAGTGGAAACCTCCTTCATGATTTCTAATTCTAGAAAATACATGGGTTGATTGGAGAGATCTTGCAATCCTTCCTTCTGATCTGCTGCATGCATGACTAGAAACAACTCTTTTTTCTTCAAATCTCTGATTGTGCAGCCCTCCTTTGACTTCAAAAATCTGATTGGGCAGCCATTCTTGGATTTTGAAGGTCTCCAAATAAGTCTCTTTCTTGCAAGCTTTTGTAATGAAGACAAGATATCTTCATTGTATTATGCACCTCTTGCAAGCAACAATACATCAATTCTTTCCTTAAAGAAATATCCTTTGCTAAGATTTGGAGTGATGTAACTAAGGATATTTTGAAATGGATAGGGGGTTTCTCTTTAGAACTGGTATTTTGGGGGGGTTTTGAGATACAAATCTTTCTTGAGGAACATCTAAATCTAAAAGGCTACCAAACTAATTTTATCCCTTCCCTAATGACACTTATCCCCAACAACGGTGCCAAAAATGATAGGTTCATTGTAATCCTCATCATTTAATGTATTAATCCAAGGCAGTGCCCATGGTTGTATGCAAGAGAGAAAGTAGAAAACTTGCTTGACAGACTATTCTACTTGCAAAAATAAATCCTATTTGTATGAAAGCAAAGTTGCATGAAAGGAAACTAATCTAAGGAACACTTGCATGAATTGAAAATACTAGACTACTTCACAATTTCTATAAATGATAGGGTCATTGTAATCTTCATAATTTAATTTATCAATCCAAGGCAGTGTCCATGGCTGTATGCAATAGAGAAAGTAGAAAACTTGCTTTACAATGAATTCTACTTGCAAAAATAAATCCTATTTGCATGAAAGTAAAGTTTCATGAAAGGGAACTAATCTTAAATCCTATTTGCATGAAAGAGAACTAATCTAAGGAACACTTGTATGAATTGAAAAGGATAAAATAATTGACACTTGTTGGAAATGAAAATCTTGCTTGAATTCAAATTTACTGTAGAAAGTTGAAAATACATTGTTGGAAATGAAACTAAAACTATCCTATTTCCTCAAGTTGAAACAAGCCTTTCTAATCCCCTCCTTTTGATCAAATGATTACATTGTATTTATAGAATTAATATTATATATCAATCCACTAATAATTTGGATCCAAGATCCTATTTTTGAGGGGTCGATTATAAAACTTTAAGAAACTTGAAGTTGTTTTCCTCCATCATGCCACTTTTGTCTCAATCATTTTTTGATGCATACTACTCCTTCCCTACTACACATCACACCAAATTCTCAAAAAAAAAATTATATCATCAAATCTAGTTTCTAGATCATTTTGAATTTTTGAATTTCGTTGAAAAATGAGGGAGATATCATTGTTTTATTGAGACTACATTTTTTGACTATTTATAAATGCCTGATTTTTATGAAGTCGTTAGTTCTCCACGTGAATGAAGGAATTATTCTTCACTTTTCTTTACAAAATCATTGATCATTAACATGAATAACATTCTATAATCATGCAACAACATTTGATTGATGTGGTAACTTGAGTTATCTTTGGTGGAAGAAGGAATCATGAAATGTAATAACTGTGAGAGATCTTTGAACTCAATATTAAACAAATACTCATCCCATTAATTTTGGAATGATTGATGTTCCATGATTTTTTATGAATGTAGGGGTTTTTTGAGAGTCTTCTCTATCTTCTCATTACTTCTTCAAAGCCTTCTAAAGCTTTCAAGAGTTAACTGCTTCAAGTTTCTAGAGCTCTCTGCTACAAGTGTCTATGAAGCTTCTTCTTCCCATGAGTTATTTAATAACTCATTTATATGCATTATATCATCTTAAACACTTCATGGAGACATATTAGAGGTAATTTGGATCACATTTAATTACTAAAAATAAATCAAACATTTACTTTAAACAAGCTAAATAACTTTCAATCATTACTCAAATCCACTTTAACACTAATGCATTAGGAAGAAATATATGATTTTCTTTGATAACATATGAGACAATTTATGGTCTCATCACCATATTTTCTAGATCAACACGAGAGGTACCCACATGGGGACGTATGATCCGAACCCCTGAGGTGGTCAAGGGTTTTCAGCAATTGGTTTCTCATCCATGGGATTATGACCAAGGACAGGCAGACGTTCAAATGACGCCTACATACGATGTATGGTTTACACCCCCTCATAGGTTGAAAAATCTAGCAAGTGCTCCTCCACAAGGGAGACCAAGAGGGAGAGGTGCAGGCAAAGGAAGAAGCAGAGGTAGAGGCAGAGGCCGAGGACAAGATGGCCAAGTTGGCCATGATGGACATGGTGGGAAGATTCCAAGGGTGCCACCTAAGGATCAACAACCTCCACAGTAGCCTCTTATTCAGGAACATCCAGTGTAGTGGTAGCTAGCTTAGTCACCACCATTGGGGCCAAATCCCCAAGATTTATAGATTCAATAGCTATAATAGCAGGTTCAGGGCATTACAAGTGAGAAGGATCATGTTCGATAGCAAATTGTAGCTATTACTGCTGAGAGGGATCAGGCACAATAATAGGTACAAGTTGTTATGGAAGAGTGGGACCATGGGCAGCAGCTTAGATAGATTACCAAGATGCAACTAGTGCAGGAGGTTAGTTGGTGCTAGCAGCTCAAAACGATGACAACTACATCCCAAGGGTGAACAGTCTTTGCAAGATTAAATAGAGAGGATGTGAATGAGGTAGCCTACTACAGGATTCACTATCACAAATATGTCCCCATGGAACTTAGACATTTGGATTACTCCTAGAGGACCGGGGCACATGTTAGAGTAGAGGATCAGCCAGAGAGACAAACTCAAGAGGGGAGCAGCCATCAGGGCTAGATCGATTGTACAAAGACACTTTTTTATTTATTTCCTGATTCTTTTATACAAATATACATTCACGGGTTTGTTTTTGATAGCCTCATGGATATTGTATTTTTTATCGATATACATACATTGATTCAGATATTGTATCATGACAGTCATTTATATATATATATATATATATGATACGGATTCAATGTGATGTGATGTGTTTACCTTTTTTCATGCTTATGAATGTGTGGATGCATTTTATATGATGATGTTACATGCTTATATATTATCATGTATGGATGCAATTCTTTTATTTATACTTATGTGATATGAGATGGTAATAATGTGATATGCGATGCAATACAATGCAATGGATGGATGTACTTATTTTGCAGTATCTTTTCATGATATGTTATGGGATGGATGATATGATATGCAAAGTTTATGCTTATGCAAAATGATATGGAATGCATTTATTTTTGTGTATTTCCTTATGCATTTTTATGATGTGAGGTATGCATGTGGATGCATGGATGGAAAATACAAATGTTTATACTTATGATATGATAATGTGATGCATGTTTTATGATATGTGTACAATGATTTAATATGCTTAAAATAACAAATCTATATTATTTGTCGCAACTTAAATGATAAGGATTATGCAAGATGTATGTTTTATGATATGCTATGGCGATATTGTGATCTATGCATGTTGATGATTCGTGGATGTGGGATGGATTCATTTCATGATGTTTTATTGACTGTCATGATACTAGGTTAGCATGGAGAGAAGATAGAAGAAACAAGAATGATATGACCATTGATTGTGATGATTGCTTCAAAAAAGATCCAACAAGTCTATGATCCATTGAGACTTTATTAGAGATGTGATGACAAATGCATGATGATGATGATGAATGCATGATGATGACTTGCTCATATCTTGGGATTTGTATTTTTCATCGTTCCTTATTATTTGATATAACACATAGATACAATGCATCAAGGTATTAATAACTAGGACGGCGTTGTATCTAGTGTAATGGACTTTGACTCTACAAACAGATAGGATAATTCTTGTTCACATCTTGACATACAAAAACCTCATCAGAATGTAAGTTAGAAGCCTAGAATATGTTGGACCAAAGCATACACAATAGTCAACAACATACTCCAAACAACCTTCCTACACACAACTAAGAAAGTATGTGCCAAGATTATTTTACAAGAGTATCCACGAGCATAGCGAACAAAAGATAATGATCGATGCCCCATTCCTTTCTCTCTAAACCGTTTTGATAGACATCATCGAGAGGTCGTCGGAATGGATTATTTAAGATAAATCATAAGAAAAGATCAAAGACAAATAGTCGGTGTTATCTATACCTCTTTCCAATTTTAATTTAGCTAAGGTGATTTTTGATACTGATGTCCATCACTGGAAGGATAAATCCTAGGACATGTTGATCAGGGGTTGTTTGATGTAGGGTAGTGATGAGCTTTATGATAATCCGTTGATATAAACTTCATTGATGCATTTACCTATGATCTAGACTTTATATTTTAACACTTAGGTTTTCACTCTACAACTTGCTATACTTGTTTTCTATTTGTTTTTCCAAAGGTTGAAGGTGATGCTTGATTTATTATGGGTGAAGGTTATTTCAGGTGGAAGCGAGATGGGATGGGTCATTTTGAGTTTTCTGGAATATTTCAATGTTTTTAGTATTTTAAAAATGTGTTTTGAGGTTGTTTTTGGTCTTTTTGAAAGTTGTGAATGTTTTGGTTTTCCGTTATTTGAGGTTTTTTTTGGGTTTTACGAGATATTTGATGTTGTTTAGGTCTTTTGAATGTTTTTTAATGTTTTTGGATTTTCAATTTTCAATTGTTTTTGTGTTTTATGATAGTTGAATGTTTTGGGATTTTCTGATATTTTGACCAAGAGCCTAACCTAAAGGACCTATCCTAGGGGCCTCGAGGCTTATCAAAGATGAGCCTCTCCTATGTTATACATGCAGAGACCATGTAGTTTGACTAACTCAACTTATTTAAAGATGAGATATTAACGATTGATGGAATGTCAGTTTATTATGACGGACTCCTAAAGGACTAACCTAGGGTGTCTCAGGGGCACATCAATGATTCCCTTGCCTATGTTTAAGCTTAGAGACTCGTAGTTCGACATGGTACTATTTTTGGATTTTTGATGTTTGACCTTTTTAGGGTTTTGATGTGTTTTGATTTTTTTGGATTTTCCCTTTACTATTTTACGAATGTTTTTGAGATTTCATCTATACAAGATTTTGCAAATGTTTTTGGATTTTTTGATAATCGTTTTATGAATTTTTTTGGTATTTTCTGATGATATTTAAGATATACAAGAACCCAGTCCAATCCATAACACATTTCCCCCAATTTGAAATGTTAGACTACCTCAATATAGGTAGCACAAGCTAACCTTTGGAATATCCAAGTAGCACTAAAGGGGGTATTATACTTCACAACATCAAGCTATGATAAGGATTCGGATAGGTGATGGATGAATAAATAAGGTGAGTGAGGCGATGGATGAAGGGTGATGCCAAGAATGATAGGATAAAGAGCCAAAGAGTAGATGGAGGTGCTTTATTTATGCAAGGAACCTATTTTCCAAGTTTTCACCAAGGTACTTTCCCAAAGTTCCATAGAAGTGGTTTTCACTAGAGGACAATTGCTTTTTCTTTACTTTTTCTTTACTTTTTCAATCCTTTTTCTCATTTTTTTTGATTTTGATAATTTTTTATTTTATTTTATTTTTTCAGATTTACACCCTTCAAGACTAGGCATAAAACTTTTTAAGATGCAAGTTTTTAGTTAGTTCTTGCAAGGGTTCTCCTTCAAGCGTTGACAATTGGTATGTTGTTGATCCATAGCTTGTTGTGATGAAAAAGGGACCCAACTAGTTAGGCTCAAACTTTCCTTTGTTTTCCTAATCTAGAATATTTTTATGATTTTTCTTTAGGACAAGGTCACCTACTTGGAAAGACCAAAATTTGATCTTCTTGTTATAGCTTTGTTTCAATCAGTTTTTATATACTTGTAAGTGATTGAGGGCATCAAGGCGATGCTCATCTAGGAATTCTAACTCGTTCAACTGAGATACTTTGTATTCTTCATCAATGATCAAGTTTTTTAGTGACACTCACAATGATGGGAGCTCAACCTCAATAGGCAAGATAGCTTCAAATACATTAACTAGGGAGAAAGGGGTCAAACCTGTTGGCGTGTGGATATTGGTTTGATAAGCCCAAAAAGTAGGATTTTATTGTAGATGCCAATTATGGCTAGCTTCATTGACCATTTTCTTCAGGATTTTTAGAATGGTTTTCTTCATATCCTCATATTGACTATTGCCCTAGGGGTAATATGGGGTAGATAATCAATGAAGGATGTTGAACCTCTGACATAGCTCTTTCACATCTTGATTCTTGAAGGGTGTTTTGTTGTCTGATATGAGGGTTTGTGGAACACCATAACGGTATATTAGGTAACTCGGGATAAATTTAGCAATTTTCTTCCCTGTTATGTAGGTCATAGGAATGGCCTCAACCCACTTGGTAAAATAATTAGTAGCTATTATGATAAACTTATGGCCATTGGATGAGGTTTTTGTGATTTTTCCTATGAGGTCAAGTCCCCACTATGAAAATGGCCAAGGTGTGATCATTGGTTGCAATTCTTGAGCTAGAGCATGAATAAGATCTCCATGTTGTTGGCACTACACACACTTCTGCACATACCGGTGAGCTTCTCTTTCCATGGTTTGCCAATAGTACCCCATCCTCAACAATTTCTTAGTTCAATTCATACCGCTAGAATGGGAACCACATATACCATCGTTTACTTCTATTAAAGAGATCAAGGCTTCTTCTTGGTTAAGACATCATAGTAATGTCCTTTTGATGATTCAATGGTAAAGGGTATCACCTAGGATCATGAATCAGGATTCCTTTTTAACAAAGATCTTTTTAAGGTTCAAGGTGATATTGGATGGGAGGGTCCCTCTACTTAGGTAGGTGAATATGTCATGGTACCATGGGGATCCAGGACCAACAATGACACACGTGAATTCAAATTCAAGTATTTCAAAAGTTGGTATGAGAAGTTGTTCTACCAAGAATTTGCATTGGAGGACCTTGTTCGACATGTCTAATAGAGATCTAATTGTTTCCATAGCATCTGTTACTCTATTGTTCATGTGAGGAATCTGCTCAAAATTAATGTCATCCATAGTTTGATACTTTCCACCATATTTTTGTAAGGAGTGAGCTTGTCATCCTTAGTTTGATAGTCATCATTGACTTGGTTGATAACCAGTTGTGAGTCTCCATAGACTTTCATCTCTTGTATCTACCACTGAACCACTATCTTTATACCTGTGATTAGGGCTTCATACTCAACAATGTTACTAGTGCAAGGGAACGATAGTCAATATGACTTTGGAATGCAATCACCTTGAGGGGTGATGAAAATAATACCTATTCCTGATCCATGTTGGTTGAACGATCCATCAAAGTACATCTTTCATTGTCTCGTGAGATTGGTAAGGAACACTGATTCATTAAGGAATTTAGATATAAAAGGGTTCTTAGCATAGATATGTGCATTTTCTAGTTGGTATGTGATCACTTGTCCTTTGATTTCCTTGCACTCCACATACTCTATGTCAAATTCTATTAAGATCATCACCCATTTGGCCATTCACCCTATGAGAGTTGCTTTGGATAACAGGTATTTCAATGGTTTGATATTTGCAATAAGTTTGATATGATGTGACAGCATTTAGTGTCTAATTTTTTGTGAAGCAAAAACTACTGCTAAGCATGCTTTCTCAATTGGTGAATAGTTCATTTCATATAGTACCAAATTCCTACTGATGTAATAGATTTCCCTTTCCTTTCCATTTTCATCATGTTGTGCCAGAAGAGCACCTAATGTCGTTGACGTTGCTGAGATATACAAGATCAATGGTTTGTTCAGTATTGGAAGCATGAGTACTGGAGGTGTTAGTAGATAGTCTTTGATTTGTTATAAAGCTTTATCACACTTATGATCCCACTTGTAAGTTATCCCTTTATGAAAAAGATGTGAAAAGGGGTGGATTTTATGTGATAGTTGAGCTATGAACCTTCTGATGGATTTCAATCTTCCTTGTAATCCACTCATCTACTTTAGTGTTTTTGGTGGTTCCATGTCTAGGATAGCTTTCATCTTTGTTGGATAAATTTCTATCCCTTTTCAATACTATATAGCCGAGGATTTTCCCTAATGTAACCCTAAAGATACACTTTTTCAAGTTTAGTCGTACCTTGTATTCTTCCAACCTATCAAAGATGAGTCCTAAGACTTGTATGTGCTCACTCCTTTTCTTCGATTTTTCCAAAATATCATCCACATAATCTTAGACTATTTTTTGGATCATGTCATGAAAGATGAGGGTCATTTCTCTCTGATAGGTTTCTCTTGCATTCTTTAGCCCAAAC
Source organism: Sequoia sempervirens (assembly GCA_007258455.2). Lineage (NCBI taxonomy): Eukaryota > Viridiplantae > Streptophyta > Pinopsida > Cupressales > Cupressaceae > Sequoia > Sequoia sempervirens. The sequence goes on from VDFB02137365.1 coordinate 37,551,056, forward strand.
GGCATCACGTTCTAGCAATAATTTCCCCATGGACAAGTGAATGTAGTTTTGTTTTGATCATCCTTAGCAATCATGATTTGATTATAGCTTTAAAAACCATCCATGAGTGACAGCATTTCATGCCCAACTGTTAAGTCCACAATGAGGTTGATGTTAGGAAGAGGGAAATCATCCTTTGGGCACACTTTGTTCAAGTATTTGAAATCAGTGCAAATTCTAATTCCCCTTGTGGGTTTTGAGCCTGGTACCAAGTTTGAAACCCACTCAGGATAATCTATTGGTCGGATAAATCCCATGTCAAGAAGATTTTGTAACTCTAGTTTGACCAAGAGTGCTATTTGAGGGTGCATCTTCCTTAATTTCTGCTTGACTAGCTTAGCTTCAGGATAGACTACTAAGTGATGTACAACCACTTCTAAATCAATCCCTAGCATATCATTGTATGACCATGCAAAGTTAGCTCTACGCTCTTTCAAGAATGTTGTCAAGTTCTTCTATTCTTCATCCAACAAGGATTTGGAATAAAAAGTGATCTTAGGTGCTTCTTTGGTATCCACATTGACTAGGGTGGCCTTTTCTGTTGACTTCTCTGAATGCATTGCACTAAGGGGAGATTGAATTCCTCATCCTTGGGAGCCTCTGAGAGGTTTTCACCCTCAGATATGTCCTTTCATTTTACTATTTTAGGATCAGAAAGTGCCACCATGTGGTTTTGACTTGAAGATTTGCATGTTAGTTGCATTTCGTTAATTTTATGACTGAAGGACTCAATCGTCTCCCTATAGTATGCCTTTGTATCTAGCTCTATGTCAAAACCTGATTTGTGATCTACCCATGGTAAGTTGTCATGGATTCCCATGAATTTTGAGACCACTTCATCAGTTTTGAATAAATCAAGAATTGGTGGTCCTTGTTGGTCCATTTCAATGAGTTTTTGCTAGACTAGGTGTATTTTAATTGGTTGATTGCTTGGGGCAAAGGATGTTATAGATATAATGAAGAGGGAGTTGTTTTCAAATAGGTCAACAACATCAAGGGGGATGTCATCTAAGGTTGTGTCACATGATGGAGGTAACCAAGAGGAAACCTCAGCTCTTTTAGCAGAAGTACCTTTTCCAATAAGGGTGACCTTGCTAGTAGTACAACCTTGGCCAAGATTATTTAGTCATTTCTTTGGAACAATGGGTTCTAGTAAACCATTATCATTATGTCCTAGCTTCTCATTCTTATTATATATCCCATTTCCTTCATTAGTTGTAAGCCTTTTTTATCATCATAGGAAGAGCAGGGATAGGTCATTCATCTTGATAGAGGATTTTAGATATATCATCCTCATTGACATCTTCTTTATTCAAATCCCCCCACTTGGTGAAGTAGTAGCTACCATCTTGATAGTTTCAGGCTCTTTGTTGCTAGATGTGGGTTTCCCATTAGATTGAGGAGAAATAGGTAGCTCTCCTAAGATAAATTTGTTGTTCATTAGCTTATAGTTCCCACAACAATCATCTTGGATCACTACTTTGATGTCGAGAATGTTTTGCACAATGGGTGTCTTTATTTCAAAGGTAGATGCAAGGGATGATGGGTCAAAAAATGAGGTAGAAGGTGTAATCCCTTCATCATTCTTAGGTATTTGGGGAATTTTATAGAACTTGGCCTTAAGATTTTTGCAATAGTAGAAAGGCTCAGGATCTCCATGGATGGTAACTTCTCTCCCTACAAAAGGAAACTTTACACATTGATGGTAGGTTGAGGCTACAGCTTTTAGGGCATAGATCCAGGGTCGAACAAGTAGTATGTTGCAGGGGAGATCAAGGTCTAACACTTGGCATATAGTTTTTGTGATGAGGATTCCCACTTGGATGGGTAGTGCGATGATGCCTTGTGATACCCATTCTTCGTCATCATATGCCCTGATGGTGGTACTCTTTGTCTTCTCAATAGTATCCTATGAATAGCCCAGATTTTTAATCAACTGAAGGGTGCAAATTTTCAATCCAACAACTCCATCTACTAAGACTCTTTTGACCTTGTTCTTATGAATGATAACCTCAAGGTTTAAAGCATGGTTATGAGATGGTTGTGATGGTAGGTCTTGCTCAGAGAAGGTTAGAAGATGATTGGTGATACAGCCTACCATAGCTTGAAATTGATCGATATCAATATCTTTTGGGATGGATTATTTCAGCAAAGCTTCTCTAAGATATCTCTATGCATGGGGGATAGCCTCAATAGTTCTAGGATAGAAATCTATGTGGGGGTCTTTTTAAGATGTTCTAAGAGATTATACTTGCTAGTGCTTGTTGTTGGTTGAGTAGGTTGTGCCCTAGATTGGGGTGGGATTCCTTGTATGGTGAATTTACCATGTCGTGTGGTGACTCCACACTCGGCACTATGCCCTTTGATGGTGATGACAATGATGACACTATCACAGGAAGCAACTACATTGGAATAGGTATGCTACATGTTTGTGTAATCCTTAGCTTTCCCAGTGTTGTTCACTTTGTCATGATCTGGCATAGGGTTCTTGTATATCTTAAGATATTGATTCGCAACTAGTACCTCAATAGATATGGCATCATTCTCTATGAGGTATTGGATGATGTTTTTGAGCCTCATGCAGTTTTTTGTTTTGTTTCCTTTAATCTTGTGAAATTCACAAAGGTCATTCTCGCCATACCAGGATGGTTTCTCTTGTGGTTCTTAGTAGTTTTCAAAGTTGGGAAGTGTTATCAAATTTGATTCTACCAACTTTTTTATGATATTTTTGATGGGTTCAGATAACTGTGTGTACTTGTGTTTGGGATAGTTGTTCTTGTTAGTGGTTTGCATTTGTATTTCGATGCTATTGATCTGATTGTTTTGGGGAGGTGTTGTTTGTTGAAAAGTTGGTTGGATGTTAGAAACGTGAGTGTTATTTGGCCTAGGAGCACTTAGGATTACCTTAGCATCTACCACTCCATCATTTGTTGTGTTCTTGTTCTTAGCCCAGACACGAGGCTTGTCATTTGAATTGGTTGATGGGAAGTTGTCTTTGTAAGCTTGAGTATTTCCCTGTGAGATTAGAGTTCTCTCGATGTTAAGGGCTCTAGGGACAAGCTCATCATAAGATGTGATGCACTACATTTTCAAGTGGAATGATAGATCTAGATCTAGATTTTCTATGATGATTCTCACTTGTTCATCGAGAAGAGGCCACTTACTCTTACTAGCTCTTTGTCTGAGAGTCTACAATTCCTTTAGATTGATTTCCATGTCAAGATTAAAGGAGAAGTGATTGATGAATTTATTAGTAATTTCTTGAAAAGTTTTGATATCGGGAGGCAAATGAGAGAACCAATCCATGGCAGGACCTATTAAACTTTGAGGGAAGAGGTGCATTAAATATGAATCATTGTAGGCCACCTCCATACACATGACGTTAAACTCTTTGACATGGTCCATAGGACTTCCTCTCCCTTTATATTTGTTGAATTTGGGGATTTCAAAACCCAGAGGGAATGGTACCATCAAATGGATAAAGACATAGGTTTTGCGCATGGGGCTTCTTTGTCTTTCCCATCTATAGATCCTATATTTCTTGTGATAATGTCTTAAATTGTGATGCTAGATCATCTTGTGGGTTTGGTGGAGGAACATATGGTCGGATTATGGATGAGTTGTACATGGGATTTTGATATGAGGATGTGTTATATGGGGTGTATGGTGGTGTAGGATTCTGTGAAGGTGATTTGGGTATTGATGTATATGTTCCTAACGTGTTTGTATTGACGATGTTCAATTGAGGGTTATAATAGGAACTTTGTTGGTGGTGGTGTTGTTAAGAATGCTACTGAGCTAGTAAGGCATGTTGTTGAGCTTGATGTTTTTGTTGCACCACTAGGGCTTGTTGTTGGGCATGTTGCTTTTGATGTGCCAATAAGGCCGCTTGATGGGCTTGATGTTGTTGTTGTGCTAAGGCCACTTGTTGTGCTTGATGTTGTTGTTGTGCTAAGGTTGCTTTCTATTGTTGTTGTTGGAGTGCCAAGGTTGCTTGTTGTGTTGCTAAGGTCATTTTTTGTTGTTGCTACTATTGTTGTGTTTCTAAGGCTTCTTGTTGTTTTTGTGTTGCTAAGGTTGCTTGTTTCTGTTGTTTTTGTGTTTCTCGGACTGCTTGTTGTTGTTGTTTCTATTGTGGAGCTTGTTGATAGGCTTGTTGTAAGGCTAAGGAATGTGCTTGCAATGTAGGATCATTTGATTGTTGAGACATCTATGATGGGTTTTGAGTGGTGATTTTTTGAGTGGGTAGTGGATTGGTGATGAGAGGTTGGGGGTTCCCTTGATTCAAAATTCCTTGTAAGATAGTGGATTGGGGTGTAGGAATGTAAGTTTGAGGTCCCATTTGATTTTGCATGGTGAAGGGGACTATGGGAAATGATGAGGATGATGCCATTAGATTGTGTGATGGGAATGACACACTAGGACCTTGAGTCCAATGATTAAAAAGGTTTCCTTTTCCCATGTATTGATGATTTCCTTGTGTTAGGGATGTAGACAAGGTATTACATGTGTTGCCAGGGTTCGTTACCAAGGGATTGTTTTGAGATGGGTTGATAATGGATGGGATGGGTGTGTTTTGTGAAACCAATGGTATGGATGAATCGATTGGAGGATTGGGTAAAGATGTCACTATATGCATTAAGGTTTGACTCTATGGTATGGTACTGGCATTCTCTTGTGTGTTTTTTCGAGACACTTGGTCCACACTTCTTTGTGTGATGGTGCGCACACTTGTGGTATTCATGGGTATGGATGAAGAGGGATGTCCTCAATATGTGGAGGCCATTGTGGAGTAATGAAGTTCAAGGGATTTTTATGGTTTTTTGGGATCTTTAGGAATGGGAGGAGCACCAAAGGTAGGTGTCCAAGTGGTCATGTGAGATGGAGGGTTGGTTTCAAGGGTACGCATAAGTGTGTTACTTTCAAATGGAAGGGTATGGCCAAAGTCCTTAGTAAGGCTTGTTGCAAGACTAGGAATGTATGTTTGAGTTATCCCTAGTGATGGAGTACTAAATCTTTGTGTCAAATTTTGTGCAACAAATGATGGGGAGATAGGAGCTACATTTTCAAAGGCTTGGCGTTCCATGATTTCCTCCCTAGTGAGTTCAAATGGATTTTTTGTGATGTCTTCTATCTCATATAGCCCTAACAAAGATGATGATTGTTGTGATGGAGTAACTTGACTTATCGAATCAAATTCTAGAGGATTTGGATCAATTGAGGTAAATGTAATTTTGGTTTTCTCCATGATTCTCTTTTGTTGTGATCTCGTCTTTACCATAAATTTTGTGTCACCTTTAGGAGAGTTGTTTTGAAATTTGTAATGTTTGAAATCTCTAGTTGACTCAAATCTAGATAAAAGGGATGCTCTAATTATTTTTGGAGCAATGGTGATAATGGGGGATGAAAAGATGGGTGATGTGGAGAGTGATCTTTCTAAACATTTTGGGACAACACTTTTGAATTAAGTTTGATGTTTAGATGTTAGGATAAAGGATGTTGATGAACTTGGAAATCTTCAAGATAGACTTGTGACCTTCAAAATGAACTAGCTCAAGAATGATAACTAACTTAACCTAAATGCATGGAAAAGGATACATTTCACATACAAAGTAGTCAATTTAGGGTTTGGGTTGATTGTTGTCTAAGTCAAAAAGTTTTGGTGTATTCAAAATTTTTGCAAAGTTTGGTGAAGTGAAAAATGAAATTTTTATGAAGGGGTGGATGAAATGTTTGACTCAATGTTGACCTAAAGTGAACCTTTGTTTGACAAGACTAAGGTAGTTAGAAACATCTATACCTCTAAAGCTTTCAAATCCTAAAGACCCAATGATTTAGAAAAGTTGATCCTAAAAAAGATGAGGGTATTGACTCATAAAGAACATATACATGTTTGGATATTTCCTTAGTCTCCATTCATTAAATTTTATCAACAATGTTTTTTTGTTTTGGTAGAGTTCCACAATGCAGTTTTTGATATCTTTTGATCTACAATGCCTAAGTTTAAAGTGACGACCAGTAGACCTTCTTTTGGGGATCTTGACTTTACGTGAGATCACTTAGAAAAGTTCAAGTTTATGGAAGAAAGGAGGATATTTATTTCCATGCGGGTGGTGGTAATATGGGCCTTCAAACATCAATATCAACTTGTTCCTCTTCTTCATCCAATATTGTTGCTATGTTTCTCCATTGAGTAGGTGTTTCTTTTGTTTCAAAAGTGAAACTTCTCAAACTACTAATGATATCGGTTTGTTCTCCATTAATGAGTTCAAAGTTTGGTTGAATGATAGCACCTTCAAGATTAGGTTGCTCAATGGGAGAAATCGGTCTCCACATAGTCATGTGGGGTTCAATTTTCAATTTATCTTGCTTAAGTGATTATTTTACCACAAACACTTATTAAGTTTTCAAACTAAATGTTTATGTCCAAAGCATCATGACTTTCACAATGTCCATTTTGTGAGAATCATGAGGTTGAAGCCATAATTTCCTATGTTGTCTTTGGAAAATATGGATTGAGACATAAATCAAGATATTTAGAAATCTCTAAGGATAGAAATCCTTAGGACAAGTAGTAATATCAAGGATTTTTCAAAAGGTATCCATATTTAAGCCAAAGTATTTGAAATTTTGAGGAAGATAGTGAATGTTTGTTTGTAATGTTCTGGAACCAAGCAATGTATCAAACTAACTCACAATCACTCACAATCCTAGGTTGAAATGGCCATACTTGTTGAGTCCCCACTCGGATTTCTTCAAACACTAAGACATTGTGAACAGTTAGAGATTTGGCGACACTAACTCCCCTCCATAGCACACACTTCTCAAGACAACCAAATCTCAAAATCTTGAAGATCCTAAGGATTTTTTTGTTTCAAAAATGAATAGTACAAATGTGGGGTGGCTTTAGAATGACCGTTCTTGCACTAACAATCATTAAGTATTTTTGGTAACTAAACAATTTGGCTCTAGTAACAAACTAAGAACGCCCAGCCGTATACACACTCACTTTGCCACTTATGGCTTTTACTATCGTTCTCATTCCACATAAGGCATGGAACTAGGTGTAGTATGTTATATAGTCTAGGATAGAAGGTAATTTCTCATGATTTCCCAACCTTAATATAGCTCACCAGTAAACGTGCTTGAAAAAACTTTCCTATGAGTTTTCCATTATGGAGTGTGTCTCATAGTAAGTCCTCTCTTAAGGGTGACACAAAGCATAAAATTGTACTTAATTATTTCTCTTCACCCTAGATCACATGAAGCACAGGGGTATTGGATACGTACTATAAGTGCACACAAATAGCGAAGTACACTTGGAGTGTTTCTCCTCACCTAAGATCGCACGAAGCACAAGGGGATTGGATATGCACTACAAGTGTCACAGTAAAGAAGACACTGATTCATTTTACCGACTAAAGCTAAGATGAATTCATTTTATTCACGAAATGAAATGTTAAGTTGCCTTGTTCAATTTTAAAACCCAAAAAACAATGATAAAATGAGGGTCCAATTTTAGTCCCAGTTGAGCATTCGTTTTAAACCCGAATAAAATTTAGTGAGGTTTTAGAGCATAAAGTAAAAATCATAATAAATTGGGTTATAATTGCCCCAAAGTGTCAAACACTTGTTACAATCATAAAATATTAAGAAGAGAATGCTTCTTCACTCTAACTTTGTGTCATCCAACCTACAAAACCCTGTTAATCTAACAACCAAAACAATGTTAGAAGTGTGTTAGTAATCTGACAAATCAAAAAAATTAAAACACATGCTAAAAATTGATCGTTAAATTTCTTACCAGAGTTGGGCATCGGTGTACACGATAGTGTCACCCTGGTGAACTAGGGCATCACTCTATAGAACAAATAGTGAGCACAATAGCATCACGATTTAGTCGAGTGTCACCATTTTCAAATTTTGATACCTCTAAAAAGTATTAGTGTCACCATTTTTAAATTAGCGTCAGTGTATTTAATAGGCATGTTGTTTCAAATTAAGATAGCATCGCTATATGGCGATGCCCTACAAAGTGTGTTGATGAAATTGAGTTGGGCATCGCTCTATCTTGCAAAAGTCAAAACGAATGGAATTTGAGATAGAAATTGATTAAATTTGATCGGTAATCCCTCCTTCTAGTGTCAAAATGTCGATGGAGGATACTAGTATGGGCCGATTACGCTTGATCCATGATGAGTTGAAGCATAACGAAGCCACTAATACTCAATCTAAATAGGATAAATTGAATTGAGGTCACATTGATATGGAACGGCAACCCTTTCCCAATTTCATGGTCAATGAGCTTGTTTCAAACGATTCTATTGAATACAATCGATGAAACAATTGTGAGATGTGATTGAAAACATGATTTATGCTAAAATGAGTATGATTCAAGAGTTAATCTACCATGATTTATGCTAAAATGATTCAAAATGCAATTTCTAAGCTAACCTAAACAATATTTAAACTAAAAATATTCAAACCCTAATTATCTAATTAGCTAAATGGATGCATTATGGAAGCCATTAATGAAAGTTAATCTATTATGCAACTAAAAATGAACTAAAATATGCTAAATGTGAGTTAAAAAAAAGAGAGTGTGAGTGTGAGTGATTTCAATAGCATATTTTTTCTCTAAAAAAGATGCATGATGGATCCATTTGTCTCCAAATAGTGAACTATTTATAGGAAAGCAAATGAGAAATGAAGGGTTGAGATCGAAAAATCTAATCAACGGTCAAGGATGGAGGAAATGAGAGGCATGTATCATGGATTCTCATCAATGGGTGAGAATGCAAGATGAGATTTAATCAAGGTTTCTCATTTCTTCCAAACAAGCACACTTTTGACATGTATAAGAGGTCAAAAGCTAACTTGCACAAGAAGTCACAAGCTAACTTGCATATGAAGCTTAGTGAGAATATTCCCTTTTTCAAATGATTAGAGGAGAGAGAATATTCTTTGGAATATTCTCATGGGTGAAGAAAAAGGATATTTTACAAATTAAAACAAAGTTTAATTGTGCAAAATGGGAAGGAATATTCCATATGAACATTCCCTTTTGGAGGAATGTGCAAACGAGGAATAATATTCCCTTGCAAGTGGGGGGGAATAAGATTAATTAGATAATTGTTAATTAAACAAGGGTTTAATTATGCAATTAGGGGGAATTAGAAGAATAAAGTGATATTCATTAAATTAAATGATTTAATGAATGGGGAAAGGTTAAATGACATTTAATTCAATAACTTTAGGGTTATTTAATTAAAAAAGAAGACTTAAGGAATTAAATTAAATAGTTTCATTTATTTAATTCAATGAGATGAAATGTTAGTGTGAAAGGGGGGAATTAACCCAATTAAGTTGAATTAGGTTAATAGATGCAAATGATGCCATTAATTAATTATCTAGGCTAATTCAATTAATTATGTGAAAAGAGGATGGTTTTCACAAGGAAATGATGTTAGTATACCTAATTCGAGCGTATGATATGATTCGGGACATTTTTCATTGTCTACATTAACAAAATGAATTGATTGAAAAGGATTTAGAAACTTCCAACCAAAATAAATTGGGGGTGTAAATCCATTACAACCTTTTCCAACATCTTCCTAGCTTATGCTAAATGGGAGATTTGGAAAAGGGTTTGAACAACCATCAAAGCATAAAAGGTAGATAAATTTTATCAAAGGTAGTTACAACTACTCTAGTAGACATGTATGCAAAATGTGGTTACATATTCAACTTCTAAAGTAATTTTCATGCCATAGGTAATTGTAGCTATAGTTACACATGCAATAAAATATTAAATATAAATGATATTAAGTGAGTCGAGGAAGGTTTAGACTAATTATATGCTTACTTGAAACTAGTGTAGCATCGCAAATTGTCACTCTTGATAATTTCACACTATGTTTTTCTCCCCCTTTAAGTGCATGGACCTAATTGTACACATAATTTCCTAAATTATGCACTTTATGTCCCATTTGAACATTTATCAAGAAATCACATGTACAAAACTGAGGTAAACATTTAATATTTTCCTCCCGACACTTTACACTTTGAAAAATAGGGCTAGGACAAAGTCACCCTAGGCGACTTGGTCCCCCTATTTTTCCTCCAAATTTTAATATGTCAGAGTTGGCTTTTTAGTATTTGAATTTCAAATGTCAAATATCGACTATCGAGATTTAATTTTTAGGAAATTAGATTAATAGCCTATAAATACCTAGTCATTTCATCATTTTCAAATATAAGATGCAATTTTGGGATCAAAAGCATTATCAAGCAATTATTATCAAGTCAAGAGCAATCAAGAGCATATTTATTGCAGAATTTCAACATTGAAGCATCATGTTGAGTTTCATGTGAGTTTGTTCATGTTTATAGTATCATTTTGTTTGTACTCTCCCTTGTAGGTCTTCCAAGCAAACAATCCTATTTGCAATCAAGCCTTGAGGTGATGTGCATGACTTTAGTCCTTCAAGGAAATCATATTTGAGTGGTGAGTTGTAGTCAATTGTTTATTCATAATTCATTTGACATTTAGCCTATATCCCTCAAACAATAAGCTCTCTTTTATTAATTTTCCATTGTGGAGGTGGAAACACCAACACGGGGTTTTCCTAAGGTAACCCCTATATGGAACAACTCTTCCTCTCTCTTTGAATGTGCAAGTTTCATATCTAAAGGAGATTGGAGGAAGATTGAAGATCATTTGTTCATTGTTGCATTCAAACCCTACAACCTAACAATATACGGAAACTCAATTATCTCAACATCCAACAAAGATATGAAAATGAAACGCAAAAGAAAGAAGGCTCTAGGTAAGCTCCAGTGGACTGTGAAATAAAATTCTAGTTTTAGTTACAAGGATATAGTTTCCCTAAGTGACTTGATCCTCCAAAATCAAGCCCATATTCAAACCACAGTTGCACAGTACTCTACTCTTTTCATATCTAGCCTCACAATTTGACTTTCAGTTTCCATTTTCTCTTTATTTGTATCAAAACAGTGCATCTTCATATTTATTTAGCTAGATCATTTCATTTTCATTTCAAATCCATTTCAAACCACCAAAAGCAATTTAGGTCCAAGGTTGATTATCTCACCTTCAAGTTTGTAATTCAATCTAACTCCCTTGTCTATCTAAATTCTAATGTTTTGAAGTGAAAGGTGGCTAATTCTAGTAAAACCCTAGGATCAATTTTCCCACATAACATTTTGGTGAACCCGACATATCTTACACTTGCAATTTTTCTAATTTTTAAGTGCATAAAATCTGAAAATTGAATTTGAAACCTAGGTTGTTTGAAAACAAAATTGATAATTTGGATATATTTTCAAAAAGCAGTGTCCATTTTGATTAGTTTTTCATCATAAAGATTGAAAATTAACTTGGAAAAAATTGCAAAAAAATCAGATCTGATTTTCCTTGTCTAGGGCTTAGATCTAAATTATTTTCATTGAGAAACTTAATTACAAAATTTTTCTATCATTTATGCATGCATATTTTGGTGAAAAACATTTTGAAAATAACAAAATTGCATAATATTCTAATTCCAAAAGATTGATTTTGTATTTTTTGGAAAAATCAATCAATTACAACATTTAATTTCTAAAAATTATCATTTGAAAATATTCGATTTCTCTAAAAAATCCAAAATTGCATGCATGTATGTCATTCATATAGCAAAATTAGCTTTTGATGCATTTCCATAAATTTGTTGACTTTTAGACTTGAACCTTTGAGACATAAAACCCTAAGAAATTGTATATCTATAAGAGAGGGGGACCAACCACACCAAGGCTCCAAGTCATGAAGAGCTGAGAGCGGAGGGCTGCCCTAACTTACCTCAAGATAACGAGTTTTTGGGATAAGAATCGAGAATGAAGAGTATTCTCAAGTGTTGCTATCACTCCATAGATCTGAAAGTCTAAACAGGGCTATACAAGCCAATTTCTAGAATTCAAACTGCACCTCAGATAGCTCTCTGTCAAAGGATGATAAGGTGGATCTAGGACGACAGCGCAGCACACTGGTATCTCTCTAGCACATTGGCATCCGTATGGACAAAAAATGTAAAATATAATATAAAACACCAAAGAACCTACTAATTTCCTAGCTAACTAGTTTTAACGAAATAAATGGAATTATGAAGTATGAAAAGTACTACGTAAACGATAAAGCAAGTAGATAAAGACAAGGGTGACGAATATCAACTCACTAAAGCTCTAGTTCGCCAGTGTGCTCCATGCACACGTTCACCTACACACAAGAAAGAGGGGAAATTTTTGGTTTGTATAGGGTTTTTCCTCAGTCAAACCCCTATTTTGGTGTTTCCACCTCCACGAACAACCAGAAAAGCTCTGAAGTAGAAAGTACAATAAAGGAAATGGAAAGGAAAGTATTGAATACTACAAAATATGCTACGCCACTCTATCAAACCACAAAAGGAAAATGAAGTGATACCACCTCCACCCAAAGACTTTCAAGGTCGATGAAGGGAGAATGCAAGCAATGAGCTTAGTAAAGTCGACATGGTCAGAGCAGTGATGAAGGGAGGTCTTGCAAGACTCCAAACTTGTAACTTCTATGGTAGCACCACACATACAAGAATGGAATTGATGGAATAACAAGCTTGCTTGTTATAATGCTCAATGGATTTGTGTGAGAATGCTTAAGAGAATGTGTTAGATTGCTAGAAAATGGATGAATGAGTGTGTAGAGGATCTTGGGAGAATGAATGAATGAACAAGACAGTCATTTCAAGATCAAAATGCGAGAGGACTCATTTTCGGGTTGGGGTTGCACAAAGGCATTACAATTCATCCCCAATGAGGAGTGTAACGTCCATGTGAACTCCAGAGATAGGAATCTGTTAGGGACAACAGCATGCTGAGCTCGCGTCCCTGACGAAAATTCCCCCACCAACACACACAACACATGCCAAGTGGATGGAAGGCAGATGGGTGATGTGGAATTTTTCCTTTGGGTTTGATTTTCTAAGGTGAAGGGATGCCAAAGGGGAACTTACACAAGGGGTGAAAATTCGCTTCTATACATTTTTCCCCCACTTTAGTGAGCACAAGTATAAATGAGTGTTTAGTAAAGTAGATCGAAGAGTTAGAAATGTATACCTGAACTGTCAAGGAAGAAAACTATGATTTGGTGAACTCAAAAGTGCAGGGTAGCCAAAGGACTCCACAGGTACTCTCTCTTGAGGAGGCTTGAACAAAAGGACTTTGTAGCTCCGTGGAACTAGGAAGTTGAAAAAAGTACACCGAAGGCCTGCAGACCAACAATGGACAAATCTCGTAGGATGCAAGCGCTTCACAGGCACTTGGACCTGCAAAGAAGGAATTCCCCCAAGTACTCTCTCATGAAGGAAGCCCAATGTAAGGGGACTCCATAGAGTCAAACTGGAGAGTAGCTTCACAAGCACACCTAAAAAGCAACATGTTAATCCGTAGATAAAACATATCAGAAAACAAAGAGCAACCACATAGGTAAACAAGCAGACAATCACAGAGAGAGTAAAAAAATTAAAGATCTTTCAAAGGGTTCCCTCAAGAACCCTACAAAAGAAAAGGGGTCCACTCAAGGAATGTGTTGTTTGAAAGTGCAAGAATTTTTTTCAAAAATTGATTCAATCATCAAGGAATCCTTTTGAAAGATGTTCACTTCATCTAGGAATTTGAAAGGAAGAAAATGCCCCCTTGCGAGGGGAAAGGTCAAGACTTATCCTATAGGAAAAGTTACTCCCACCTCGAAGGAAATTTTTTCAAGTTCTTTCTTTGTGAACCCATGATGAAGGAAACACGTTTCGCTAAGGGGTCCTTGTTGAGAATGCAATTTTTTGAAAAATTTTACAAACATTCTTGAGAAAATATTCATTGAAAATGAATGTGTTTTTAAAAAATCAAAGCTGAAATGATAGCCCCCCTTAGGATGGTGTGTGTTGAACACAAGGCACATGGCATCCCAAGTAGAGAAAAGCAAGAATGAAAAAGTGATGTTGTGGCCTATAGGACATAGCGAGATGTCCTATAGGCCACAACATCACAACTAAAGCAAAGAAGAGAGATAGATAACTAAAACTGCAAAAAGAGACAATAACATCACAAACAAGGGACATAGGGCGATCTGATATTTCAGGGTCAGAGCTGCTCATAACTATATATAATTATAATAATAGTATATAGATGAACTATCATCAACCCCCTACTATATCAGACCATATGAAGAATGCACGAGAAAACAAAGTAAAAATTAAAAAATGGGTCAACATGGAAGGGAAGCTTGAATGCCCCCAACACTTTGCATCATCCTCAATTTGCTGAAAAACAATACACATAACATAGGAAGAATGATGCCACAAATAGAGGAATTTTTATGACACAAAATCACTCATGTATCCAAGCACCTACAAGGGTGACAAGGATCATCAAGGAACACATAACGCAAGCACAGGGGAATACATCACAACAAAAACACACCTAATCTAAAGATAAAGAAGAGGCACCCCCTAACACTCACTAACCAAGAGTTCACCTGCTTCCCAATCTAGATCATTATACAGGGAAGGAAGATGAACCTGCAGTGATGGAATGTTGAGGCGTAACCCTCCTACAACAAGGGCCAAGCAAGGAGACTCTTCGATGTCTCCTCCACTCAGTTCTTTTGGATTAAAGGTCGGAGACTTCATGAATATCGTCAATAGGGTCAGGACCTTATTCAAAGAGTTAAGCATGTACTTCACAGGAGTTCCATGTGTTACCTCAACGGGTAAGGGAGGTGGCACCCAAGATTCACTGTTAGGATCACCGAGTGACTTGGGAGCAGTGACAAACTTGAGGGACACCAGAGCTTCTTCTGTCACAAGGATGGTGCATGCTAATGTAGAACCACCCTTTGAAGAGGGTGGACTCCTCTTTTTCCCCCCATTCTTGGAAGGGCCAATCTCCACCTTCTGCTTCGTCAGAGGATGTGAACTCTCCACAGACAAGGAAAGAGGCACAGAGGAGGAGGATAAAACCATGAAAGACACCACCGAGGTGTTCAACATGTCCACAAGCTTTGAGAATGGTGGGATGTTCAAAAGGGACATCAAGATAGGTGGCTCGACTAGAGGAGTAATAAACACTTACACTCTTTTAGGGTCAAGGGTTTTTATGCTTGCAACAAGAGCTAGAAGCAGCACTAAGGCTGAATAAATGGAAGCAGAGGGGACGAGAGAGGAGGACACAGTAGCAGGTCTTGAAGTAGGGGCGGTTGGCTCCCCTTCCTTCCTCTGTAAAGTGGCTTGCTCAGCCGCCAGAGCCTTTCATTGATGCTTGCACTCACGGGAAAGGCAGTTTCTACAACTCTAGGAGCTAGAGACCAAAGGCTGAGATGAAATAGAAGGCTCCTACTTAGCCATTAGAGTGTCCATCATAATCGTCTCTAACAAAGGGAGAGACTCCTAGATGGGAGCAGGAGGAAGAGATTGAGAGGAGGTTGGAGCAATAGCAAGGGGAGACGGCTCTAGCGCCTCAATGGCAGGCCTCTTCACATTCACTGCCTTGGGGGTAGGAGCGGTAGGAGGCTACAGAAGCCGTAGAGGCCAAGACACGGAGGATTTCCCATGGGGACCCTTCCTTCTACCATATCGAATGGGCCTAGGCACCGTGGGTAGAATGGGAAGTTTGAATGCACTTGGGATTTTGATAAGTAGGCACCATAGGGTTCTCCTGTAAGCACGGAGAAGAATTCGATGATTCCACAATAGGGTGAGAGGAAGTGGCAAGTTGGACAGTGGAATAGGAGGAAGAGGAACCTCGAGAGCACTTCTCTTCTTCCCCTCTCCGGGCCAGGGTGGCATCACTTTCAACTTTCAAACAAGCCCTATGTGAGATAGCATAAGGAGATGGAGGGTACCTCACCTTAGGTGTCAAGCACCCTTTCTTATACTTCTCATAGGTCTGGTACAAGAGATCCATCATTGGTGGAAGTGTACCAATAGGTGGAAGCGTACAACTACCACACGCAACTAATAGTTTATAGCTAGTGTCATGGATTACGTGCACTGAACCCTCGTAGATAAATTTTAGACATTTATGCATGACCAAGGGAACTACATTCATAGCAACTAACCAAGGGATACCCAGTTTCACTCTGAAGAGTTTGGACCCCGAGATTATGTCAAAAAGCAAGTTTACTGACTTAGGTCCAACAAGGACCGACAAGGTGATGCTACCAAGGGGAGGTACAAAAATTTTGTTATGTGTACA
The DNA here is from genome assembly GCA_007258455.2 of Sequoia sempervirens. NCBI lineage: Eukaryota > Viridiplantae > Streptophyta > Pinopsida > Cupressales > Cupressaceae > Sequoia > Sequoia sempervirens. The sequence goes on from VDFB02137365.1 coordinate 37,567,370, forward strand.
GATGGTACATTCAGGTGTGTCATACCCATCTTTATGCAAGAAATATATCAACATAATCTCCTCTATTATAACATTCACCTAACACATCGGGTCAACAAGAACACTTGTTATAGTGTATCTGTTGATTCACATAGGGATGTAAAGAGGAGATGGATCTCTATTATAGCCCATCGGCAGGTCCTGCGAGGTGAAAGTTATACTAGAAGAACTACTTGGAGGTTGCACGGAAGGGATAGGAAAATGCAAAAAGGAGGCCATCACGTACACTAAACAACACTTTCACAAAGCCCCCAAAGGTTTGCAATTAGACAGTGACCCAACTAAGCATTCATTTTGTAATGTCTATGGAACCTTCCAACTATGCCTACTAGGGGTCACAGGTTGGGTTGTAAGGAAAAATGCCTCACAACACTCACACCTACAATGCTCCTAGGATACGAGGAAAGGACCCTTCAGAACCGCTAAACAAAACCAAAATGGTTCACTTCAAATTCACCAAAAATGTAAGAAAGGGGGACTAACCACACCAAGGCTCTGGGTCAAAGAGAGCTAAGAGCAGAGGGTTTCCCTAACTTACCTCAAGCTAATAGGTGTTTGGGATAAGAATCAAGAATGAAGATAACTCTCAAGTGCTTCTATCACTCTACAGATCCAAAAGTATAAATGGGGCTAGACGAGCCAATTTCTAGAGTTCAAATTGCACCTCAAACAACTCTTTGTCTGAGGATGACAGTGCAAGTCTGGGATGATAGTACGATGAATTGGTGTCTCTCTAGCGCACTTGGAATTTGTATGGATAGAAAATGTAAAGTATAATATAAAACACCAAAGAACCTACTAATTGCCTAACTAACTAGTTTTAATGAAATAAATGGAATTATGAAGTATGAAAAGTAACTACGTAAATGATAAAGCAAGTAGATAAAGATAAGGGTGGCGAATATCAACTCACTAAAGGTCTAGTTTTCGAATGAGCTCCACTCATACATTCACCTACACACAAACAACAGGGGAAAATGTTGGGTTGTATAGGGGTTTTCCTTAGTTAAACCCTCGTTTTGGTGTTTCCACCTCCACAAACAACCAAAAAATCCACGAAATAGAAAGTATGATAAAGGAAATACAAAGGAAAGTATTGAACGCTATAAAATATTCTATGCTACCCTATCAAACCACAAAAGGAAAATGAAGCGTACCACCTCCACCCAAAGGCTCTCAAGGCCGATGAAGGGAGTATGCAAGCAACTAGCTTGGAAAAGTCAACACAACTGTAGCAATGATGAAGGGAGGTCTCACAAGACTCCAAATTCACAAATTCTATGGTAGCACCACGCGTACAAGGATGGAATTGATGGAGTAACAAGCTTGCTTGCTGCAATGCTCAATGGATTTGTGTGAGAATCCTTGAGATAATTGTTAGATTGCTATAAAATGGATGAATGAGTGTGTAGACAATCTTGGGAGAATGAATGAATGAACAAGATAACCATTTCAAGATCAAAATGGGAGAGAAGGATCCATTTTTGGATTAGTTGATCACACAACGGCATTACAATTCATCCCTAATGAGGAGTGTAATGTCCTTATGAACTCCAAAGGAAGGAATCTATCAAGGACGGTAGCGTGCATTGCAAACGTTCACATGCCGCACTTGCATCCCCAATGAAAGTTCCCCCATTGACACACACAACACGTGCCAAGTGGATGGAAGGTAGGTGGGTGTTGTGGAATTTTTCCTTCAGGCTTATTTTCTAAGGTGATGGGATTCCAAAGGGGAACTTACACAACCGTTGTAAATTAACTCCTATACAATATCATTCCCAAATTTTGAAATTTACAAAAACCTATGTAGAACATAGTCACCCTGGGTTCCCTTGTCCAACCAAATTGAGCCAAAAATTTATGTACAAAATCTTATCTCTGGTCTCTACCAAAATTTGGCCTCGGTCTCAAGGATCAGTCTTGCAAATTTCTATTTTGCTAAAAATATTGCTAGCTTGATCCATAGGACATAACACCATGTTCTAATTGCAAAAAACTTGTGTTGTTATAATTCATGTTCTATTATTTGATCTTGTTAAGCATTTCAAATAATTTTTTTTACAAGCATGTCAAAATGAGTTTATTTATCCCATTTTGTTATTTTTTATTGATCCCTCTCCCACTATCTCTCCTATGTGTGAGGTTATCCTGGTGTAAGAGAATGCAATCATTGACAATCATGCTTATTCTTCTCCCAATATCTCAGGTACTTGGGAAGAAGATATCTTGGTGCTAGAAGATCCAATCATTGAGCATCATGAGAATCTTGTTTGTTTCTCTCCCAATACCTCTCCTACTTGGGAAGATATTATGGGACAAGAGGATGAAATAATTGATATATATCTTTCTAAAGATAGTAAGATGGGTTGCATAGATGAAAATGCTAAGGTGGCATTAAATCCCCCATCGATAGAATATCATCAATAAGTAGATAACTCAATTGAGGTTATGAACCCATAATTTGCTATTAGATCTCCTTTAATTATTGAACCTCCTAAAACTCCTTTAATTATTGGACCTCCTAAAATTCCTCTAATTATTGGACCTCCTAAGTCACCTCTCATTATAGGACCTCCTAAACCTTATGGTCACATCCTAAAATTTTCAAAACAACTCACTAGTAATCATGTGTCACAACAACCAAGTCATCACACAATTGCTTCACACATATAACACTAGAAATAATAAGCAAGCAAAACAAATGCCAACATCCATCCCATTACCTCAACCATACCTTCCACCTGCACCTGATATACCTCAACATAGTGGTAAATAATATGATCTTGTTGAGAAACTTCATAATACTCCTGGAAATAATCTCCCTTTGGGATTTGATTCTAACATCACCTACATACCATGGGATGATCCAAGAGGCTTCATAGAAGATTGATGTTCCATATTTTGTTAAACTGAATGGTGTAGCTGCCTTGTTTGATTGTATGCATGTGAAAAAAATTGGTATTACATTCCCTCAACATTAATTACCCTTGCTTGAGATCCAAAACAAAAATGAAGCTTTAATGATAAAGGTGGTCATTAATAAAACTAGAGTTAGGCATACCCTCATAGACAATAAATCAAGTCTTAATGTTTGTGGCATTGATCTTCTAAATAAAATGGGTATGGATAAGAACATTATAGAACCTAATGATCTTTCAATTTGTGGCTTTGATAATGTTAACAAGAAACCATTAGGAGTAATCACACTACCCATTAAGGTTGGGCTTGTAGTTTTTCCTACCCTTATTCATATCATGCCAATACCTCTTTCATACAATCTTCTTCCAAGTAGACAATGGATTCACACCATGAAGGGAGTCTTTTCTACTCTTCACCATGAGATGAAGTATGAATATAATAATAAGATATACATAATTAAAGAGGATTAACAAAGTTATAATTCACAATTCCAAGATGACCATAGCACTTCCAATTCTCTCAATACTTTGATCCCAACTTCAAAGGTAGAACCTATACAAGTCGATGAGAATCCTAATGGTATGTCATCTATAACAAAACTCTTAGATGATGATTTAGGTTCATTATATTTTACACCTTCCTCTATAAGAGAGCATAAAATCTCACAAACAAAACCTAAAGAGTGTTGTGTTTTATCTTGTTCTATGTCAACATAATCAAAAACATCACCTCATGATGGTGATGGGGGCTCTATAACTTCCACCCCTCATGATGGGAATATGCCTAACTTTTAAAAACTTAAAAAGTATTTGTGTGCTTAGGAAAAATCAAGTTCTTCTCAGGAGCATGTAGATACAATTTCTTCATCCAAGTTGGAAGAATGTTATGGGCTTGGATACAAAATTCTTTCTAAAAATGGATAAATGCAAGCATGGAATAAAATGATAGGAATCAAGTGAATTCTATACCATAATTTTCTAGACAAGGTCTAGGTTTTCAACCTTCATCCCCATCTTCATCTAATGCTTTATCATCTACTATGTGTATGACATCTTGTGGTAAGAAAGAAAGCTTTTCTTCACAAGAGAGAAACTTATTCTACTACTAAGCAAGAGCATATTTTTTTGAGGCTTCTCAAAGCCTGCTTGATTACTCTACCTCTGAAATCTCAAAAGAAATATTATCTCATTTTTTGCATATCATTGAGTCCATGGTCATTCTACCAATGAATGTTAGGCCTTGACTAATAAAATTCAAGAACTTAAGGATTGTGGTGTTCTTCCATGTGATGATGCACCTAATCACTCTAAAAAATAATCATTTGTATTCTATGGTGTTCCTCCTCACTATGTGTAATTTGTAGCTTTATGTGTTTTCTCATTGTCATTCATGGTGGTACAATCCTAGGTGCAACCATACTTTCCATGGAAGAAACACGATATTCTAATGTGTGGTTTTCCTTGTCTCTACACTCGGGGGGCAAGGATAACTAGTTTTGAAGCTGTGCATTTTTTTCTCCTTAAAATACCAACATAGCAAGTATGTTTCATTTTAAAGGGGGTATATATTACCCCTAGCCATTTCATAAATGTCTAGTAAGATTTGACTTATTGGCATACCCCCTTAGTGTGTTGGTGTAAACGATTTTTTTACCTATCTATTCATTAGTAGGTCATATTTACATGTTAAGTTTACTTAGGACCTATGAGGGAATCTTTCTAGGTGTTATTTGTCATTATATCTTATCTTTTTACTTTTAACACATGGGTCCTAGATAGTTATGATAAGTTATATAATTCCATAGGATTAAGAGACTTACAACATAATCATGTTTAATCCTATGTCTCACCTTGGCTATATAACCAATGGGTTCTCATTTGTAATTCAATTCTATTGGATTTAATTCCATTGCAATATTGAGCATTGCATATTGATCTCTCTTGCACTTTCATGAAGTTCCTAGATCTTGGGTGGCTATAATCTTCAGCCAAATCTCACATGGTGTAGAGTATTCTATACCAAATCTTACATGGTACCAAATCTTATGGGATTTCTTCTTGTTATTCTTTATTGAGAGATCTAGGTTGTAAATCTTGGTGGATCTTGAAAAGATGAGTATTCTCTTCTCTTGCATTGAATGATGATATGGAGAATCAAAAAATATTGAAATAAATACCAGATTTGGGGGTTTCCTCTTTTTTTCTTTGTATTGCAAGTTCAAATTAGAGCTTGTTGGTGCAAATCTGAGCTCACCATTGAGTTTAGGAGGTTTGAGAAAGTTGATTTTTCCTTTTTTTTTCCAAATCAGATATATGAGGCCAAATCTATGATGGTTTGAAGTTGAAGAGTAGTTGCCAAATCCAGGAGATAGCTACAATTTTAGAGCACCTTGGTTCAAATCTGACCCTACCATCACATCTAGCAAGCCCAAAAATCCCAAGATTGATTGTCAAATCACAAAAATCAGACAACTTGCCCCATGCTTGAGGAAAAAAATCCCCTCCGCCATTTGTGTGGTCATACGACCATTATTAATGCAGGCATCAAAAAATATTTCCACAAGTCATAGCAAAAATTCGAAGGTGGAAAAATAATTTTGGCTGGTAAAAATATTTTTTTGTTTTAAAAGTCTTTAATGAAAAAATTTATTTAATAAAATAAAATAAAAAATATTATTTTTTCTACAATCCACAGACTTCTGCATTAAGATGACTTGTAGACTATACCTACAGCAACTCACAAATTGTCATGTGTTGTCTTTCTATAGGTCATCTGCGGGCCCAGTAGGCCTCACCATTTTCTATCACCAGCAACTGGTTAGAGAATATACCAGTGTAAAAAAATCATAATTTGTCACCTTTAAAAAATCCGTCGATGAAAGAATATTTAGATAGTATATTCTGCCAAGATAGAATATTCCAAGGATATTCTAACAAACAAAATATTGTGTTGGAGGGGAAAATATTCCACTAATGGTCTCCAAATTGTCAAATATAAACTCATGACATGTTGACGTCAACACTATGTCAGTATTGCATCAACTTATTTTGGAGGGAAAACCTAAAATGCTTGTAACTCAATCATTCAACCTCCTTTTCTCAAGCATCTTTTTATTTGGGGTAGAATTTCATGATCTATGTAGTGGTATAACTAGTTTTTTTATTTTGGTGCCTAGTTTTTTTAAAAATTGTAGATTCTCAGAGGTGTTACTAAGTCGTTCTCATTTTCAGAACGTTTGGGGCTTCGTTCTTGCTCCTAAGGTAACATTTTTGGGTGAATTTTTTTTGAAAGTGCATAATTTTTTATGTACTTTCTAGTGGTTTGATTGTATTGATCTCATCTTATGTAAAAAATTTACTTTGAGCTTGTAGCCAAATTTGGCAACCTATAAGCACTAAGATCAAGTCCACTTAATTATTTTTGGCAAGTGGAATTTGCAATCACAATAAGTATAAAGTTCCACAAATCATATATCCCTTGGGGAGTTTCATGGTTGAGTAATTTAGGGGGTAATATTTTACTTTTGTTAGTTTATGTCTCTTGATTGGTCTATTGTGTGACTAAAACTGAGGAGTTTAATATGGGCATCAAAATGCATCCTTTTATAATAAGGTTAAATCAATGGAACTTCAAGTCTTGGAGAGATGGAATCCTAACACATTGTAAGTGGCTTAATATTTTACCATATCTCTATGGACTAGTTCCTAAACCTTCATCTAAATGGAAGATATTTTTGTGGGACATAAAAATAGAACATATCCTAGGATTAATTGGTTGTATTTGTGATATTGATACACAATTGGCCATTGATGGTATTGAGATCCCTCATGACCTTATGACCAGACTTTGGGAGATGTATGGAGACTCGAATGAACCTCCATTCCCAAAGGATCCTATTGCAGATTGTCTTGTTCCACTTGCAGAGTTTCAACCTATTGATGATAAAATAGTTGTTGAGCTTTCTCATTGGGAAAGGTATGGTAGTTTTAATGACATAAAACCTTCTCATTCTCCTCCTACCAAGACTTCTATTGAGACTTCAGTTTCTATGGCTCTTAATCCATATTTAGAGGTTTCATCTTCTTCATCTATGAGTCAACATCAATTAGATTGAGGACTCTTGAAATCCAACATTGCAAAAATCACGTAGTGTTCTTAATGATGAGGACACAATGGAGTATAATAGGTGTAGTTGAATGGAATGTATTGAGATATCATCTCTTTCATCTACTATTGTACCTAAGGATGCTTGTGAATCCACAGATTTGGATCCTTATGATTCAGTGCAACAAGAAATGCATCATCTTCCAAATATGGCTACTTGGGATGAGTATTTGACAAACATTTATAATTTTTTTGTGAGTCCCACATTTTAGATTTGGGAGACATCATCGATTGCATACATCTTATCTTTGATGGAAATGATCCTTCTTCAATTGTTGTGAGGGAATACTTTGATCCTCTTATTCATTCTCTACATGATTATTCTTCATAATTTGATGTGAATGTGAATTCTTTTGGACAACATTTGGAGGAGGCTTCTTTGTTTTTAGAAGAGGTATCTTTATCTTTGGATTTTTTTCTATAATCATTTCTAGGAGATTTTGGATTGTCTTCTTTGACAATGTGGCCTAGAACACCTATTTGGAGCATGAAAACTTTTGGCATCGACATGGAGACACTTGAAAATTATTTATAGACATCATATATCTATTGGAATCAAGGAACACTAAGAGGGGGGTGAATTAGTGTTTAAATTTATTAATCTGATCCTTAAAGTACTAATAACATTCAACCAAAATAAATATGTATGCACATAAGATAAATAAAAACAACACCATAACAAAAGGATTTTTACGTGGAAACCCTATTAGGGTAAAATCCATGATGGAGTTCAATCCACAATATTGTCTAAGTATACTCAAAAGAAAAATTTACAAAATGGGAATGCACTTGCATTCAGGCACACTTCCTAGAGCTCACTGCTCAAAAACTGAAAGGCTCACTACCTTACAAATATTTGGATAACATCCAAAGATTGAACTGAGAAAGTAGCATCTACAAATGCCTGATTACAGTTATGATTAGGCTCATCAATTGCTCTCTTGAACTTCTGATTGGTTATGCTCTTCTACTCTATTCTACTCTGATTTGCTTCACAAAATCCTTAATGCACAAAAGAAACTGTGCATAATCACTCTTCAATCCTTTTGATATTTGTAACATACATCAACTCACACTAAACATGCACCAGAATGATATAATCAATTACATATATATATCCGCTGCTAAGGATTTAATCACTTCATGTCGGCTTCAACAAAATAAGAAATATTCACAAACTGTCAGCTCAAATCATGCATAATATTCAATGCGCATCCACAAAAGTTAGCCACAACATAGTGAGGACCCAAATCAAAATGCTCGAACACAAAAAAAATGTAAACAATAACTCCTCAAGTATCTACGACACGTTACATCCACAAAGTCGGCCTTCATATACTGATGAACAGAGAATTGGTCAACTGGATCTTCTATCTTACACCCAAATCGATATGAGGCACCAAGATTTATAGATAACATAGATAATGCATCAAACAATCCTCCCTAAATTCCACAACAAAAAATAATAACAAAAAAAATTCATATGAATCAAAAAACACAAATCTACCGAATGCTCTATTCTAGCTTATCAAATAATCACTGATCTTCATTCTTTCTTCCATTATCATCAAATGATCACGTGCAGATCATCTTACTGATCAGGGTTTCCATCAATGACAACACCAGAAAACATGTGCAGTGTCTCTTGCAAACAATCTCCCCCTTTGGCATTGATGGCAACACTTAGTGAAAAATGACTAAGTGTCAAATTAGTACCAACATAAATACACTACCAAAAAATATTCATCCACAACTCAAAACTATAAGATAAATATACATTTTTCACTATTTTATTCTCCCCCTTTGGCATCAATGGAAAAGATGGGGAATACGCATACAAAACTTCTATAAGCAAAAAAAAACTTTAAACTGCATATGTACAAACTTGTTTCAACAACTTACACAAACTGTAAAATATCTGCAAAATTTGTCTTTATTAGGTTCAAGCTTGTGTCCCAATCCTTCTTGAGACTCTCCAAAATAGTCATGTGACCACAAAATAAATAATATTGCATCTCTGCAGATTCAAGATTCATTGGATCACTAACCGCCATAGCATCTTGTGCTTCCTTCAAATCATTCAACATAGTTTCCATCTTCAAACCAATTAGGCCTCTAAGTTCACAAGCTCTTTCCACAACTCTATCATTATCATGCTTCAAACTCTTTATCTTGTCAAGTAGGGCTATAACTTGACCTTCTTTCTCTCCAACAGAAATAGTTGAAGGATCAAAGGCATCAAAAATAACAGCTAACTATTTCTCATGATCCTTAATCTTCTTCTCATTGTCCTTAGTAAGTTTTGACAAAGACAAACATGACTTATAGATCTTCCCACCTTCAGATAGAGCACTATGAACATTCTTCACATAGGTAGCTAACAGAGATTTATCATTAGCTATCATACCTTTCAATCTACTGAACCTTTTTCCATTAAATTCCTTTTGTACCTTGACCAAAGTTGACTTCTCAAGTGACTCAAAATGAGTACTTACCAAATTAATAAGCTTCTTCAGCTCACCAAAGGAAGAACCAAATGGATCCTTAACATGAGTAGGCATGATCTTCTCCAAAATACCAGATGCAAGGCTCAATAACTTATTGTCCTCAATGTGAGACTTCAGAATTTCTTCTCTGGCCTTAGCCTGTGCAAATGATGCAACTTTCATTTTCTAAATTGGGGACAAAGTAGACAAATGAATAGGACCTACTCCCAGTTCAAGGTCAAATTCTTCTTGTTGCTCTTCTATAAATTTCTTCACTACCTCTATAGTGTCTCTTGCTTCCATTGGAACTCCCTTAACTTCAATCTTCAGTTCCTCAACCACTATTTCCTCAGCCATAGATTTTTTCTTGTCTTTTGGAATTTCAACTTCTTTTTTTGATATCTCCTTTTCTTCAACCAACACAACTTTAGGAGCTTCAGTCTCCATAGGTACTTTAGTATCATGCACATCAAGAGGAATCTAAATGTCCTCAACCATAACCTCTTCATTTTTTGGACTAGATGAAATATCTTCAACATGCACTTCTTCAGAGACAACATTAATTTTGTTCTTTAACAAAACTTCCTTCAGAATTTTTTTAGATTCTTTTGCTACCTCTTTTGTCCTACTAATCATAAGCTTGTTTATTCTTGTTTTTCTCTTGAATTATCTTTTTTCTTTATTTAGGATTGTCTTCATCTCCTCAATAGACATTACCAAACATAGATTGGCAAGAATTTATTCTCTCAGTTGCTCTTCTTCAATTCTAGCATTAACTCTCATCTCCAAAATTTCATACAATTCCTTAGGCAACTATGCCATTATCTCAACAAGAGCCATATTGAAATTGTTCAAATACTATAGTGCAGCCTCCTCAAGAAATCTTTGACCAATAGTATCAAAGGCACCATACACTTCACATAGGGGCTTAAGATTACCATCTTTGATTATGCCTCTCTCAACTTCTTCTACAGACATACCTACTTTTTTAGTTTTCAACTTCTTCTTTGCTTCCTAATTTTCATTGGAGGGCTTGTCCTTAGTGACTATTGATAATTGAGTGCTCATATAATTTATTTCTTTAATTTCTTCATCAGATTTTGTCACTTCATCTTCTGAAATAGTTGTGTACACTCTTGTGCTCTTATCTTTCTTCCTCTTACTGGATGTCTTAATTTGAGCTTTTACAGGGGGCTAACTTCTTTGCATGACCGAATAGGGGTGCAGAGCTCCTTGTTGATCTAGTTTGGGCAAAGGATGTTGTCAGACTAGCAGATTTAGTTCTAGTAGGCTCCTTTTCAGCTTCAGCTTGTTCTCTCTTCATTCTGGCTTCTCTCACAGCTTCTTTAGATATACCCATGCTCTCTACAAAAACTTCCACTTCTTTCCTTACTCTTCGGACTATCATTGGTTTCTTCAACTACTCATGGATTGCATATTCTTCTATGCATATGTTCCAAACCTCTCTTCAAATGGAGCCAAAGGCTTACTCAGCAAATTTTGAACATATAGCTCCAAGATGCTCTCCTCAACTTCATAACCCATTGGCATAATCCAAATTGTTCTAGGATTTGTAGCTTCCATCAAGCATTGATCAATGGCAACCATAAAACATATTGTATCCTTATACTTCTCCACAATAGAAGTAGGAATTATTTCTCTTGCTTACATCTCATTCTGAAAATTCTTGAAATATCCCCAGATAACAGTTTTCCTTATTTTACTATCACCAATTCCATACAAGATATCTCTAATCTAAAGAGCTACAGGCTTAAGATTTTTCCAATGCACTTTCCCGACTCCCGAAACTTCATTCATGAAATAAAAGAGCAAACATAGCAACAAATTACCATATTTAAAGGAATTCTTCTTGTCTTTCTTGATCTTACCAAGATTCTTCATAAGCTGACTTCGAAGCAACTCACATAAATCATACTTTGCATTCTCCTTTACCATCTGATATGTTGCATATACAGTTGTACCAGATACAAAATTTTCTCAGCTAGAATGATATATCTTGTAGCTAATGACCATTGAGGAAAATTGCACATCCACATCAATAATGTTATCAATTGTCATCGCTCTTCTATCAAATACAGAACCAGTGCATCAGTGACTATCTGATTCTTCACAGACTTCAAGATTGGCAATCCACTGAAGGAATTTAATCCTGTAACAGTGCTTATGGCTTCTTTTGTAATCTTGAAAGTTTGACTCGACCACATTAATTCTACATGAACTTGACTTAAGATTACCAGATGCATTTGCTTTCATCAAACACGGGAAATTTCACAATCTGCATGAATTTCTTCTCCTCTAGGATTTTGAATTTGGGCTTAATACAAAAATCCTCTCCAAAAATGTGATTGGAATACAAATTTAGTAACTGCAAGCTCCCTAACTCCTCAATATTAGCATGAGTGTATGCCCTAATGTCTTCAATATGCAAGATGTTGTATGGAACAGACGAAAATGTACCTAAGGGCTTGGTCTCAATAGACTTGAAAGGATGCCATTTGAATTTTGAATGGGATCTATCCTTGACTTCAACTACTAATGGAGTAGCCATTTTCACAAATTCACGAGTTTTCAATTTTTCCCAATAAATACCTTTCTGTCAAATTAGGGTTTGATCTTCAAATTTCCTTCACACTTGAATCCTTGCCAAATTTCGCTTCAAAGCTCTCCAAACTTCTACTTCTCAAAATGAAAAGTGAGAAATGAAAGATGGAAATGACCTTTTATCATTTGCACACCTAACCTTTTTGACGCAATAAATTCTTTTTCCCTAACTCATCTGGATACCCTACTTCCATACACTATGAGAGATAACTCTTTTGCAGACCTTCAATTCTACATAAATACTCTTTCCAACTGTTCAACAGCATATGTAGATCATCAACGCAATCATTGTACTCATCCACATCCCGGTGTCAATTACCGGCAAGGGGTTTGAAGGATTTTCTTGGCAACTCCCTCTAGGCCAGAGGCCTTAATATAATTCTCAGAGGAATTACCAGAAGCTAATTCTGGTGCTAGCTCATTTCCTGCAACACAGGGACTCTTCTTCACCCATGCCTTCTTCATCTTCTTCCTGATCTAATCTGAAGTGACTTTCCCTTTTCCTTTTTCATCCTCCTGCATGTTTCTTCTTTGATTTATCGGACCTCTTCTGCAAAATATAGGAATATGATTGGTTTTGTTGCAATTGTAGCACACCACATTTCTTTGTACAGTCTAGTTGTTCCACAAATTTTCTCTTGATTTGCATTGGTTAGAAATATGGCCAAATCTATTACATGCATAGCATCTAAAATCTCGATAAGAGTTGTTCATCATGTTTCTGCATTCATTTGAATTATGACCATATTTGTTACTATTAAAGCACTGACCAAAGAATGATGGACCACTTGAATTCATGCTACTTCTACATTAAGCCGCCATATGACCAAATTTATTATAAACATAACAGTTACCATTAAATCTTTGAGCATTAGGTTGTCTTATTGAATACCTTCCAGGTTGATTCATCAGATTTCCTTGTCTAAATCTCCTTTGTCCAGATCTGGAACTTTCTCCTTTCTCATATCGAAGACCTCACTTGTCACCATCAGTCCTCTAACTTTTAATCAATTCATCAAGCTTGGTTGAGCTAATCTTGAACTTCTCCTTGAATTCATTTACTGTAGCAAGTTCATCTCTAAGATCATCAATCTTCTTTTCAAGCTCTTCTTCATTGTGTCTGGATTGTTCTAGCTCAAGTTCCAACTGAATGAATCCATCAGTAGTTCAGTTGTATTCTTCATATTTCTCTTTCAAGGATTGAGCAAGCTTCTCTTCATTCCTCTTCATGTCTTCAATCTCCTTGGTTATCCTCATCAAGGAACACTGAGAGTAGGGGTGAATCAGTGTTCTACAATTTTTAACTTTATTAATTTGATCCTTAAAGTACTGATAACATTCAACCAAAATAAAGATGCATTCACATAAGATAAATAACCACAACACCATAACACAAGGATTTTTACGTGGAAACCTTGTTAGGGGAAAAACCACGGTGGAGGTCAATCCACAATATTTTCTAAGTATACTCAAAAGGAAAATTTACAAAATGGGAATGCACTTGCATTCAAGCACACTACCTAGAGCTCACTGCTCAAAAACTGAAAGCCTCACTGCCTTACAAATATTTGGATAACATCCAAAGATTGAACTGAGAAAGTAGCATCTACAAATTCCTGATTACAATTTTGGTTAGGCTCATCAATCACTCTCTTGAACTTCTGATTGATTATGCTCTTCTACTCTATTCTACTCTAATTTGCTTCACAAAATCCTTAATGCACAAGTGAAACTATGGACAATCGCTCTTCAATCCTTCTGATATTTGTAACATACATCAAATCACACCAAACATGCACCAAAATGATATAATCGATTACACATATATATCTACTGCTAAGGATTTAATCACTTCATGTCGGCTTCAACAAAATAAGAAATATTCACAAACTATCGGCTCAACTCATGCATAATATTCAATGTGCATCCACAAAAGTCAGCCACAACATAGTGAGGACCCAAATCAAAATGCTCGAACACAAAAAAAACTTAAACAATAACTCCTCAAGTATCCATGACATGCTACATCCACAAAGTTGGCCTTCATATACTGATGAACAGAGAATTAGTCAATTGGATCTTCTATCTTACACCCAAATCGATACGAGGCACCAATATTTATAGATAATGCATCGAACAATCCTCCCTAATATCCACAACACAAAATAATAATAGAAAATTTTCATATGAATCGAAGAACACAAATCTACCGGATGATCTATTCTAGCTTATCAGATAATCACTGATCTTCATTCTTTCTTCCAGTATGATCAAATTAAGATGTGTGGATCATCTTACTAACAAGGGTTGCCATCAATGTCAACACCAGAAAACATGTGCAGTGTCTCTTGCCAACAACATCATCCTTCTTCCCTCATCTTTCTTCTAGGAATGGGAATACATCTTGCACACCATCTTGGTTTTTTTTCTTCCTAAAAGAAGGAACGTTGTTTGATGCTTTTGGATCATCTTTTGCATTCAATGTTGAGCTTCTACCATCATTACACGAGACTCAATATTGAGGGGGGATGCATGGTCTCTCTTATTCTCTCTTATAGGGGGACATTTTCCTCATACATGGGGTTTTTTCCTTCTCATTGTTCATTGAGATTATTTTATTTTCATCTCTTTTGGAGAGGATTTTTGTCCCATTGGGTTCTCTCCTTTTCTTCATTTGTGAGAAATTGAATTTTCATTGTACATGGGTACCTAACATGGCCTCGTAGTTGGGAGCCATCCTCGTGTCATTTTCATAATAATCAGCTACTCCCTAAGTTTCACTTAAGGCGGGTGTTGGTGTAAATAAGTGTTTTACCTATCTAGTCATTAGTAGGTCCTATTTACATGTTAAGTTTACTTGGGTCCTAGGAGGGAATCTTTCTAGAAGGTGTTAGTTTTCATTAGATCTTATCTTATCTTTTGACTTTTAACATGTGTCCTATGTAGTTATGATAAGTTATCTCATGTCATAGGATTAAGACACTTGTCATAATCTTGTTTAATCCTATGTCTCACCTTGGATATATAGCCAAGGGGTTCTCATTGTAAATAAATTCTATTGGATTTAATTCCATTGCAATATTGAGCATTACATATTGATCTCTCTTGTGCTTTCATGAAGTTCTTAGATCTTGGGTGGCTATAATATTCAACCAAATCTTGCATGGTGTAGAGTATTCTAAACCAACTCTTACATAGTGGTGGTGTTGTTTTTTAACACCTACTGACATGTGGTTATTAATTCATCCCCTTGGATGTTAAAAATTTTATGCACCTTCTTAGGTAATTCTTATTTATCCCCTTGGACATTTATACAACTTATCAGGTGAGTCTTGTTCATCCCCTTAGATGCTTATCATTTCATCCCCTTGGATGTTAAAATTTTAAGCACTCCATAAAGTGAGAATTTGCAAGATAGTTCATGGATTTGGCATAACGCATCTTGCTTGTTCATTAACTTGAGCACCCTTTTTAACATGGCCACCTCGCATAACACAACTTTATTTCCAATGGAGCCATGTGTTTCATGAGTGTCTTATCATAACACAGCTTTCTAGCCTTGAGAAACCCATCATATTGCATGGGTACCTAAACACACCTTGATAGCTACTAAATCCACGTGGCTCATGAGTAATTTAACGTCCTCATGAGAGCATCATTTTGTTTAGATATCATATTTTATGGATGATGTTTGGTATTTGAGATAAATTTAAGACTAAGGTCTCTTTTCCTTACTGACCCAAATCCTCTTTGTACTAACCTTGTACTTGTGTTTGTATATGTTTTCTTATGTTGGAATTATTTTTATATTGTGTCATGCATTGTGGTGTTTTGTGTTGTGTTCTTGACATGTATGTTTTGTGTCGTCTTGTTGCATTATGTGCATGTGTGTTCCCTTGTCTTTATGTTGGTTTTCCATGGGATCTTGAATCATGGGGGCTTGCACACTCCCCTTAGATTCATTGTCATCTTATCTCTTCAACATTTATTTAATCGGACCCCTCTTGACATATTTCAACTTTAGTGTGAGCCTAAGTGTAAGTTCATACTCCCACTAAAGTGGGGGCTAAATGTAGTGTCATAAATTGCCACCCTTTTAAATTTCACACCATGTTTTGCTCCCCCTTTAAGTGCATGGATCTAATTGTACACCCAATTTCCTAAATTATGGATTATGTGGACCATTTGAACATTTATCAGGAAATCACATGTACAAAACTAAGGTAAACATTTAATATTTTTCTCCCAAAAATTTACACTTTGCAAAATAGGGCTACGAAAAAGTCGCCCTAGGCAACTTGGTCCCCCTAATTTTTCTCTAAAATTTAATATGTCGGAGTTGGAATTTTATTATTTGAATTTCAAATCTCAAATGTTGAAGCTATCAAGATTTATTTTTTATAAAAATAGATTAATGGCCTATAAATACCTAGTCATTTCATCATTTTCAAATCTAAGGGGTAATTTTAGGATGAAGAGCATTATCAAGCAATTATTATCAAGTCAAGAGCATTCAAGAGTAGATTTATTGCAGCATTTCAATGTTGAATCATCATGTCAAGTTTCATGTGAGTTCATGTTTATGCTATCATTTCATTTGTACTAACCCTTGTAGGTCTTCTAAGCAATCAATCCAATTTACAATCAAGCCTTGAGGTGATGTGCATGAATTCAATCCTTCAAGGAAATTATATTTAAGTGGTGATTTTCGTTCCATTATTTATTCATCATTCATTTTCCATATCCCTCAAAAGGATAAGCTCTATTTTATTAATTTTCCATTGTGGAGGTGGAAACACCAACATGGGGTTTAACTAAGGCAAGCCCCTATATGGCACAACCCTTCCTCTCTCTTTGAATGTGCAGGTTTCATATCTGAAGGAGATAGGAGGAAGATTAAAGATCATTTGTTCATTGTTGCATTCAAACCCTACAACTTGACAATATATGGAAACATAGCTATCTCAACATTCGACGAAGATCCAACAGTGAGACCCAAAAGAAAAAAGGCCTTGAGCAGGCTCTAGAGAATTTTGAAATCATATTCCAATTTCAGTTACAAGGAAATAGTCTTCCTAGGAGACTTAGTTCTCCAAAATCAAGCTCAAATTCAAACCACAAGTGCACAATACTCTACTCTTTCCAAATTTGGTCTCAAAATTTAACTTTTCGTTCCCATTTTCTCTATATTTACATCAAAATAGTGCATCTTCATATTTATTTAGCTACATCATTTCATTTTCATTTCAAATCCATTTCAACCCCCAAAAGCAATTCATATCCAAGGCTGACTAGCTCACCTTCAAGGTTACAAGTCAATCTAATTCCTTTGTCAATCTAAATTCTAATGTTTTGTAGTGAAAGGTGGCTAATCCTAGTAAAACTCTAGGATCACTTTTCCCACATTACAAATAGTTAAATAATATTTTATGGATGTGCATTATGTGTGTGTGACTTGTGATATTAAATTGTGAAGATCTATGTCTAGGCTAAAGTTCTCAACATGATTGTTGTGTGAATATGTCATTCTATGTTTGTGAATTCATGAGTCTCATGGTCTCATATCTAATTTGGGTTCTCATGTATGATTTTGATCTATTTTAGTACAATATTCATGTGATCCAATGACAAGGAAGACTATATGGATTATTGATCATCCTTCAAGCCTTGATGGAGTTGTATAGTCTATATTTTATAGAGAGAATAGTTCCATAGTTATTCATGCATAAAATAACACAATGGTTATTTTGTTGAGTCAAAAATATGAATATTAGTCACTCTAGTAGAGATGGGGTATTTTCTATCTCAACTAAAATTTGAACAGTTTGTCTTGGCATACGAGGTGTTTCCTTGATTATCAAGTATTCTTAGGATGATTATTATCTTCGTTGAAAGTTGGATAGTGTTTCTTTGGCATAGAAAGGTGTTATATTGTGATAAATTTATTTCCTTGTTGGCATGTGCTAGGGCCTATTAAAATGGTTGTATCCCTCCAAATTGTGTTGAAATTATTTGTGACTCAATTTTTTAGAGAATTTTGTGTGTCTATGTGTATACATTCTTGTGCATGAGTCGATTAATCAATATAGTGATATTAATTCTATATTGGTTGAGTGGCGGATGCCATAATTATTTGAGATTAGCTAAGTGGTGGATTATATGGATTTCTTGGATTGGTTCTATAAATTAGCTAAAAAAATTCTTCAATTGTAGAATCCATGCACCAATCAAATAGGCTGAAAACCTCTAAATGGTCACACACTTCAACAACATCCCTATTAATTTTAATGCCTCATTGTAAAGGTGGATAGGAAGAAAAATAGGCATCATACTTGGGTTGGAATCCAAGCAAAGTACTCTACACTTTAATAATAAATTTGTAACACGTTCCTATATTCTATGAATTAACTAATAACTCTCATTGCAACAAATATGAATGAGTATTATCTCTAAATTCATGAATCTAACTATAATTATATTTGATTTTCATAATAAACTTTGTGATCTTTTTTTACCCAATATTTTTATATGTCTATAGGAGAAAGGGTTAAGATAGGAATTGAATTATTTTACATTAGTTGCATTCCTAACAAATGTGTGGGCAGGAAGAGGAGTGGAGCTGGTATTTTTAAATCACAGGAGGGAGATGGAGAAGAGTCTGAGGATGATGATGCATATTTGGGCTTGCCTCTTGCGGTGCTCTGTGAGGGTGTTCTTGACTTGTTTTATCCATGGTTTTTGTCCTATGTTGGTGTGAACGGTGTGCTTTTTCCTATTGGCATGGCTAATCTTGAGGCTTTTTTTGCCTGGTCTTGGTTTAATTGGGCGTTGGTGGCTATTGGTGGCTATTTCCCCTGCTACGCATGTGGTTGTTTAGAAACGGTTGTTTTCTCTATTGGTTGCATAGCGGTGGCTTTTCTGACTCCTCTCTCGAGGTCTTGTGTTGGTTGGGTCCTATTCTTCAGATTCTAGCATGCTGAGGACAAGTATACACTTGTGTTTTGGTGCCTTGGCTATTTTTTTGGGTTGGCTCATGTGTTGTTTTTTGAAGATCTCTTGGAGTCGTTTTGGAAGATTATGATTTGGACTGGTGGCGGGGTTTCTTCCTCTCTCCCTTGTGTTCTTCCTCTACAGTGCTCTTGGCCTTCAACCTTGAGCTTGGTGTGCCTCGAGAGGGTTGTTCCTCAAGATTTATCTACTTGGCAGGCTGATGGGGATGTGGATTTTGTCCTCCTTAATGTTGCTTTGGTTGTTCTCCAATTTTGTGGTGGGAGTTCCCCTGCCTTGGTGTGGTCCCTATTGGGTTTCTTCCTATGGGAGGTGGATACCTCCTTGTTCTCTCTAGTTTTTTGCCTCTTGTTTTGTGGTTCTTGTGGCTGAGCTATTTTTTTTTAAGATTGGCGATTATGCTTATGGCTCAATACTTTGCTTTCCCTAGGATTTTGAATGAGGACTATTTTGAGGGGGAATCTCAATCTATTTTTTGTTCTGGCTAGAAGGGTTTGTTTCTCGTGTTGGCCCTTCATCTCAAGTTTCCTTTGGCTAGCATGCTCTTCATTGTTGAAGGTTGGGTGGCTTCTTTCTCATTTCTCCAATATGTGTCTTCTATTGAGGTGAATACTTCTACTGTGGTGGAGTCCTCTCTTTTAGAGGTAGAGAGGGGGTATGTGGATTTGTGGAGGTGCTTCCCAGGCTGTTGGCTTCTACTATTTCAGTACCTATTGAGGTGGTTTGTGTTCCTATGGAGGTGGATTTGTTGGTTGTTGCAGTGGGGCTACAATGGTGGTAAGGTTTTTCATGACAGTTGCTCCTATAGAGGGAAGCCTACTCCTATTGAGGTGGAGTTCATTTTGGTTGCTCATGCTTGGTGGTGCTACAAGAGGTTCTACTCTTCTTTCTTCTAGGTGGAGTATGGCTTTGACAGTGGATTCAATGGGTTCAAGGTCCCCATTAAAACCTGGTATGTAGGGTTGTTGGTCCCTTCAAAACAAATGGTTTTGGGTTTAAGGTCCCTGCCAAAACCTTGTTGTAGTGGGTTGTTGGTCCCATCAAAACCATGGGGTTCAAGATCCATGTAAAATATTTGTACTTTGTTGGGTAATTTGTTGGTTGATGGCTAGTTGAATCTGTGTTTCACTGCTAGGTGTTATTGACTCTATTCTTTGGGCAGCTTGATGATCTTAGTTTGGGTTTCGAGTCCCTTCAAAACCTGATGGTTTTGAGTCCATTCAAAACCTATTGTAAATGGTTTCGGGTCTATTCAAACCATGTTTTCCCCCTAATAAAAAACAAATGTTAGTCAATACTAAATTATGTATGCCACATGTAATGTGTGTTTACAATCCTTAATCAAAACTACTTAAGAATAATGATTTCTTGTACTTGATTCATGTCAAAGTTTCATAGTGGGAGATTAATTTCATAATATCCAAAGACTTACCAATCATGGATAATAAAAAAAAATTAGTTCATTTTAAATGGAACATTATTATAAGCAAAAAAAATTTAGTTCATTTTAAATGGAGCATTATCATAAGCATATATGTTTGTATGCAATGAAGGCAAGAAAAATATTTTTTTGGACGGAATCTAAAATTATGAACTTTAAGACATGGATTTATCTTGGAAATTTATTTAGATGGCTTCTTCCTTAGAATTTGTTATATCCCATCTAACTTTTAAGTTCTTTTTTTTATCATTCCAATGCTATCTAGCTATAAAAAAATAGTTTCCTTGGCGACATTTCATTTCTTATTTCATGTTGAATGAGGAGTATTTAGTTTCCAATAGATTTTAGTATTTCATTTTCCATTTTTTTGGTTTATCTCTACTCCGAACACCCTTTCTATTTTTCCTCCATCTTAGAACTTAGTAACTCATCTATGAACCACTCTTATCCTTCTCCTATCTTCTCTCTTCGTCTTCCTCATGGTTTAAGTTAAACTAATGAAACAATAATTTTAAACAAGTATTGCCTATTGGTACACTAAAAAAGACTAACTTTTGAAGTTTATATTTCTTACTACTTGCATCAATAGGGTAGTTCCATGATCAACCCTAGTCAATCTCAAAAATAAACCCAAAATTGTATCCTTGATGGCCCATTAGGAACTTAGTTTTAAACCATGATTTGATATCATATATGATAGCCCAATGGACTTGGAAAAAATAGAATATTTATTTAATTGAACTTCTTAAGTTTTTTCCCGCATTATATAAAGGAATGTAGTCGTACAACATCAATAAATCCCTATAAAAATTCATCCAAAATTATCTTGGATCAACATACTTAGCTTCTTGGGTTTGATAATAACATTGAGCTTAGGCATTCATGTCTAGGTCTTAAAAAATTATTACTTTATCTTAACATAGGGTGACATCTAAGAGATGGGCCTTAATACAAGATTTAGGTTGGGTTGAACCATCACATTTTAATAGATTGGTATGGGAACACATGACCAACTCCTATTAGTAAATTCTCACATTCATAAAATCACAAGCATATTTGACATACTTTAATTATGCTTATGGATGTGAAATAATTTTATACAACCTAGTTTAATTAGGTGTAAAGGTCTAAGAATTTAATGGCCTTAGATATGTGGGATCAGTGGATACAAGATTCTTATAAAACAAATTACATAATTGTAAGTCAATTCTAGAATCTCAATATTGTATTTATGTAGTATTTCAAAGAGGGCATATGTTTGATTAGGGTTAATTTTAATATGAACACATGGCATGCACCCAATTATTAGGTTTCTTGACTCTCAAAATATTAGATGCAAACATATTATCAATATTAATTTATCTTAGAGTTTGGTTTTAGAACTTAAATGATGTATCTCTAGAGTTCCACACAACTTAGTTTCCAACTAACTTTGAATAACTTGTGCACTCAAGTTTGAACTTTCTAACAATTAGATTCCAACCCTCATTGAAATTAGGGAATCAATAGTTAGAAGATCCACTAGTACTTGCTACAAATTTGGGAACTTCATAAATTTTGACATACATTGGCTCTTAGTTCAAAAAGTATTATGAAATTATGAAAATAGCATACCATGGACATAAGAATCTTTGAAAATTTTAACTTATTAGAGTGATCAATTTCAATCTTTACATGTGATTATATTTAAAATTTCCTACAAATGTGGGTATTTATAAATTTATTTTACTCAAGATCTCAATTTTGATTTGGCACTTCTTCATTGTTAAAACTTCTATTGGATGTGAGTCTCCTTGTAATTATAACTTAACATAATTTCAGTTCTATTTTTTTATAGGAAAACATTAAAATTATCACTTAGAATATAGGATCACTACATGATTAACTTTGGTCAATCAATCACTTATATTTCACTTGATAGAGTAATGAATTAGGTTTTGTCTTAGGAATCTTGTTAAGGCTTTTTTCATCTTGGGGACATTTTTCCATTATATATTTACTCTAAGACATCCATACTCAATAATTTTCTTGATGAATTGATGGTTAGGATTTGTTAAGACTTGAAAACAAAAATAGTCTTCAATATCAAAAAGGAAGCTAGTCTTGAAGTATAGCCTTGATAAAAAAACTCTCATGTAGGAACTCTAAGACTTATTATAATTAATTCAAGAAAAAACATCTCATAGTTAAATTATATAGACTTTAGATCATTGAATCTTGTAAAGATCCATAGGATAGTGGTTTCAATATAGGCTATTAGAATTTACCTCAAATATTTAAGCTAATACTTGTTATCAATACCGAGTGCACCCTAGAGCGAGTGAGATTTTGACTCTCTTAGGTTGATAGCATGGAAAAATCTTGAGGCTTGTGTATTTCCTATATATTATGATGAATCTCCAAAGAGGGTCCATTCCCTTGAGGTCTCACCTAAACTAACTTACACTATTGCTACTTACTAAGGAAAAGGGAAGATAAATCACATAAAATTTGAATCTACAACCTATGTAGGTGATACACCAAAGGTTTTGGAGTGTATATTATTGTTTAATACACACAATTTGTTCAATAATCAAGCTAATTCATGAACATCTTAGGTTTTTGAAATACTTATGCATCAATATTTCAAAGGAAAGTTGAAATGTTCTATAGTTTTAGAAGGAAAATGAAATTTTCTACATGTGGATATTTGAGAATGGGACATAAAATTGAGGATAACATATATTATCTCAAAACTACATCAATAATTCATGATTACACATAGCATAAAAATTTGAGAAGGCCAAAATTACTTGAGTTTATTGATAAAAATTTATTACAACTACAATACAAATCTAATAATAATATATTTCTCTTATAAATTGAATCTTTAACAATGTTATTTTTTTCTAAAATTGAGTTGTTGAGTTACACTACTTAATGAAAAACCAGAAAGAACTAACTCCTACTAGCCTAGGCATCCCTTTTTTCTCTATCCAAATATTGGAGATAATATAGGGAATGCTTTAATACCATTAAATGACTTTACTACTTTGTGTTGATTGTTTGACCTCCACTTGGGTGCTAGAAAACTAACTCTCTTGTTTTGACACTTTTGAACACCCAAGGTGGTGTTGAAAGAGGATAATATTGTTGGTTTTTGTCTATGTTAACTAGAAATACTCCTGAATCTACTCCTAAACCTCCTAGATATTTGAAATTATTTCTTATTGTCATCCAAACTACCCCTAGATGCTTGGAACTTCTCATAACTAACCATTAACTCCCAAAACTATTATAACCTCCGCATACATGTTTATAGGACATATGTGCAAGGAGGGAGGCTGTAGGATAACTTCTAGGGGTTGAAACTATCAAATATTTCATTCATTTATGGTCTCTTTCACCTTAATACCTTCACCAAACATTACCGTGATTGTATTATTTGTACTTTCCTCAAGGATTATCTTGATGTATTGATTCAAATCTGCCTTCATGGTGGTTTGATGTTGTCATCTTGTATAAAAAATTTCTTTACTCATTTTCTCAACAAACAACTTCCATGCATGCTTTCAACTTTCTTTTACTATTATATGCACCTTAATCTCTCAACTCTAAGGCCTTCACACTATGTTTCAATCATTACTCTCCCCTCTTTGGACTATTATACATGTTTTGGAAAAATTGTCACCACTTGAAGGATTTGACTTTAATGGTCTTATATGTTGTTTTGAACTAATTTTGTCACCACCTTTGACCTTAATTTATCCTTATTGAATATATATTTTCCTTTTATTCCTTATCACTTGATATCATAGAGAACTATTCTTTATTCATTTTTATGAGACTGTGTATTGTTTATTGTGGTGTCCCCTATTTTTAGTCTATGCCAATCTACTCTTTCTAAACTATCATCTCTCACCTTAGCCATGAAATTTATCTTGTTCTTAGTTTTGATGAATTCTCCTCCTTGACCTCTATAGACATGTAGATTATCATCCTTTCTATAGATTCTCATCTAGACTATCATACCAATTTTTTTCTTATTATATGACCATCTCTTAATATTCTATTGACCATGGACTATCCTTTTGATGCCCTTTCACTTATGTTGGATAAACCAATGCATACAATAAACATGCCTACTAATCTTGAATATTGTAGTCCTCTATGGCCATTGTGTTATTGGATTATTTACTTTAACATGATTACTATACCTTCATTACACTGTCTTCAATCATTATCAATTTCACTATGAGGATTACCACTTGTGATTTTGTAAGGCTTCATTATGGTTTGAAATCCTTGTGGATTGTTCTTGTTATTTTTTCATACTATCCTTTGAAGGCTATTTCCTAAGGGAATGTCTTATTTATAAGTTTCCATCATGTATATTCAAGGAGAACATGCCATAATGCTTCCTACTAATCACTAAGCAACAAAACATTTATCATATTTTACACATCTTCTCTCAATATATTTCTCCCACATGTATTTCATGTTATCCTTTGACTCTCCCATAATTTGACACAAGGTTCTCATATATCCTATCTTATGCCATTTGAAAAGGATTTACTTGTCATGAAAATCCTTTGTGATGTCATTGAATACCAAACTCTTAATTTTACTTTTCAACAATGTTATGCATTCCATAGGGATTTGACTAGTTTGTATCATCATTGTTATCTCCACTAATTGACAGTCCTAATGGATGTTCCATATGTCTATTATTGTTCATTCATGGATTCTTCACTAACTCACTTTCATGAATCCTTGAAAACCAATCAAATAATTTGATGATAGTTGTCTATAAATTTCTCCAATCATCACTTATAACAATGACACTATCAATTGTCATGCTAAATTGTAGTTTTATTGCCTTTATAATGGTTTATGGTTTCATATCTATGAATCTATCCACATTTAACTGTAACTTCACTTAATGAAAAAAATCATTCTTCATTGTGTGAAACCCTCTAAGCCTCTTCATGGTAAATTAAAATAGGATATATCATTGTTCTATTAAATTTACACTACATTTACTTCAAATGGAGTATTGTTCACTATCTTTATCCTCTACGCCTTCAAACATTATCAAATTGCTCTATATAGTGAACATTAAGTCCTAGTCACTTGTACCTTTCATGAACCATTTCCCTTTGTAGGTCTTTAAGGTGTCCTCTGTGAACTATTATTTATGTGGACTATTAACACAAAATATTATCATTCTTTCCATAAACAACTTTTGATATTGTCACCCTTGATAGCAAAATAATTGCTAATTCCATTAATTTGATTTCATAAATGACTCCAACAACAATATGAACCTAAATATGCACTTCTTGAACTTCAATAGAGGACTTGTGTTGGACTAATATGAACTTAATTTAGACTAACATACAGGGTTTATCATTTACTATCCCAACTTTTCCTTCATACATTCTTCTTCCTGGTCTTATGTTCCTTGTAGACAAAGGAACTATTAAACTATCATTATTTACAGACTCTACAACCCAATCTTCCTCTCTACAATCCAATCTTCCTCTGGCAAAAAACTTCCAAATGTGTTTTTTCTCATGTTTCCTTCACTATACTACATATCAAAATAAATTTCCTTAATAGAAGCAGGTTCATGGAATGTATGAACTTGGATCGGGCCTACCATCCTTATTAATTGATGCTTCTATTTTTTTGATTTATTGTATGTTTAACATTCCTCTTATCATTAGATGTTTTAAGTCTAGAAGCACCTCTTCTCTCACAAGAAAGATCTATTTCAAGAGAACCATAATTCCTTACAACCCAACTATCCTCATCACTCTCATGGTATTTTCTTTTCATAATGTCTTGATGAAGCTCAATGATGCCCTATTGAACCAAGTTTTGTAGGCTTTGATCCCTAGTCTTTTCAATAATATAGGCCAAATTTTTCCCATCAACCTTGGAATGGTTATGTACCTTAAGAGGGTAAGTTCTATCTTCTTCAATTGAATTGATACTGTTGCATTGGAAATTTTGACTCTTACCCCTATGATTAGAAGCATATATCTTTCGTCCATCAATAATGGTTCTTATCATACTCCTGACACAAAGTCTTAACATCCAATAAATAAGATTCTACTGTGCTTTGAAGACTATCCCTATATATTTCCTACCATATCATGACACTTAATATGGTTTGTATTTTTTTTATCCACACATTTCTTTACTCGTTAGAACCCTCTCAATATTTCCCTAGCACTCAACCCTCATTTGTAACAAGGCATATGTTGATTGTCATATGTGATATGTTACATGTCTTTAATTTCATATCTCATGGAACTCTACTCAAAAATATTTCCATACTTCATGTTGGTTGTGATGACATTGAATCATTATCATATTGCTTTTATGTCATTGTTATTTTTTATTGTAGACAAACAAATATATTCACTGCAATAAATCTTTGTAGACTATCTTTTCTAGTTTTCATTGATTTGTAGTACTCATTGTTTCCATTCATATTCAATGACCATCATCAGTACAATATTCATATTTTTTAGGAAAAACCTAAGGTATCAACAGTGTCAATTGTCCTTCATTCCTTGTAAAAACCTTTTGAATAGTCTCTATGACTATGATACATAGACCTACAACTCAAGACTTTCATAGACTCTAACTACTATTACATTTATGTGTTCTCTCTCCTCTTCATGATATAGGCAACCCACAGGCCTCGAGATGTTTACATGCTATCAACTAAGGATAGATTCAACATCTCACTCTCTCTAAGGTACATTCAATATTGATAACAACACTTTGACAATTTATTTGTGGGGTTTACAAAGTTAGCTCTTGATAAATTTTGACCTGTGTGGGCTTGCACTTTATTGGTAACTTAGGATTGGCCTTGAACACCTATCAAGAAGCTTTTTGAATAGGGAATACATTTAATATAACCTTGTACTTCATAATACATTGAAGCACATTTTATATAGTTGGCATGCTTTTCCTTACAATTCTTATTCACAAACCATATTTATATTATCACTTTACCAGTTCATGATTCATTCAAGTGCTTGATTTAACATATTTTAAGTGTTGGAGGTAATTTGATGGAGTTCATGGTGTTATTTTTCTTTGATATTACTTTTTTTTTTTTATAAAATTTAATGGAACAATCATGTGCTTCTACTCACTTTTGAATCTCATCATATGCTACTTAAAATGCGCATTTGTACATACTTGGAAAGATATCATCTATCCTAATAATGTAGGATTATGATATTATTTTTCCTTACTAATAATGTATAAAGATAACTAGAAACATGTTGTTCCTTGCATACACGCCCCAATTTTTCCCAAAAAATGATGAATCCCTTTTATATTTTCAATTTTATTGATCAAATGTTCACCTAGCTTGAAGTGTTCTATTTTTCTTGGTCCTTGATGAGTTTATTATATTGTAAGATCTAAATACTTAAGCTAGTTAAAAAAATTCTAATATATGGGATATTATATTTGTGGTATCAAGATGTGATTTGGATTATCATATCCACCTCATGTTTGTATTTTCTTTCCTAGCTAGTCTCTAGGTTACTATTGTTAGGATTCTTGAGCTAGTTAGAATTCTTGATTTGAGTGTTTAAGGAGACCTTTTATGCTATTTACTATCGATCAAACAATAGAAAATTTTCTAAGTGATCGAAAACTCTCATGAAACCATTCAATAGTCTTGAAAATAGCTTGGAAGTTATTTTGGAGTATCCACAACCTTTACAAACATTCCTTGAAGCATTGAAACCCTTTTATCTTTCAAAATAATATTTGGTGCCAAGCATTTAAATTTAAAGGATGGCAAGAAGATAGTTTAGGATGAAGTTTTGAACAAGGACCATTGGATATATGGCCTACCTTGAATGCATCATTAGAATCCCTTTAGTAGATCACTAATTACCTTGTATTTTCCCAATAATTTTGGGGCTAAAATTGATAGTTTGGTATGTGTTGAAAACCATCACCTAAATATCATGTCAAAGCTACAGTTGTCAAGTAGGATCCATAAAACTTATAAAATTTATATCAATAATTATTTTGGTGTATAACACCTACTACAAGGTCTAGCACGTGTGATTTATGATATCAAACTCCTCCTATAGTTTTTTTTAAACTATAAGAATCAGGTAGCCCCCTATAAACTGCAATGTGCCTGGTAAAAATATTTCATGTGACCGGTGACATTGGTGTGACACTCCCTTTTGTACCACAAGGACAGAGGGAATACTAGACCTCGTGACCTCTTGCCTACAATAGGATGCTTTTAGCCAATCGAGCTAGGCCCTCGACCCCCAAACTCCCCTATTGGTTTTTTTTTTTTTTTTTTTTATCAGTAATAGAGTTTATTTTATTGAAATTTGAAGTAAAAGATTACATACTTAATTGCAAAACAAATTCAAATATAGACCTTTCCAAACCCCATCAATTCCTACAAGAAACACCCACAAACCAACCCCCAATTCCATCATAAACCACTCAAAAAATACAAAAAAGGTTAATTATAGCCTACTATCAATCCTAAAAACAAACAGCCCCAGAGAACCTATTAACAAGTCAAGAGATTGAAGCTTTCTTTGAGCTTCCTTTGGACTGAGATTGGAGAACCATTGCATACGCTTTCTTTTTCTCCATCTTTGATTTATTCCTCGTTACCATTTTCCATCCGTCCTCCACCCTTGCAGCCTCCTTTTACCAGTCCAAAGATAAATCTCGAGGACTCCTCTAGGCTCCATTCCCACTACTACTTGTTTGTTGGGGCTGCTCCTTTGCCTTCCATTTTCCTGCCTCTTTCTCCTATGACCTCACAACACCTTTCTTTTCCCTACACTCTGGTGTTGCAGGCCCATTTTTAAGAGTCAACTCCTTGCCACTCCCACTTAGGATAGCTTTAACACTGGTCTTAGCCAACATCCCCTCCTGTGTTGGGGTTGTCTTGTTCTATTGTTTCTCCTCCCTTCTATCCTCCTGCAACTGGGACTTCACTTCATGCTTTGGTGCCTCGCTTTCCCGAATCTCCTCCACCTCTCTTGCCCGACTTTCCTCCTCAGTGCCTTTCAACTGAGATTTCACTTGCCTTTCCTCTCATTTCTCCACAGTGTAGTGTTGGGTAGAAGCATCTTTCCACCAAGAAGCATATTTGTTGCTCCTATGTTTGGAACATTCAACTGCCAAATGACCTGTTTGATGATAGATTGTACATCTAAATGGAATCCCTTCAAATTCCAGGGGCTGCACCCAACAACCCTTCGAATATTTTAGTTGAATCTCCTCCGGAGGCACCTTGGACACATTCATTTCAACCAAAATCTAGGCATGAGTTGAGTGCAGAAGATTTGAAGAACCCTCATCCACCATTATGAAGTTTCCTAAAGAGTTCACTATAGCCTCCAAGCAAGAATCAAACCAGAATTGCAAGGGGAGATTAGGAAGCCTCACCCAAAGAGGAACTCTCTCAAAAAATTCAGTGGCTAGGTTGAAAGTCGGATGCCACGGTTTTAACAACAACGAATTTTTATCTTCCCAATCCCAATGATACTCATAGAGGATCTTATTTCTATCATGTTATTTTTCAAAAAAAACAATAAAAAAGCTTTGGCCATTGGATAAATTTGAACATACCCTTCTAGCAGAGGTTTCCAGTGTTTAGAGATCCACTGGTGTAGGGCAGATAAGCATGGCTAGAAACCCCTAAATCTCCTAATTAGTCCCAATCTAGAGAATAATTTTTCATTGGAGACCACCTCTTGCTCCAGTTCCCCATCTAAATCCATAGTGATTGATTTTGAAGAGGTGTGGAAAGTAGGGTCGCCTCCATTCCCCCCTACGGATCTTCTGCTTAGGTGCATAGCTGCCCTATCATTCCCTAATTTTCCCTCTACCCTAGGCTTATTAGACTCCTTGCTAGCTCTACCTCCTCCAGCAACAACATCGACCTGTTGACCCTGTAACTGGCCACCATTTCCTGTCGTCGAGTCTCCACCGCATCACTCTGAAAACTTCTTGTGGTTTCCCTTCAAGCTGTCATAGTTTTCCTTATATTTGTTGCATTCTCTATCCACAGAAGAGCCACCAAACTTCCCCTGAGGAGCCTTTTCCAGAAGGCTCGGCTCAAGCAAAACCCTAGCTGCATCCTCTGAGAGCAGGCGACTGTTGGCGTCCATCTGTGTGGCCATCAAACTCCCCTATTGTTGTTGTGAAGAGAAAACTAGATTTTTAGTATGTGTAATTGGTGTTGGAATGTGGAAATATTTTTGAAACATTTTTTTTTGTTGAATTTTAACCTTAGGGTTAACTAATTGTAGTGATTTACAACATCATTTTGAATCTCAATGCTAAGGAAGCATCATACTTGTGAAAACCCTTATTTCTACTTGTAAATCTTGATAAATGTGTCTCGATATTTTAGGAAATTAAGGTAAAATAGGTTGTATATGCATACCTCTTCAACCATGGGTAGAGATATAATTACAAGTGTTCAATTTTTGTGAGATTCCTTTTAAAAAAATCATTTTAGTATGACGATTTAATTTTTGACATGCATGCAAGTGTAATCATGTAAATTCTAATAAATTTGATTTTCTTTGTGTAGTTGGAATAATTTTTTTAAGGTTAATATCATCGCTTAGATCCAAGAAATTCATTTGAACCATAAAGAAGCCTATTTCATATTAGTCAACATTTCATCATTAGTGTGTAAGTATGGTTGTAGAGAGAAATAAAAAAAAATCATCCTACATGCTTGTGTCCAATAGTAAGTATGGTCGTTTTCTTTGGGTGGTCAACATTCAATAGCAATTGAAACTAACCTTGACATGTACTTTCACCAAACCCTAGATAATGAGTTATCTCTTCCTTATCAACTCTATGATTATAAATGAAGTGTAAAAAATATTCCTCACAAGGGTAATATTCTACTAAGAAAGAAGAAAGATACGTCACAAGATTAGGTGGAATAGTCAACACTATTTGAGAACGACCATGTTGTCAACAATAAATGACATCCTAGGAATATTACAACAACAATAAGATGGTAGGATAATGTTCAGTTGTTAAAACCATTCACTTTAACTAAATTAAAGGTAGTAGTGTTCTCTATGTCTCTAGATAAGGCGTCAGGGCCTGATGGGTTCACAGCATGCTTTTATCAGAAGTGTTAGGATTTCATTGTGAATGATTTGCTAAAGGCACTGGAAGAATCTAGAAGTTTAGGATCTATGTTAAAATAGTTCAATTTAACTCACATTGCTCTTATTCCCAAGGTCCACAATCCTTCTTTTTTAGAATTCAGGCCCATCTCACTTTGCAACACAGTTTATAAAATTTTCACCAAAGAAATTTATTTGTGTTTGTTGTATATAATTCCTAGAATAATTTATACTAAGCAGGGTGGTTTTGTTCCAGGAAGAGAGATGGTTGAAGGTGCTTTAGTAGCACATGAAGTGTTCCATTCTATATCCATGCATTCCCTTTCATCATTAATGATCAAGTTGGATATGATGAAGGCATATGATAGAGTGGATTGGTCTTTCTTAATGCAAATTTTGATAAATTTTGGTTTTCAGTCAAGGTAGTGTAAGTGGAATTACTCATTTTTGGCAGGTGCAAAGTTTGTAGTTCTTGTAAATGGTACTCCATCAGGTTTCTTTAGCTCAACTCAAGGGGTGAGACAAGGGGATCCTTTGCCTCCATTTCTCTTCATCATATTGGCAGAGGCATTGACTAGATAAGTGAACAAGGCTCATTCTCAGGGTATGCTGAAAGGCATTAAGATACTTGCCACAGATTTAATAGTGATGCACTCTTTATTTGTAGATGATATGATTTTGTTTGGTATAGCATCAATATTTGAAGCAAAACAGATTAAATATTTGTTGGATAAATACACTTTGCTTATGGGAAAAAAGTGAATGCAAATAAATCAAAGGTTTATGTGTTTAATACTGACCCTTTGTTAAAGGCTAAGATCATTCATACTTTGGGGTTTCAAGTGGCAGAACTTCCATGCAAGTATTTGGGTATTCCATTCTTTGCAGGGCCAAATACGATCTCATACTGGGATAAATTTATCTGTAGTATTCAATCTAGTAGGTTGGAAAGGGCAGTGGTTATCTATTTCAGGAAGAATCTTATTGATAAAATCTATTATTTCTTTGATACCAAACTATTTCATGGTTGTTTTGAAGGCTCCCAAAGCTATTATTACAGAGATTGAAAAATTGATCATATCTTTCTTATGGAAGGGTAACATAGATAGCAAGAAGAAAATACCACTTATCTCTCTACAAAAACATTGTTTGGATAAGTTAAAAGGTGGGGTTGGGGTTCATAATTTGTCTTTGAGAAATGTGGCTCTAGGTGCCAAGTTGGTTTGGCATATGCATGTAAAACCACAGGCTAAGTGGTGTAAGATCATGCAAGAAAAATAATTAGATTGTGATGTATCAGATCGCATACTTACCATCTCAAACCCTCCCTAAGGATCTACAATGTGGAATTTCTTGTTAGAATGCAAAAAAGTAATTATCCCTCACTTAACATGGGAAATTCATGATGGTTAAAAAGCACATTTCTTGAGGAACTCATGGAATGGTTATCCTCCATTGTACACTTTGTATGATTTCCAAGTACAGTAGAAAATTATTGGGCTCAAAACATGGGTATGAAAGTCAAAGATTATATCCATGAGTTTGATGAGCATACGGGGAAAGTAAAATGGAAAAAATTGAGCCATAATTCTATTACAAATACACAACAAGGAGAGCTTGTTAAGATCTTGGGTGATAGGATTGTATACTACCGTAAGATTGCAGATAAGCTCATTTGGGCACACTCCAAGTCAAGGAACTACGTAGTAAAATTGGGTTACAAGATAGTAATGAATGTGGAAGCATAGGGAAAGTCTCTAAGGGCTTTATCTTTTTGTTGGAATCAAATGGTCCTTCCTAAGGCAGGGTGTTTTACCTGGTGGGCATTAAAGCATAGAATTTTGACAACTGAAAGGTTAGTTAAGCTTGGAATTACCGCTCCATTTAAATGTGTTCTATGTGATTTGAGTATGGAAGAGGTATATCACCTATTTTTGCAATTTCCCTTTTGCAAATTCATGTTGGGAATTTATAAAAAAAAAAATAGGGTGGTCTTCTCCTTCTCGATCCAATCTTTGGGAAATGTTTACAAGTTGGACAGTCCTGTATAAGACTTCACTATTTGCAAGCATTTGGAAAATCATCCCTTCTTCAGTTGTGTGGTGCATTTGGTGGGAGAGAAATAAGAGGATCTTTCACAAGCAGATTTCAAGTGTAGACCAAGTGTTGTTCAGCCTGGAAAATTTGATTTGTGAATTCATAAATGTATATGTGGTCAATTCTAAAAAATTTGGGTCAGAATTTCACGGATTGAGATGCAAAGAAAATCAAGGCTTGGCCATCACTAGTTATCCCTTTCAAAGGTAGTTGTAATCCAAAGGTAGAATTGAAACAAGACAGGAAAAAGGTAGTATGGATTCCTCCCTCTTCAGATTTTGTGAAATTAAACTTTGATGGAGTAGCTTAGGATAATCCAAGAACATCAGGAGCAGGGGTAGTAATAAGAAATCATGAAGGAGTGCTTATTGGAGAAAAATCAATTTATCTACCTAATGGGACTAATAATCAAGCAAAAGTGCAGGCTCTTCTACTTGGGTTGCATTTAATCAAACAACTGAAACTTTCTAAGGTTCAAATTGAAGGCGGTTCTTTGGTTATCATTAATGCTTGCAAAGATAGAGGGTTTGGTAATTGGCAGTTACAATATGTTATGGAACAAATTTGGGGTTTATTACACAATCTGGAGTCTTTTTAGTTAACTCATATTTATAGAGAGGGGAATCAATTAGCTGATTATCTAGAAAATTGAGGTTGTGAGCAGGAACAATCAGAAATTTTATATGGGGCAGAGGCAAATGTGAACACAGGTGTTTTCCAAGATATAATTAATCTTGAAAAAAGTAGGATAATAAGATCTTGATATTATAATTGGTTTTTTTGTTTTGCAGGGAGTGCTCATTGCAAATTATTAGTTTATTGAAAAATAATAATTCTATGTATATGCAGCCTAGATCTTGTTCGCATGATGTGCAAAATCAACTCCCATCATGCTCTGTTGGAGGGAAGGTGTTGACGTATTATATGCTGACATTTGCATATGTAAAAAAAGGTACAATGACGGCGTGCAGTATGAAATGGTGCTGACGTATTATATGCTGACATTTACATATGTAAAAAAAGGTACAATGACTGCATGTAGTATGAAATGACATCCCAAGTGTTCGTTGTTTGAGCAATATGAAGCTTCAAAATTAGCAGTTGGCACAAATAAACTTGCAGGGATATTATTACTGGGTATGCTTGTTTTTTAAGCATTTCTCACTTGAAGGCTACGAAGATCGCAAGAGAATCATTACGCATTATGCTTGGAAAAAATCACTAGTGACATGTGCAGTGTGCATGTTAACTCAGTACACAATTCAATGTACAGGTTAAATAAAAGTTAATACATGTATTTGAAATAAAGAAGAATTAAGGCATGAAGTTGTTTATCGAAGGTTAAACATCAACTTAGTAATTATGCTTAGTTAAGATGTGAGGCAATTCAAAGATTGTGTTCATGTGAGGTAATTTATTTCATTCTGCCAGTAGATAGGCCATAAACGCGGGATTCTTTCAAGAAGCATAAGGTCGCCTTTATATAATGCCTTGCTCTTCAATAACATGTATTGTTCTGGTGAAATTAAAGTTTTTGGGTGGCCTCTCAGTCTCATCTTTCGCAAACCACTTGCTCTGAAGGTGGTTCAGTTCTCTTTTTAGCAATTGTGGGCGTGCAGCCATTGTGGACATGCATGGTGAAGTGGTAAGTTGTGTGTGTCTATCATTTAAAATTCCTTTCTCACATAGCAAAGCTTGTTGATTAAAGTTCTTGGGTTGGGTTCTTCACTGGGTTTTTTTAGTATAATAGTGAGAATTGTTGTCTCAGGGTGGTCAGGGTTGCTGTGTGTTTATTTAAGTGTTTATTACTGGGTTGGTGTCTAAGGGCTCACAATGAAATATGTACCAAAGAATTTCAGGGTTCCTATTCAAATTAGAGATGGGGAGCATTCGTTTTCAGGGGAAATCAATGAATTTGAATTGTCAACAATATTATGTGTGTCGTGTCCAAGTTTGGTTGATAGTGTCAGGACAGTGATAGGTGAAGAAATTATGTCCGAAATCTCCAAGGATTTTGTTCCCCTCGCAGATGTCTATTTTCTTGTCCAATGCTATGGACCTTTTACATTCTTTAGAACTCCTTGAAATTGTGGTGGAAGAGGTTGTTCAGCTGAATGTTCTAGGGGAGGATAAGTTATTAAGGAGTGTGCAATCCTACAATTTGGATAAAGGAAGAGTGTATGTTGGTGGTTTGTTCTCAAAGAGTTAACTCAAAAATAAACAATGTTTCAGGGCAATGTATGAGGCAGTAAAGAAAGGTTTGAACAATGATGACCCGTGGGTCATGTATAGAGTTTTGAATTTGCACTTGCATGAGCTCAGTTTTTAGATGGTCAATAGCATAAAGGAGAATTTTTTTGCAGTTTCTTTCTTGGTGTCTCATCACAAGAGGCATGGACGTGGCACTTTAGCCAATTTTAATTTCAGCCCAGCTAATCAAAATGTCCTTATGGAAGGTCAAGGTGAAAATGGTGAGCTACGGGAGGGCAAAGGAGAGAATGGCATTGAATTAAATGCAAGTTGATAGGGCACAGAAGAAGTTGTTGGTTTCATGGAAGAATGAAATTAGTAATATTTAGTATATGTCATTTTGGGTTCATATGAATTTTTTTGTTATCATAGATAGTTGTGATCATATGAAGAAGTGTTATATACATTTGGCACAATTTTGCTTTAATGAAAGATATGTAATAACCATGTTATATAAATCTGGTTGTGATCTCATGAAGAAGTGCTATATATACTTGGCACATTTTTGCTTTAATGGAAATATGTAAATAACCAGTAATATAAATCTGGTTATGTATGTAATACTTTTAAATATATTAATATAATTATTTAGGCCTTGGCCTTTTATCAAAAAAAAAAATAGCAATAAGATGGTACATTAACCTAAAAATTTATGAACACAATAGAGGTTAGTTATTTAGCCCATAAAGTTACCATCCAAACTAATTCTTCACCTACAATAATATTATCAAACATAGGCACAAGATGTTATCTAGTTACCGATGGACTATAATCTTTCTTAGGCTATCCTAATAGCATCATGAGGGATATAATACCTTCAAAATATTTTTATGGTATCGATAGAGGCATTATTGATGTTAGGAATTGTCAAGAGGGAGTTAAATACAACAAAGAAGACTATAACTAAGAACAATTTATCATGGAAATATAAAATATAATCATGCATCACTTTTATAGGTGTCATTGTTGGCAGATGGTTAGTGCTCCCCTTGGGATTCGCAACATGGACTAACCGCCTCTCATGGATCCGTTAACTCTGGAAGTTGTATCAAGAATTAACAGGTTGATCTTTTGGTGCAACGGTAACTTGGGGCCAACAATTGATATCAGAGCGGGTTCCTTCTATAAAGCCTAACTGCTTGAAGGTAGATCGTGTAAGCACACATGGGAAAAAGAAAAGGAAATAAAGAAAAAAAGAATTCTAAGAAGAATATTGGTAACAAAGCACCAAGTACAAGGGATAAAGTAAAGGGACAATGTTTTCTTTGAAAGGGAAACCCATTCTATATGCAATGATGATTGTATTGATATCATAGAAGCCAACCACCGTGATGAAGTGGCACTTGGAATACACATGGAAATAGAAAATGATGAAGTGATAAATGAAGATAGCATTGGGAGTGAAATAAAAGAAAAGATGATAGGGGAAGAGAGTATTGAAGTAGAGAACTTAGAAGAAAATAATTCAAGCAATAGCTCGAGAAATAAATCCAATGCAAAGGGATCTCATTTTGATAAAAACCTCAAAGAAGGATTTGATGCATATGAAGAAGATTATGATGAAAGTGATAAAGAAGTAGATCTTGAGGAGGAACATGAGTATGCCTATCGTAATATTGAGAAGCTCAAGAAGAAGAATTCAAGGCTCAAATCACAATGTCAAGAGGACACTTAAACACAAGAAAAATCAGAAAAAGTGATCATGGACCTGAAGATGGAAATCAAAGAGGCCAAGCGAATTGAGGAAGAGGTAAGGAAACAATTAAAAGAAAAGGTTCTTGAATGCAAGAAGCTAGAACTTGAGATCATCTTCATAAAGAAGGAATTAGAGAAATCAAATGACAAATGTAATCAATGCATTAAGTTTGAAAAGTGTAGTGAAATGTTGGAAAAGATAATCAACTCTCAAAGATTATCTTCCATCAAGTGTGGACTTGGGGCTGAAGAAAATAAAGAGGCTACCAAAGAAGAGTCAAATTCACTTTTCTCTCGTGGTTTTCTCTCGTAAGGGTTTCCACGTAAAATCTTGGTGTCAACTTGTTCATATTGTTATATCCTTGCATAGTTGATATTGTGCTAGAGTTTAAGGTTGATAAAAGTTGAGAGGGTAAAAAATTGTTAATATACTGATTCACCCCCCCTCTCAATATATTTTTGTGCTCTTCAATTGGTATTAGAGCCAAAGTTTTCAAGTTTGAATCCCCTTAGGTAACGCTGAGAGGGAGTTTGTTGGAAGATGGTCAGTTCTCCCTCGGGATTCGCAACATGGACTAACTGCCTCTTGTGGATCCGTTAACTCTGGCAATTATATTAGGCATTAACAGGTTGATATTTTGGTGCAACAGAAACTATGGGGCCAATGGTCATGCCTCTTATCAACCTAATCTATAATTATTTAATAGAAGCTAGTAGGAGTACCAATGTTTCCATAAGATAAAATCAATATACATTATCATCCTAATTAGGTTAGATGATCACTTAGTTTCTTATATGTATTATCATTGTGTCATCATAGAGAACAACAATAAGACAAAAGGATACTCTCGAGAAATCATTAATCCATAAACATTTAGGATAGTCATGATTATTAAGGATACTATAAATCTTATAGGATGGACATGTTCCTAGATAGTCTCATTAAGGTTATCATAATCAACAACAATAACAATAATATGTTATATGTAGTATTTAATTAGATACTAAATTATGAAGGTTTCCACCTTGTTGTTAGGCATCAATTAAAAGTCAACCATGAAAACTAAGAGGACTATCTCATCAAGGGCAAAAGTGTCATAAATTCTAGTATCAAGACTAAGATCATTTCATGTAAAACTCTACAATTTCACTCTTATAGGATAGTAATCACCAATTGCTATTTATATATCACCTAAGAGGCTTTTCATGATAATTTAACATCACTTAGAAATTCCATACCACACATATAGAGGATATAGTCCCAGAATACATCTAGTACCAGTTAGATAACCTTCTCAATAAGTTTAAATATTACCATGAATAACAGATACAATTGTCCTTGTTTGATTTTATTGAGTGTGGAGTTATAGAGTAACTTTTAAAAAAATCAACGATAAGGTCCTCATCTTAGTAGCAAAGCATGTCAAGATAGTAATATTCATGATTGTTAATGTACCTTAAAGCTTATACTTGTAGTTCATTTACTCATTGGTTTCTATAAAACCATCCTAGAGAATATTACAAGAAAGGAACAAATTTTGGTTGTTAGAAAATATCATAATACTACTACTAATATTCCTATCCTTCTAAGGAAGTCCTCGAGTCACATGGTATCATTAAAATTTGTGAGGAAATCATGACAAAGTTTTGAAGACTTATAAATGAGAAAGAAAATCAAATGAGTGATGAAAAACATGATATTAGAAAGACAATTAAGGGACTCCATTCAAAAACTCTTAATGTCTTAGCCTTATGTAAACTACACAATACATTATTCAAAGGTTATTGTATAGCCATAATCATAATAGACATAGTTACTCATATGGTCACGATAGTCATGACTGCCCTTAATATTAGAAATATTGTTATTGTATGGAGTGTTGCAAGGGTTTTCTCAATTAAAAAGCATTACGATAACCAATAATATTCAAGAAATATACAAATTATTATGGATTTTTTATAATTTCTTA
Organism: Sequoia sempervirens; assembly: GCA_007258455.2. Lineage (NCBI taxonomy): Eukaryota > Viridiplantae > Streptophyta > Pinopsida > Cupressales > Cupressaceae > Sequoia > Sequoia sempervirens. The sequence continues at coordinate 37,607,223 of VDFB02137365.1, forward strand.
CCTTATTAAGGAGAAATTTACATCATCAATACCAATGCTAATTTGGTACTTGGGACCTTGCTACCCTCTAGCTCTAACAAGGACCTCTAGACATATTGATAATCATCATTACCTCAATGACTACCATAAATGAGAGAAGTATTATGATGATAAATTCAATGCACCTAATCATTCATAGGATAATAATCTCTCCAGGGTGATCCCACAATAGTGGTTTACACTTTCTAGGACATCCTAATTTTTGTTGAAATCACATATTTTTAGACAATATAATGATTTAAGCCTCAAAATTTTCTATTTAAAGGATTCCAATTGAAGAGGGTTTGATAAAACAACCTTAGATCAAACCCCCTTGGATAAAACCCCGCTAATTTTAAACCATACCTATAACAGAGTCTCCTTTACACCTATCAAAATGCTGATAAAAAACCACTTTTGATTTACCTTTTGGAGGATCAAATGAATTCATTTAAAATTTAATTTTTGTAAGTATGTACTACTTATTATAAGCTTCCCAAAAAGTATAATTTTAAATATATTTAATTTGATTATTATATTTATTTTTTATTTCTTGCGAATGTAGGTTTTTCACCCAGAATCAAGCTCTATGTTTTGCACATGTGGAAAAATAGTGTACTATCCAAAAAAAAAATTAAAATATCTATGCACTTGATATTGATGTCCTTGATCCAACAAAAAATTAAAATTGAATTTTGATGCATACAAAAAAAGTTGTGTTAGCAAGTAAACCTATGTCTAAATTGTAAGTGGTTTGACTTCAAAAATTAATTAAGAAAAAAATATTCAATAAAACACTATGAAACCAATTGCATGAAATAGATATCGTAGTTATGAATCTAAATTCAAAAAAAATAGAATTTTATCCTTCATAGAAAAAAGTTATGTGTTAGCAAGTACGCGTCAATGGTGTTTACTGTTAAAGACTAGTTATTGAAGGAGATGGAAAAATAAATGCAATTTGATTCCAATTTTTAAAAAATATATATATTTAGAATCTACAGACAAAATTTCACAATTCACTAGTTTGCATCATCTTCAAATTCCTCACGATTTATCAGCTATAGGTGTCTGAAAGTGAAGAAAAAGTTCAAAATATTCATTTCAATGTCAAGTTTGGCCAAAAAGTATAAACCAGTATTGTGGGATCACCCTCCATTAATAATCCCATATTGTTCAAGCATTGTCATCAAGGTCTAGAGATTTTATTCATAAAGACTATCATAAAGATGGGAGAATCTATTTAAAATATAAAATATTTTCAAACATATAAAATAGGTTGTCATCAAGGAAGCAAATAGTCATTGCAGCATAACACTTTTGCATACTTATTACTTCATTTCATTGTGTAATCATAAACAATTATTATAAAAGGACTAATACACTATGCTCATAAGAATAATCACACCAATCTTGTGATAGTACAAAAGAAATCCTACATGCCCTAATATTTTCAGCAAGCCATGGGCACCCTCATGTCCCATTCTAACAATTAATGTAGGGTAATAATTGTCTTAACTACCAAAGGAGTATCAATACAACTACTATAGTCAAATTTTTATGGAAGAAATGATGTCATTAGAGGAATTTGGAAATCAAGGAGGGTAGTCCTATCTTTAAACCCTTATTTCCTAGATAAGGAGAAAATATTCAACATTCAAAGGGACTTCAAAAACCACACTAGATTAAAGGTTAATCACATTTGTAATCAAAATTCTAGCTAAACCATAATGATGATAATAAGTTGCCCAAATACTTTCAAATAGAAACAAGCTATCACTAAGGTAGAAGAGGTTTATTCTATCAATTTTGTTATGATTTAGATAACTAGTGTTCAAAGATTGTATGCTCATTATATCCTACCATAATATGTAGAGGGGTGATCATGTACAAGGTTATCAATTTTGATGTTGTTCCAAGTAACTAGGAAGATAGTCATACACCCTTTAGACACTATCATGTATGACTAGATGTTCTTAGTTATTGAGTCAAACAATTACATTCCCATGTCTTATGCACTTCATTCTCTCCTAAATTGATTTGTGATGTCTCATTTTCATGATTAATCCATACAAAAGAACAATACAAGTTGAATATGGAATGAAAATTACTCTAGAAGTTGAATATGTAGGTTTTAGAATATGTAAACTACATTTTACATACATGTCTACTAAAGTAGTTTTAACTACTTCTAAAAAAATCTCTACCCTTTATGCTTTGATAGATGTCCATACACTATTTCAAAGCTCCCATTTGGCATGGGCTAGGAGGATGTGGGAAAAGATTGTAGAGTTTATCTTTACACCTATCAATTGTATTTGGTTGGAAGTTTCTAAAGGCTTTTCAACAGATCCATTTTTTAATATCTTACAGTCAACGCATTCCATGAGAACAATGTGATTTGAGGCATTCTATCAAACAATTCAGGTGTCTTGTCTATGCTTCCACATTTTGCATATCCTACAAGCATGGCATTCTATAAATAATTATTGGAGGTATCATGTCAAATAGTTCACATGCCATGCTTATGCTTCCACATTTTGAATACATGTCTACCAAGGTAGTTGTAGTTACAACATTTGATAAAAATCATCTTTCCTTTATCATGTGATGGATGTCCATACCTTGTTCCAAAGATCCCATTTTGGCATAGGCAAGGAAAATGTTGGAAAATATTGCAAAGTATGTCTTTACACCTATCAATTGCAATTGATTGAAAGTTTCTAAATCCTTTTCAAAAAATGTATTTTATGCATGTCCTACAATAATAGCATTCCACAAGACCACATTTCTTTGAGGCATCATTTCAAATAGTTCACATGCCTTGTCTATGCTTCCATGTTTTGCATACATGTCTACCAAAGCATTTCCAATTGTAATATATGAATAATCCCCCTTCCATTATGCTTGGTGGATGTCCATACCTTGTTCCAAAGCTCCCACTTTGGTACAGGATGGAATTATGTGTGCAAATGAAACCCAATCGGGTTGGCAACCTATTTGTTGTATATGGAGATCTTACGGGCAAGAGAAAGAGTTTTAAAAAATTGAACTTATGGGTATCCATTAAATGACCTTTTGTACATGATTAATGACAAACAAGAATGTAAGTGAGAAGTAGGATAAGTTAAGAGGGCCCCACATTAGCCATTAAGAGTTCAACACTTAGAATGTGTTGTTTAAGCCTAATCAGTTGTCATAATAGCAAACACATTTTTGAGGTTCTTGAAATTTGAAGTTTACTATAACCATGTTCATAAGTGGGGGGTATTGATGGTTGTATTGTGACTACACAATTATCAAGGTATTTTGTGTTTGGTTGTTTAGGTTACCAAACCATGTCCCTAAATAGTTGTTGTTTTGAAAACAATGAGGAAGGTGGTTTTTCTAATGAATAATTTCATGGGGCAAGGATAAACAACTTTTATCCATTGGCCTTTGAATTTCATCATTGTGTGCTTAAGAAAATAAAATTGGGTATGCAAGGATTTTCATGGGGACATACTTCACGAAACCTAAAAAACATAGACTTGACCCTAAACTTGGTCATAAGTATTGAATAAGAAAGGATGACTTTTGAGCATTTATTTAATGAAGTTAAGGACCTTGTCAAAAATTTTGAGGATGAGGAAGAGGGTTACAAAAGGAAAAAAGTGGTATAAAATTCAAATGGTTGAATAAGAAAAAAATATAAATAAATATCAAGTATCTAAGAGCCTTGAACAATTTGATTGATCACGTTGAAATGTTAAATGTACTACAAAGGATTCCTATTAGTCCCTTAATATGTCTAATTATGAGAAAGGAAACCACCAAATGATGGTGCAAAAGAGAAATAGGAGGCAATTCATTTATAGGGTAGTAACTCAATTAAGATTGTCATAATTGTGAATCCTTCTAACTTCATATCTTGTGCAACATCAACTGCCCATGCTGCTCCTAGGGCATGGTATCCACAAGGAACTAAAATTGTCACATGTTTGGCTCTTAATTATGTAGACATAGAAGGGTTAAAAAGAATACCATCCCTATAGTACAAGGACAAGTTAGGGTGAAAATTCATAGCCATCACCACAAGGGGAAATCATTTCTAAGAATAAAGCAAAGTTGTTATGCTTTACTGATGAGAGGCTTGGAACCAATGAGAAATTCCTAGATGATGATGATGAGTTTGTTAAAATAAATGAGTTTAATAATTTTTCCTAGGCATACAATTATGGGGAACATAAATCACAAATTGGGGTCATATTACATTCAAGAAATACTAAGTCTACAAAATCAATGAATAAATTTGAGAGTAGCTTAAACCAACAATGCTTCCCTTTCAAGGTTGAGAGTATATTTCCATAAGAGGAAAGAGAACTTGTTAGATCAAGTGGGTGGCTTCTTCTCTTCAATTGGCACATTGCTCAAGCAATGGTCCCATACAACATGCTATAGTATGGAGGGACATAATATTTTTAGAAACCAAGGTGATGCTACTAAATACTTTATTAAAGGTAATTTTGATATAGACAAGTAAACTTTAGCTATGTGAGAAGCAACACCCACAAACAACAAATCCTCTATGTAATGCACACCATAGGACCTTAGAATCAAACTCATTATGCAAAGAGTTGGTGGTGCACGTCAATTGTAAGCTTTGACATGGTTGTTGAATGCATGGCACAACTCAATGTGATGAACACTAGAAATTTGGAGGATGCAAGGAGGTTGGAAGTGGAAAATATGCATTTAAAGTGAGAAAATTTAAACCTAAGGGAAACACTAGAAATGATATCTTCAACATCACAAACACCTTGATTAATGGCACTTCTAGCCCCATCAAGTTGAAAAGAAACACATTCTTGAGCATCCCCATCCAAGAAGATAACCATGTCTACAAAGAACTCTAGAGATGCACATAATGAGAAATTGTTGAAACAAATCAAGGATGTGTAAGCCTATGTGAATAAGATAAGAGAGGAGAGAAATTTAACCTAATAGTCAGTCATCCTTCTATATGGATCAAAGGAGTCCCTCAAAGCTCAATTTAGGGAGATACTTAGAAATTTATTGGTCTTAAGATTAAGTAACATTATAAATAATGTAGAGACCATTTGGAATGCCTTTGAAGTCCTAATCCAACACATAAAGTCACATCATCTAATCAACCCTATCAAGAATAAATGTAAATCTAGAATTATCAAAATATCAAAGGTAGCAAACAAGATGTCATGGTTAGAAGGAGTTAAGCCCAATATTAAAGAAAAGGTTTAAACAATTTGTATACTATTCAATAGAGTAAAATCTCATTTGAAACATGTAGAAAAAATTATTATTGATAAAGAAACTCCCCTAAAGATATGATTAGATTGAAGTTGTCTATCCCTTGTATTGAAAACAAATTCAAGGAGCTTTAGCATTAGTTGATCGGACTAAATATGCAATCAACTATTATAGTGAATCAATCATGAAGGGTCATGTCCACATAGTAAAACAAAAACAGTATGCAATGGAGAATATCACGAGACCAATGTTGAGGCATCAATTAAAAACATAAGTTCTCTTGGAGATAAAAGGTGGAAGGCAACAATCATCAATATCAATAAGCTCCTTTAAGTGATGAAAGGTCCCCATGAGGAATAGGATAGGCTAGAAAGGGATTTTGGTTAATGAAGTAGCACATTTGTTAATTCTTTGTTATTTGCCCCGTCATTTTTCTATTCTTCCCCCCATCATTATTTTATTATTCAAGTGCACAATATTTTGGTCCTTGTTGGTTGCTCTTGCATTTTGTTAGCAAGGGTTATGGATAGACATACTTGCCCATAAAAAGTTGGAGTGTTGTAATTATCTCTATCAAAAATACAAAAATCATAGGTACATCAAAGATAGGTGGATGATTTGTGGGGAATATTCTTAAATAAAGGTGTGGGAGACATTATATAAGCACTTCATTTGTATCATTCAAATTTGTAGGTGGGAAGACATTGTTTATGCAAGAAAATGGCATCAAAGGAAACTATTTTGCAAAGATATTCAAACTTCTCCCAAAGATCATAGTTAGATGATCAAAGAAATGAAAGAGTAGACCAAGCTCCACTATCCATTGGACTTGTATTACAAGTTAGATCGCTTCATTGAAGTTGTGTCCCAATTGGTACAAAATCAAGGCATATTAAGGAGTTTTTGGAGGCACTCCATGCAAGTTCATTTGATGTCCACGTGGTGGGGTTGCACTTGTGCAATCAAGAGGAGAGTAGATTTGAGATTCTCCATTATCTCTAAGACATGCACTTAGCTATGAAGAACATGCATGGGGAGCTTGGCATCATCTACTTGCTACCCTATATGCCAAAATAGTGTAAATGAAGCTCCTTAGGTGTGGTAAGGCCTATGTTTAATCTTGTTAAGTATGTAAATCATTGTACAATTTTATGTGTTGTTTTGGTGTTGGAGCCACATATGATTGGATATGATATTATATAGGATCTAGAATAAAAATGTTAAAATTTTGGCTTATCAATGTCCTTACCACAACCATGGTAAAGTTTTTGGGCCTAGAAGAATGAGTATCACATGGTTGGAGTAAAGTTAACTAAAGATTTGAAGAAAAATCTTACTTCATTTTTCAAGGTTCAAGAGTGATAATTTTGATTACAAAAAATCATGGAATCCTCACCATCTTCTCTTACTATGATTTCTAACCCTACTTTTCCCTCCACATCTAAGAATTCAGCCCATAACCAATCGAACAATCCATTCTACGAGGGAGATCAATGTCATCTTCCTCTTTGCTAAGGAGATTACAAACTTCTTCACCAAGCTATGGGATTAGGTAGAACTCGTCAATGAATCCTAGTCCGTGCTAGAAATGGATCAAAATAAGATGAATGAGAGCATGAATTCTCTTTAGGATAGCTTTGTAGCATTCAGCACAATGGGAGAGAAGTCCTAAGATTGGAAGAGCTAAATAGTTAAACATTTCAATATATGCCAACAATGCACCAAGCCCTACAAAATATGTTGGATTCTTAGAGTTATATGGCCAACCCCATATATGAGAAAGTGAAGCATTCATGAATCATATTTGAAGTGGTGTGCTAGGTTTTTATGGAATTGAGCCATAGAAAAATTGTAAATCAAAGAGCAAGCATCAATCATCCATTGGATAAGCATTGTGCCCTTCACTATAAACAAAGGCCCACCCCTTGAGTCTTAATCTTTTGCTCGTGTTTTATTTATCATGTTTTCATTCAATGTTGTTCTCTAATGCAATTGTCAATACAAATGTTGCTTCTTATATTTTTGTTGAGTATACTATTCTCTTCAAGCATAGCCCTATGACTAAATACTAGGGTCTTCAAACAACTACTCTCCTCATATCCTAGCCCCAAAGCAACCAATCAAAAAATTCCAAGGCATTTTTCTTCAACAACAAATGTCAAGGTCAAACTTGGTCTTTGAAATAGGGCAACAACTAAACAAATATCTTCATTTCCCCATTCACTAGCACAAGCAAGCAATAGCAATAAAGCAACTTTTTTATAACCTCTAAAATACTATCGTGTCTTAGAGTGGTAAGTGGTAGTTGTAGAACAATCTTATGTCATGAAGGTCCCAATAGCACTTTCAAAGCTCATTCAAATCAACTATGACAACGGTCACCAACACAAATATAAAAGTGGTGTTGGTCTAAAGTACCTAAGCACTCAAATAGAGTCCTTGATGTTGGGGCTAACCTAGAGAATCTACTTGAATGCCCCTAATTAGGGAGGAGAATTTTGAGAGATGAATACGTAGATGATGAGGACCCAATTGTTCCTTCACTATTGATGTACTCTTGCATGATTCCCACATGTGAAACTTCATTAAAGAGTGTAGAGAAAACATTTTTAAAAGGAAAGTTTCGTGACTTAAAAGCTAAATTTTGAGAATGCTTGGCAAAGCTTTATCACAAGTAAAGGCAAATGTTTTGGAAGATATCAAGAATGATTTCATCCAACATTGGGGACACTTTATCAACCACATATATGTCACGAAACTTGTCCAAGGCCACCCTTCTATTTGGAAGGTTGCAAGATTATGTGATGCCCCTTCTAAATAGCATCAAGAACTCGATAGTAATTTGAATTAATGATCAAGTTAAGAGGAGCCGCAAGAAGATATCCTTCAATGAATCATAAGTACACAATGAAGACCAATTACACTATTTTCACCCATATGACCCATTGAAAGGATTTGACTAGCCTAGAACCAAAATATAGTCTAAACTCCACCTCCCCGAAGCAAGTGCAATTGCTTGGCTTGTTGCACATAATTGCATTCTAAGACACTGATTTGAAACGGAATTTTCAGGCCCAGCTATTCTAAATTGTGGTACAACATTGAAAGAAACTATTGGAATACCTCTTACAATAGTACGAATATTCTCAAAAGTTCTAACACAAGATTTCGATAAACTAAACCTTTCTTGGGCTGCTCATAAAGCTATTTCCAAATTCCTCCATTTGCAACTTTGTATTCACAAACATTCCCATATCAAAGTACTATGCAAAAAATTCCCTTTTCTAATAACTCAAAACCTATCACAGATACCAACAGACAAGTTTTTATGAACAAAACACAAATATGGGAGAGATTTGCTAACAAGATTGAAGTGACTAACTTGGAATGGGTCTCCCAAAAAAACTCCATATATGCACTCAAAAGGAAAGGCCTAAAATCTGGCCCAAGATCAAGCCCGTTCCCCTTAATGGGAAGAAAGAAATTAAGAATATGTTAGTGCCCCTCCCCTCTTGAACTAGAAAATTCAATTTTGATGAAGCTTTCACCTGGGCCAAGATAGTACAGGTATCATTAGGGACTACGCGGGTCATCTTCTTATGGCCTCTTCCTTATGTATCCTCACAAAAGAAACAAAGCTTAAGCAGTGCCTAGTCAAAGCTCTAAAATGGTACAACTACTTCAACTCACTTCTCTAGTGGTTGAAGGAGATTCTCAAATCAAGATCAAGAGAATAAATGGCCATTTCTCTGCCTTAAAACTGAACATACAATACTAAAAGAAATAGCTTCCTGCTGTTTTGTTGGAAAACAAATAAGCTTGATTCACTCGCCAATATAGGGACCAACAAAGACACTTAAGACGTTAGTTCAGATGCTGATAAGTGTGTTGACCTTCCCCCTTAACTATACCCGATGCATTGGAACTTAAACAAGCGTGTCAATGCCCCACAAAACTTAATACTCACTCAACATAGGCAGGGTTTTTTACCACAAGGGCAAGAATTATATGAAAGTTTTTTAAATGTCTGTCAAGCCCCCACTATGATCAATAGTGATATTAACAATTTAAATATTATTATTATTATTATTATAATCATTATAATATTAAAATTATCATAAGATATTTGGAGATTTCAGTGATATAATATTTCAATGCATCGATGAGCATTTACAATTTAAAGTGGGTGCTGGAAGTAAAATCGCTGCACCTTGATCACACGCTACAGCTGGAAAAAACCTATGAATATTTCCCCAGATCGATATGACTCTTCTTTTCAGCATTTGGAGAAGCTGCGGCACTTCATAATGTAAAATTTAATGATCAGATAAATGCACAGAAAATTAATTCAAAATCAGACACAAGGACACAGCAGATACCCTGGGAAAACCCTCCTCTGGAGGGAGAAAAACCCAGCACCAATATATCTCTTATATATTAATTCTTGAAGAGAACACTTGTACAATTGAGGCCAATGAGAGAGGCCAGAATAAGTATCAACAGATAATAGTATCACAGATCATATTACATATAATCTGCTATCTTAGAACTGAATACTTCAACAATGATCACACTTTTCATATGATAAACTCACACTGCTTCTTCTAAAGAATTCGCACTTGAGATAAGACAATGATAGAATGAAAAATTGAATGCTGAATGGAACGAACTCAATGAATATATATACAAGAGAGGATGAGAGACGCGTCCTTTCATTAATCTCAAAGTCGGCCTCCAAGAAGAATCGCGTCCAATAAGAAGAAGGTCGGCTTCATAAGAACTTGTTCCTTTTAAAACAAAACGTGCCTCTTCATGTAAATAGCACCTCTTAAATATTCGTGCCTCTTCAAGAATAACATCTCATATAAATTAAATAGCATCAAGCTATTATTTAATTTATTACAAATAAGGAGATCACTAGAATAATACTCCTAACGCTGCATCATAAACATTAACACTCCCTCTCAGCTAGGGAGGATACTTCCAGCTGCACAAAACAAATCACCTCATCATGATGTCTATCACTATGGCTACAACCATAAGTGAACAAGAAGCATATCACCTCATCATGATATCAGATATCACCTCAACACGATATCAACCATAATGGCTACAACCATACTATGGTAAGTACAAGTGTTCATCACTTGCATGATGTTGTCACCTCAACGTGACTTTCACCATGACTCTCTCAGAGGGTGAAACACAATTACAACATATGTCATAGAGTCACACACATGACAACCACCATGACTCAGCTCAGAGGGTGGAAACAAGGGCTTTCACCTCAAATCTCAAAGAGAAATGCATTAACAAGGGCTTGCACCTCAAATTCCTCCGTCTCAGAGGAAAATGCATTAACAAGGGATTTCACCTCAAACTTCTCTCACAGAGAAGAACTCATTAAACAGGCTCACTGATATTGAGACTCTTTCTCAGTCAAGGTTGGATACTCCACCATACCAAGCTTACCTCAAAAGTACACAAACTTGATTCTGGAGAGGGGCTTGGTGAGAATGTCTGTCGTTTGCTCATCAGTGCTGATATACCTTAACTATATAGCCTTCCGCAGTACCATATCTCTAATATAGTGATACTTGATCTCAGCATGCTTGGTTCTGTCATGAAACACAGGATTGACAAAAAGCTTCACACAACTCTGGTTATCACAATGAATGATAGTAGGCTCCATTGATTGTCCAAACAATCTTGCAAGGAGCTTACGAAGCCATACTACTTCCCGAGTTGCCATACAAGCTGCAATATACTCTGCCTCTACTATACTCAATGCTACAAATGACTGCTTCCTGCCGCACTAGGAAATCATAGCAGAACCCAAACTGAAGCAACAACCAAAGGTTCTCTTCCAATCTGTGACACACCTTGCCCAATCAGAATCTGTATAGCCATGTAACTCAAAGTTTACATCTGAAGAATACCTCAACCCATATCCAACTGTGTCGTGCAAGTATCTCAGGATATGTTTAGCTGCAACAAGATGTATATGTCTCGGATCACACATAAACTAGCTAAGTGCACTCACTGCATAGCAAATATCAAGTCTAGTGTTAACTAGATACATTAAGGACCCAATTAGCTGTCTGTATAATGTAGGATCCACCAAGTCTGAACTAGTTGTAGCCTCCTTCAATTTATGTAGGTTGGTCTCCATAGGTGTAGACATGGATTTGCAATCCATCATACCAAATCTCTTAAGTATATCAATGGTGTACTTTCCTTGACTTAGAACCATCTCATCTGGTTTATGCCAGACTTCTAATCCAAGGAAGTAATGCATGAGCCCAAGGTCCTTGATCTCAAATTCTGAAGTCAACTCCTTCTTGCACTCAAGAATTAGGTGCTCTTCTCCAGTAATAATCAGATCATCAACATATAAGACCAATATTAATGCATCACCATTGATTACCTTGAAGTAGAGATTTGAGTCAGCATCATTCTTCAAGAAGCCCAAACTTGACAAGTAATAATCAATCCTTTCGTACCAAGCACGAGGAGCTTGCTTAAGACCATACAAGGCCTTCTTCAACTTGCAAACATGTGACTCCTTCCCATGAACCTCAAATCCATCAGGTTGCTCTATATAAAGCTCTTCCTCAATCACTCCATTGAGAAAGGTTGTCTTCACGTCCATCTGGTGAATCTTCCATCCTCTAGATGCAGCAATAGCAATGATGGTTCTGACAGGAGTATAGCGAGCAACAGGAGCAAATGTTTCTTCATAATCAATTCCCTCTTTCTGAGAAAACCCACGAGCCACAAATCTTGCTTTGTACTTTTCAATGCTCCCATCTGCAGCATGCTTGATCTTGAAGAGCCATTTAGAAGATACCACAGACTTGCCCTCGGGCCTAGGAACAATGTCCCAAACATCATTCTTAAGAATTGATTGATACTCCTCTACCATAGCATCTCTCCAAACCTGATGACTAGATGCTTCCTCAACACAGGTAGGCTCAGATTCTATAATCTGACTCATTAAGGCAACATAACTGGAGAACTTATGTGGCCTTTTACTTTCTCTGAATTTGCCTCTAGGAGCTGCAAAACTTTCAGCCTCTTGCATAGTACGCCTGGCCCATAGTGGTCTCTTTCTCCCAATAACAATGTCAGTAGGCCCATCAGTAGGTTCCAAGGGTTCAGCAGGATCAATATCTTCTTTTGGTTCTGAAGTCTCCCTCTGAATCTCAGAAGTATGGTCAACTTCCATATCCTGAGGAGACTCTTCATTATCAATCTCCATATAAATTCCCTTGGATCTCCTAAATGCAACATCTTCCTCGAATGTGACATCTCTACTGATCTCGATCAACTTCTGAGCTGGAATGTATATTCTGTAGGCTTTTGATGTCTCACTGTAGCCCACAAATATTCCCTTCTTTCCAGAAGGCTCCAACTTAGTTCTCTTTTCCTTTGGAATATGAACATAGACAAGACATCCAAAGATCCTCAAGTGACTAACTTCAGGATTCTTCCCTATAAAGGCTTCTTCTGGAGTCATATTCTCCAAGACCTTATGAGGACTTCTATTCTGTACATATACAGCCGTCCTGGAAGCTTCTGCCCATAAGAAGGTTTGCAAATCTTGATCATGGATCTTGGCCTTCGCAGCTTCCACGATCGTCCTGTTCTTTCTTTCTGCAACACCATTTTGTTGAGGATTATAGGGGACACAGAACTCCCTCTTAATCCCTGCATCAATACAAAAAATTTGAAAAGTGCCAGAGGTGTATTCTCCACCATTATCAGTTCTAAGAACCTTAATTCTTTTACCAGAAAGATTTTCTACCAAGGCTTTAAATTCCTTAAATATATCTAACACTTCCTCAGACTCTTTAGTTTTCAAAAAATAAATTCAAGTCTTCCTAGAGTGGTCATCAATAAAAAGAACATAATACAAGAATCCACTCGAAGACGAAACAGACATAGGACCACATAAATCAGAATGAATAAGGTCTAAAATACTCTTAGATCTATTTTCTCTACTATGAAAAGGGGCTTTTATATTCTTACCCAAAGCGCAACCCTTGCAAGTACCTTCGTGCTCCTAGTTGAACTTAGGAAGGCCCAACACCATCTTCTCCATGATAGGTAAGGCTCGGAAGTGTAGGTGAGCCAATCTCCGATGCCAAAGATCACATAGACTTGAAGAGTCATGAACCAAAGCTTGTAGAGGACGTGTGCAGACCCTGTAAAGGCTTTCATGTCTAACTCCAATTACTTGAGCATCCTTAAAGCTAGAGTTCTCCATCCACACTAGAACTTTGCCTTTGGAGAAGGCAACTTGATATCCTTTATCTTCCAAGGCTGAAATAGAGATAAGAATGCGCTTGATTCCAGGAACATAAAGAACATTACTCAACTGAAGTGTGATGTCGGAATCCAAATGAAGTGTAGAGGTCCCAATTCCTTTCACAGAGTAGCTAGCATCATCTCCAATGATGACTTGCTCGGAAGACTCCTCCACCAAACTTGATAAGTGCTCCTTAAAACCAGTGATGTGTCGTGAAGCACCATTGTCGATCAACCAAGTGTTGGTGTCGGTAGGTACACTGCTTGACAATGCCGAGTAGAACAAATATTCACTTGAATCCTTTTGCGGAGAGGCATCATCAACATCCGCAACGGTGACTTGTTGCTTAGGTCTAGTTGGACAATGCTTAGCAAAGTGTCCAAACTTATCACACCTAAAGCATTGGATCTTGGACAAATCTCTCTTCTTCTTGAAGGTGGTTGTATCATCATTTCCCTTATCACGATTTCTCTTGAAGAATCCTTTCTTCCCATCTTTTCCTTACTTCTTCGAAGCATGGGAGGCGAGAACATGAATATCATCATTCTTTGAACTTTGACCAACGCCTCTAGCCACCAACCTTGATTCTTCTTGAATACAATCAGCCCTTAACCGATCAAACTTAGGAAGTTTGGATCTTGCACTAATTCCTTGAATGTAGGACTCCCATGATAATGGAAGACCATTGAGAGCAAGCATCATTAGATCTTTATCATCAACCACATGACCAATTGTGGATAGCTGATCTCTCAACTCTGATATTCTCATGAAGTAGGCAATCACTGTTTCTCCTTTCGCCATCTTCATATGGTGTAGTTGTTGCTTCAGTGCAAGAGCCCAGCTGGTGTTGTTGATTTCATACATCTCCTCTAATGTCTTGAACATCTCCCTTGCAGTCTTTAACTTGGAAAAAATAGGGACGATGTGGTCTTTGACGGAATCAACTTCTTTGCTTTGATGTCTTTCTTCCTCCATTGCAACTTCTCTTCTTCCTCTTCTGGTTCGGGAACCTTGGTCTCTGCAAACTCAGCCAAATCATTCTCTTCCAATGTGAGCATGATTCTAAATCTCCATGAGGTATAGTTTGATGCTCCTTTGATTCTATCCTTGCTCTTCAATTCGTTCACCATCTTGATTGATATAAGGATAGACAAAGAACTATAACAAGAGAATAGAGTATCGTTGTGAAAAAAAAAATCTGATCACGATCTCCTCAAACCCGCTCTGATACCATGTAAAATTTAATGATCAAATAAATCCACAGAAAATTAATTCAAAATCAGACACAAGGACACAGCAGATACCCTGGGAAAACCCTCCTCTTGAGGGAGAAAAACCCAGCACCAATATATCTCTTATATATTAATTCTTGAAGAGAACACTTGTACAATTGAGGCCAATGAGAGAGGCCATAATAAGTATCAACAGATAATAGTATCACAAATCCTATTACATATAATATGCTATCTCAGAACTGAATACTTCAACAATGATCGCACTTTTCATATGATAAACTCACACTGCTTCTTCTAAAGAATTCTCACTTGAGATAAGACAATGATAGAATGAAAAACTGAATGTTGAATGGAATGAACTCAATGAATACATATACAAGAGAGGATGAGAGACACGTCCTTTCATTAATCTCAAAGTCGGCCTCCAAGAAGAATCACGTCCAATAAGAAGAAGGTCAGCTTCATAAGAACTCGTGCCTTTTAAAACAAAATGTGCCTCTTCATGCAAATAGCACCTCTTAAATTCCGTGCCTCTTCAAGAATAACATCTCATATAAATTAAATAGCATCAATCTATTATTTAATTTATTACAAATAAGGAGATTGTTGGAATAATACTCCTGACGATGCATCATAAACATTAACACATAAACCCCATGATTCCTGCCTTAAGTCACATATTCCCTTCCACTCGTGCCATTCGCTGTTGAAGTCAATTTTCAACCTCACACGTCACCCCAATGATATAAACTATCTTAAATCAACTACAGCGATTATCATTAAAGGAAGCAATTATTAAATAAGGCAGCACTTGAATTAGTTTCAAAAGGTTGTGTCTTTTGGCATGGATATCTCTTTTCAAAGGTTGTGTCTTTTTTCATGAATCAAAAAAGGTATAAAAGAGGACACAAATGAGTGGGGAGAGGAACAAAAAAGATTGGAAATAAAAAGGAATCATCTTCAGAAATACATTTTACATTCAAACAATTAATATTTCAGAATGAGTTGGCTTGGGCAGTGGATTTGCTCCCCATTGGTCTCGGGTTCGACTCCACTCCTGGATTTAAGAGGTGGGACTTTTTGTGGGTGAGGGATCTCAACCGTAGGGAACTAGTCTCTCCCCAGCTCACCCTAGGTACCCAAGATACGGGCCACTGGGCTAGGTCGCAGGGACACCCCTGTAGTAACAAAAAAAAAAATTAAAAAGAATATCTTCTGAATATTATAAGGAGATCGAACAGCAAGAGAAATAAAAGGAGATCATAAATAAATGTTTGCACCCAACAGATAAGGGCATAAATCAGCCATTGTTAATATACTTGCACCTAGAATATAGCAGTCTTATGTTTAAGTATTGTGACATGCACTGATATGATCATTGTGAATAATGATATGTTATTTAACCTCTATGAATTTGGATATATTTAGTGTTGGTAATTCTTAGCAAGCAACTATGAGGAGAAGTGGGGGAAGTATCAGTAGAGTGAGCAGGTACTAGATTTCTTTCTAAGTACGTCACTCCAAGTTGGCCACTTGGAGCCAAGGGGGTGAATGTCTACCCTTGGGCTTAGAAAGGAGAATCTACAGGCCTTTTATTGTAGCTTCTCTGCAATCTCTACATGGATTGGTTGTTGATCTAAGAGGGATGGATAAGAGGGATGGATAAGGCAACATGGATAGGTAAAGCAGGTACAAGTTTATCCGTTAAGTACGCCACTCCATGACTATGTGTCTACCACTTGGGGCCAAGAGGGATGGTATATCCACTCTTGGGCTTAGTATGGATAGATGGATGACTATGTGTCTACCACTTGGGGCCAAGAGGGATGGTATATCTGCTCTTGGGCTTCATATGAATAGCTTCAGATGGATTTATCATGTTTCTCATCCATGTCCTATTATGATCAAACTTCCGATATGCATTATAGATATTGTGTAGTTTATATAGTTTGAAAGAATTATATTTTTTCATGGTTTAAATAGATAAGACATTTATTATATATATTTGATCATGTGAATTATATTTCTAATATTATCTTAACATGATTGCAGGACCTAAACCAAGATCTATATTGCTTAAAGCATTTAATTGGTAAGTTATAACCCTAACTACACTAAATTTGTGGTTCTAGGGCAAGATGTAGGGCAATCCCGAAAGGGGATATTACAATTGGTATCAGAGCCTTAATCTTGCCAGCCTGCAGACAAACCAATTTTAACCACCGTTCAATTAGAATTAACTATTTAGCCTTCTTCTTAAGTAGGCCAATAATGCATTTTTATAAACGTGTATTCATATGTATACTTTGTGACTTATGGGCATTCATGTGTATACTTGGTGACTTACATGTATTCATATGTATAGTTTGCGACTTACATGTATTCATTCTTTGTGACTTACGGGTATTCATGTGTATACTTGGTGACTTGTATTCATATGATACTTTGTGACTTACATGTATTCATGAGTATACTTTGTGAGTTAGTGTATTCATGTGTACATTTTGTGACTTACATGTATTCATGTGTATATTTTGTGACTTGTGTGTAGTTGTGTGTATACTTCATGGCTTACGTGTATTTGTGTGCATGCTTCTTGTCTTATGTGTATTTATGTGTATCCTTCGTACATCATGTGTATTTATGTGTATCCTTCGTACATCATGTGTATTTATGCGCATGCTTCATGTCTTACGTATATCTATGTGTTGACTTCATGCCCAATGTGTCTTCAACAAGTACTCCATGTGTGTTTATGATCACTTTATGCTTAATTATGAAAATGTCAAATCTATAAAAGCTTATCTATCAAATGCTTCTTGGGAAGCACTAACAAATTAACTTACTTCAATTAAATTATTATTAGTCTCCCAATGCAATGATGAAGAGTTGAAACTATTGAAGTGAAAAGGTGTGACACCTCAAACTTGAGATATTAAAGGGAGAGCATTTCATTTGAGAGAGACATCCATACCATCATTTGAAGAATCCAATTGAGAATAGAACCTTAAGTAATTTTGCAAGAGAATTAAATTAGATTTTCAAGAATAGTGATGATGTGAGAAAGGATGTAACTCCAAATGTGAAAAGTGGTGACCCTTCAAATGTGAAAGACTATGACTCCCTCAACAATAAGATATAAAAGGGGAATCATCTCCTTGTAAAGAAACCATCAAAGGGAATAAATCTATCAATCAACTTGAAAGTAAAGTATTATTCTCAAAATGCAGCCATGAAGGATGGTGACTCATTATTTGTTAAGGGTGGTGACTCCTTCAAGAAATGGATATAAAGGAATAAATCTATCCAATGGATTCACCCCACCACCAACAGATGCCAAAGAGAGGTAAGTAAACCCAAAATCAAGACTGAAACAAGTATTAAAACCTAACTAAGTATAGAACATGATTGTACATGATTTGTTACTATGTCAAGCTTTTTAGGAATATTGAATAGTCAAGATCGCATATTATGTTTAGGTACAACTTTCACACAAACAATTAGGATTTAGTAAACATATTCCTAACATCATAAGGTATCTATTTTATGATAAGCATTACCATAGGGTATACTTGTACCTGTCATACATAATATAGCTATTTCATGTGTGGTTTCTATTGCAACTAGGGAAAAGAGAATTATTTGACTAAGGCAGATAATATCACTTGCCTTGCACATTGGGTGAAGAGGAAAGACGACCAATATTTAACACCATTAAGATCATAGATGTTTTTCATGCTTCTAATCCTCATCTTAATAGGTGGAAAGTTGCCAAAAGGTGCTTGAAAAATCTAAGGTCTCTAGAAATTCACCTATTACTTTACTCATGCATATCCCTCAACAATCACAATCCTTGAGATCTCTTAAATTGTTGAAAAGACTCAAGCCTCTTCATTAACAACATTTATGCCACATTTGAACAATCATCCATGCCAAACACAATATCTTCGAGCAAAGGTAATGAAGACAGCTCAACTCTTTAGGAACTAGTGATATAGAAAATAGTTGAGATAGTTTCATCCTAGGCTCTTCTTCACCTAAATCATTTTTCTCTATATCCATGATTTAAGGTCAAGGACATCAATATTAGGTATTTGAGGTAAATTTGATACAAATCAAGTTACAATAAAATTATTACATAAGTTGCATTGTGGGTCCATAACCCACAAATCCTGGGATCATTCTTACCTTTCAAACCTTGGGATAAATTGGTATTGTTTAAATGAATCCGATGAAATAAAACAAAACTTTCCCAAGATATATAAATAAAATTAGTATCAAATAGGAAGATTTGTCAAAGAGGAGTGATAACCTCCAACTGATTTATGGGACAAGAATTGGATATTAGGGTAAACCTATAAATTTAAGTCCTATTGCTTGCTAGAATGCTAAACTATTATACATCTTTCATTTTATTGACTTGATCGATCCAATAAATTTGTACTTAAGTATTATCTAGGAAATATGTACTTAGAAAGTTATGTCATTAATGAGTCTGTGACAAGATGATATATGTTGAAAAATGTTTGGACTA
This sequence comes from Sequoia sempervirens, assembly GCA_007258455.2. Taxonomy (NCBI): domain Eukaryota; kingdom Viridiplantae; phylum Streptophyta; class Pinopsida; order Cupressales; family Cupressaceae; genus Sequoia; species Sequoia sempervirens. The sequence continues at coordinate 37,626,589 of VDFB02137365.1, forward strand.
GGTTTAGTATTGCAAACACCTATAAGATATTACATCTTCACTAGAACCTATCTTGTCTCAAACCTTGTTTGAATGATTACATTCTTTATTTAAGGGAAATTGTACTTACTTCCATTTGATTGGACAACCTGTGGTAAAGTATAATTAGATCCTTTACTCAAATGAGAAATTGGCTTGCAAAGGATCCCATTATTCACAATACTCCCAAAATCCATCATGATAAAGGATGCAAACACTTTTCTATCATTGTAGATTTCAACAAAGGGTAATGAAGAATTTGTATCATTGTCCAGGATCCTTGTGGTCATAATATGAGAGAAAACTTGTCTTAAACAAATCTTGTCAATTTCTAACTCTTGGTTTTGATTGGTAGTAAGTATAATAACCACTACTCTCCAAGGGCATAGAGTCAAACATAACCAAAATAACCATCACTTGGTTTAGAATTTCCAATTCCAATCAAAGTATTACAACTAAAACTAATATCATAACACAAAGAAGCAATATTTAGAAATTGCAAGTCTTAGTTTGTGATTGCTTGAGGACAAGAAATCTTGAGCATGATGGACTGTCATGTCCCCACCATGATCAATACTAATATTAACAATTTAAATATTATTATAATTATAATCATTATAATATAATACTATTAATATTATAAAAGATAAATGATGTGACGAGTATAAACTCAGTGAAATTAATCATCAAATATACAGTGATATAATATTTCAATGCATTGATGGGCATTTACAATTTAAAATGGGCGGTAGAAGTAAAATCACTACACCTTGATCACACACTATAGCTGGAAGCAAACCGTTGAATATTTGCCCCAGATCGATATGTCTCTTCTTTTCAGCATTTGAAGAAGTGGTGTCACTTCATAAACCCTTCCCTTCCACTCATGCCATTCGCTGCTGAATTCAATTTTCAACCTAACACCTCCAAAGATATATATTTAACAATATAAACTATCTTAAATCAACTACAACGATTATCATTAAACGAAGCAATTATTAAATAAGCCAGCGCTTGAATTAGTTTCAAAAGGTTGTCTCTTTGTATGGATATCTCTTTTCAAAGAGATGTCTCTTTTCTTGAATCACTAAAGGTATAAAAGAGGAAACAAATGAGTGTGGAGAGGAACAAGAAGGATTGGGAATAAAAAGGAATCATCTTCAAAAATACATTTTACATTGAGACAACCAATATTTTAGAATATATAAAGGGAATATCTTCTGAATATTAGGAGATCGAACAGCAAGAGAAATAGGAGATCAGAAATAAATATCTGCACTCAGCAGACAAGGGCAGAAATCAGCCATTGTTAATATACCTGCACCTAGAATATAGCAATCTTATATTTAAGTATTGTGGCATGCACTGATATGATTATTGTGAATGATGATATGCTATTTAATCTCTATGAATTTGGATATATTTAGTGTTGGTAATTCTCACCAAGAAACCATGAGAAGTGGGGGAAGTGCTAGTAGAGTGAGCAGATACTAGATTTCTTTCTAAGTACGCCACTCCAAGCTGGCCAGTTGGAGCCAAGGGGGTGAGTGTCCACCCTTGGGCATAGGTTCTATCGTAGCTTCTCCCCAATTTCTACATGGATTGCTTGTTGATCATAAGAGGGATGGATAAGGTAACATGTATAAGGAAAGCAGGTACAAGTTTATCCAGTAAGTATGCCACTCCATGTTGGATGGCTGAGTGTATGCCACTTGGGGCCAAGAGGGATGGTATATTCGCTCTTGGGCTTAGTATGAATAGCTTCAGGTGGACTTATCATGTTTCTCATCCAAGTCCTATTATGATCAAATTTCCAATATGCCTTATGGATATCATGTAGTTTATACAGTTTGAAAGAATTATGATTTTTTCATGCTTTAAATAGATAAGACATTCATTATATATAATTGATCATGTGAAATATATTTCCAATATTATCTAACATGAATGCAGAACGTAAACCTAGATCTATCTTGCTTAAAGCATTTAATTGATAATTTATAACCCTAACTACACTAAATTTGTGATTCTAGGGCAAGCTTTAGGGCAATCCCAAAAGGGGACATTACAATGTCTTTATTAGGGCAGTATGTTATGATATTAGCATTCGATGTGTGGGAATTGTGTTACAATAATGTTGAAATTGACAAAATAAATTATATATTTGAGAGGTCAGCTATAGAGTTATAGGGCTGAATGGGATGGCCTATAGGTTACAACAATTAGTGTAAGTATTAGCTTGGCAGGTACTGACATAGATTCAAGAATTATGTGCCCTAAGAAGATGTCACATCTTACTTTTACATTCCAAGTTCAGCCCTTATCTGGTGGTTCAAAGCCATATGCTCTCATCACCTGGGTTTCCTCAAATTTATTGCAAGGCAGAAGACTCTTGGGGATGATGAGACTGGCCACAGCCTAGTTGTTCCTTTCTCCTGCCCTCTACTTTGTTAGATTGCTTACTTTGACACCCTCAAAATTGGTGAAATGTCACTGGTGCTAAAATAATAAGGTTTCCTTACTCCTTCCCCCGAACTCCCAAAGATATTAATAGAGGTTGCAAGACAGTGCTGGAGCTTTTGAACAAGCATTCCAAATTCTTTGCAAATCTTTGAGAGTTGGTACCAGCTGCTAATATGGCCTCCAAAGTTCACCTATGTCTTAATTGTTCCTGCAGATTTGACCAAGTGGAACAAGTGCAGGGTACAGTTCTTGGCTTTCAGACCGAAAAGGAAAATCCCTCTAGCTTAAATGTCCATCCCTAATGCTCAAGGACACAGCCCATCACAATTGCAGTCAAAAGCATGTCAAAGGCATGGAGTTATGCTAACATTACTATGGGCTCTGAAGCGGCACTGGGAAATGTAACAGGAAAATTCAATAACAACATCCGGCCTCATCTGGATGGCATTGGGTTATCCCATATGGCACAAGGAGCCCCTTGGTCATCTGTGTTTGTGAGTTTCTTTCTTCATGGTGTTTCTCATATCTATGCAATTTACATCAATAATCGTATAACTCTATTGTGGTTACCTGGAGCTTTCATTAATTGTGCATATACACTGCATCCCACAAAAATAAAAAAAATTGTTGATGTAAAAGGTACCTCGAATTTAGCTATCCCTTTGGTCTAGATTGTAGCTTCCATTTCTGCACGTCTAGACTGTGGCCCATAGTAACACGATGTTATCTTTTTAAATACTTATGTGCAGTGATCCTAATAAAATCCCTCATTTAACAACCAATAAAGTAACAGGCAACCAAGCCCTTTGACAGTAAATAACACATAGTTCCACTGACATGCTAACATACCACTTCACTAATACCGTAACTATGTCCTTTCCATGAACTTTTCCAATACCATATAAATTGACTTTCAAACTTTCAAGATAATAACCAATAATTTGTAATGTCCCCATTTTGGCCCTACGCTCTTTATTTGGATTTAGCCTATTTCCTGAAATCCATAGACTAAGCTGAGGCAGAAAATTAGGGTTTCTTCTTTCAGATACTGCTCAGTTGGCGTTCTGAGGTTGTTATGCAGACTTACTATTTATAGCAATTCACTATTTTTAGCAAGTCTATCTTTTGGCAGTATCTGTCTAGTAGCAGTTCATTCCTTTGCAGTTCAGTGTTCAGTTTGGCTTTCTGATGGTTTTGAAGTTAACTTACTATTTTTGGCATTTGCTATTTTTAGTAAGTTCATTTTTGGCAAAAGTGTCATCATCAACTTGGTTCAATTTGGCATTTGTCAGTTTTCTATTTTTAACAATTGATCAGTTGCATCTTGGGCATTGTATTTGGTTATCTCTTTGGACTGAGTTTCAAACTTAGTCAATTTTCATGTCTTGAAGTTGTACACCACACCTAGGCTTGATGACTTCAAGTTGTTTTAAAGAAGGGGACATAAAGGGGTCAATTGAGCATTTAATTATTTAATAAATGTTTTATTGTTGCAATATGAAATGGACGCCTAAAGGGGAAGTTGAATAATATTTTATTATTTCAAAAAGTAAAATGCAAAAAGGTGGCATCCCTTTTGGAAGTTGAAGTGATTCAACTTCTTGGAATTTGAAGAGTTTTTGTTGCTTCATTTGCCAACTAAAACTTATATATTGTTGTTGTTTGAAGAGTTGATTATCTTTGGGAAAATATTGTAAAGTTATGCTGCTGGTTTGAAATCCAGAATCCGACTAAGGGAAAGCTTAGCAAATTTACTCCATTCTTCGGGCCTGCAACTATGGTTCCCTAGATGGTCTATTGGGAGTGTGCTTCATTCAGAAGTGCATATTGTGCATCAAAGTTGAAGAATTTGGTGATAATTTCAGTTTGTATTTTGCTGGTTAATGTCATTGCTGAAAGTAGTTTTCATTTGCAGCTCACTAGATAAATTTATTTTCATTCTGGGCATTGAAGCAATCTATTTTTAGGCTAAGGGCGACCCTCTTAGCAAGGTTTTCAGAATTTATTTTGCAGATTTCAATTTTATATGCAAGGTCGACCCTCTTAGAAGGTCGTACCCTTGCTGGAGGTGCTTTGGATTTTGTGTTAAATCATTTGGAGAGTTTTGATGCAATTTTAGTGATTGATTTTGGGCGCCATCCTTCTAGACATCTCTTGTAATTCGTTTCAGCTCATTCAGAGGTATCTTTGGATTGCTTTGATGCATTTTGGGAGTGATACAGCTTGCTGGTTAACAATTTCAGTTTGCTATTTATGCATATCAGATTGTTAAACATTCATATTTTGACTTATATCTTGATGATTGAGAAGATTATATATTGTAATAATCATCCTTCAAACATTTGCATTGATTTTATCATTGTAACACTTGTAAATTGCAGATTTAGTTCATTGTAAGGCTGTGAATTAGTAGTACTAATCCAGTCATTTTAATTGTTGCATTTACTTGTGAGTTTTAATGCAAACACTTTAACCCCTTGATAGTTTACCACCAGTGTGGAGGAAATTGATTTTCTAACACATCATTCACCCACTATTTAAGTGGCGAATCCCCACTGTTGAGTGGATGCCCGCTAAGCGGATGAATTGTATTTCATTGTAATTCTTTCCCCCCATTGAATAAGTGGTAGTGTGGAAATTCTCTTATGGTTGGTTATCCACCTAAGTACTTTCAATTCAGCAATGAGCACTCCACCATATGTTAGCACCTCGCCTGTTAAAGGGTCTCGAGTGCACATTCTTGGTGTTGAGTTTAGTCTCTCTCTTTCAGTTGTAATCTTTGTAATCTTTGATTCAGTAGATCCTAGGGATCCTTTGACCATATGCCCGCCCCTCCTCCTTGAGTAGTTTTAGGGCGCATTCTTGGTTAGAGTTCTTTCATGCAACATTTTGGGTTAAACTAACCTTAACGGGTGTTTGGTTACATTGTATTTGTTATTGAAAATCAACAAAAAAAATTTAAGGGGCATATTTCAATGGTATCAGAGCAAAAGATCCTGCCATCCTGTTGATCAATGCTTCATGTTTAGGTAGAAGAGTGATAGAGATCTCCGGTACTACATCGAAAGTTAGAGCAAATTCTAGTTCAACTCCTTGTGGTATTCAAAAGTTGGCAGTTAGGCATGGCTAATGAAGAAGAGATGAAGTTGGCAAAGACTCTCTTTATGGTTGGAAAGAGACTTGGTAAAGAATTTCAGTCAAGAGAAAATGAAGAGAACATTCTTCATTTGTTAGAACAATGCTTGAGACGTGTGAATCCATCACCTTCAGAGAAAATGGAGTTGGCACTAGCTCCTGTAGTGAATACTTTGAATCAGCCCTATTGGTTGGGGCATCCTGATGAAGAAACCAAGCTGCTGATTTCTTCTTGTTTCATGGAGATAATAAAAATTGTAAATCCCCATTTGCCCTATGATGATGAAACTCTGAAGATCATATTAAATATGATAGTGGAATGTTTTCAAGATTTGGATGAAACTAGTAGTAGCTTGTTTTCAAGAAGAGCTGCTGTTTTAAAAACATTTTTTGAAGTTGGTGCTTGCATCTTATTGATAGAATTTGAGATGGAGAATCATATTTATCACTTGTTTAATTATCTTTTCACCTCAACCTGGAGTGAGCAAGAAGAGAGTATGCTTGCAGCTGTCATAAATGTTCTAGTCTCTACAATTAAAGAAGCTGATAGTCTTTCTGAAAGTGTCCAAACTCTTCTCTTGGATGCTTACAAACGTGAAGAGCAGATTTCTCCCATTGCTGATTTGTTAGTTAAAGAAATTTTCAGTCAATGTGAAGATAAGTTGAAACCACTTTTGAAGAAGACTGTTGAAAATAGAGAAGAGATATCTAAAGCTGAAGAGGATGAAAGTTGGAATCCCTTTGAAGACATTGCAAAGGTTCAAGGGGTATCCATAAATTTGCACTTATCCAAGCATTCTCTAGAAGAATGTAATATGTCAGTGGAAGCCTTGAAGACTAGTGAAGTACTCTTGTTTTCTACAAAGGAGAACAGTGAGTTGGCTTGTGTTGAGAAGGCTCATGTTGAAGATTCAAAGAAAGAACTTTTGGAAACAAAAGTTGAAACAAAGATGCATGAAGAGGCCATAAGTGTAGATCCAAATGAAAGAGAAGTTCGATTAGTAGAAGATATGTGTTCAATCAGCAATTTGCTTCTTCACAATTCTAGAGAATGTTGGTTTGAAAGTCAAGTCAAGGAGGAGAAGAAGAAAGAGGAAGATGAAGTCTCTTCCCACTTCAAAGCTGATTTGATCAATTCTTTTGAATCATGTGTAGGAGACAGCATGGAAGGTGAAGTTTCTAGTAGTTATAAGGTAGATTTTTCTTCACCGGAAATCAAGCTAGGGCAAAAAGCTAAGGAATTGGAAGGCACTGTGGATGGAATGATGAAGAATGTTCATCACATGCAAGACAAGTTGAGCAGTACAACTCAAACCATAATTGAAATCTTTATCCATCAAAGTTGTTCTACATCATCTCAGCCAGTATATAATGATTGCAGCTCAAGTTCACACATTGCTGATAATGGAATTCAAATTTTGTCAAATCTTGATAGAATTCATAGACATGTAGAACAGATGATTTATGATGTACCTAGGGGAGAATTTGTATGTTGCATTTCTATTGATGACATGAAGTCCATTAAATTTTCCTTGGAGGAAATTAAATCTAGTCTTTTGCACATCATTCGTGACAAAGACATAGTGGCCAATATTGCTGACAAGGCATTGGAGTGGAATGAGCTTACCAAAGCAAAGTTGCAAGAAGTGTATGAGACTCTAATTGAAACGGAGAATCAGATTTTTGTTGTTCAATATTCATGGGAGCAAGAAAACAGAAGAAGAGTAGAGAAGCTTCAAGAAATTCTTGATGAGCTTGATCTCATACAAGAAACATATGATTTGGAATGCTGTCCTGAGAGACCAAAGCATTCAAATTCTCAAGCTTATCAAGCTTTTGACAATCTTTTGTATGAAGAAGGTGCTAGTAAGGTTTATGTAAATCATCTTTTTGAAAATGATGAAGAAATTGCTTCAGAGATTACTGAAGAAGGGGATTTGAGTTTGTCTTCCAGCATTGGAGAGTTAATACGTGAGTTGCACGAAGTTGAATCTACTGCTGCTCCTAGTGCAACCATTCAACAAGAATTGGTAACTCTTGGATTACAAAGAAATGAAGACATTCTTATCATTCATCAACAAAGAGATGATTGGCATGTGGATGAAGGTTTAATTCAGTATTTGATAAGGATGTTTGTGAGGCTCTCGTCAGATTTTAGTTCATCACCATCTTCTCTTAGAGTGATAGATTTCAGAATTATATTTGATGAAGGATTCATGGAATCTTTCCTGCAAGTCATATCACAAGATTTTGGATTTGATCTCTTCAACGAACAAAGGTTGGTTGAATACTTCTTGGAGTTTCAAAAAGTGGAAATTCAGATGGAACGAGCAAATCAAAGGATTCGCGTGAGAGCAGTTCTAAGTTTGAGAAGTGGTTTGTCATGGTTGTTAGTTTGGGATCCTGGCATTACTTGGGAAGAAGGTAATTTTAAAATAGATAGACCAGCATATAAAATTCAGAATGTAGTTGTGACCATTTGCTTATGTGTTGGAAAATGTCTTCAATTGAAAATCAATATTTGGGATCTCAAGCATTTTCTTTTGAAGAATGGAATGCTTAAAAAAAAGGTTGGATGGAGAAATAAGTGTCAAAAATTATGTTCTATGTTTGTTGCTCCCTTCTTTCTATGTCATTGGTTCTTTATTTCTGATCATACATTGGTGTTCTGGGAAAGAAATATGATCAAAAGTTGGTTTGTGATGACATGGGGTCTCTTGCTAAAGGTGCCACCAACTTGGTTCATGAGCAGTTATGCTCATTTTGATAGAAAATTCTTTTGTTGCAGCAGCTGCTTGTCTTCTTGGATGCTGATTTTCCAAAAATCAGATCTCAAAATGATTATTTCAAACCTCTTAGGAAGCTGGTTACTTCATTTCCAGGCCTCTCCACCTTCTATTTGGACTGAATTTCTACCACAAATAAGCAAGGGAATGTTTCCGTGTGGTCAAAATTCAGGTATGGGTTGTTCATTGATGGTTGACAGTGAATTTTGTGGTACCAACTCATACATTATTTTTTGGGACAGCAAGTTATTGGCTGCTTTGATTTGTCAAATTGAAACTCTTGATGTGAGATATGTGAATATTTCTTGGAGTTCTTTCAGTGAAATCAGTTTGCTTCAAAGGAAGCATTGTGCATCCTCTTGAATAGGGATGGAGTGTGGAGCATTGCTCTTGGTTTGGCATTGGTTTAAAAACATGTTTGAAAATATTTTTGTTGCTAATTAGAATTATGACAGCAAGATTTGGAGGTCCTACAGACTGATATGGGACTCAGACACTAACATGTTTGGTGTATTGTCTTTTGTGGATCATGACATATTGATCCACTTTGAGTATTCAGTTGTTTTAATCAGAGTAGCGCAACAAATTAGAGGAATACTGTTCCTGAGAAAGATTTGGAATCCTGGTATCATTTGGGTTTTCTATTCCACAGTTGAAGATGATGAAGCCAATGATGGTCTTCTAGAATTTATTCCCATGATGTTTCAGTTTAATTTTAATCTGGTGATTTTTTGTGTTAGCATCCAGCAGTGCAATGCTTACATCAATTGGTGCTATCCTTCTCCTAGGATGATTTGGGACCCTGGGATCTTATTTGGCATCGTAAGAATCAAATTGTTTCCTTGGAGTGTGGTGGCATTGCTTGAGGACAAGCAATTTTGGGAAGGGCGGACTGTAATGTCCCCATTTTGGCCCTACGCTCTTCATTTGGATTTAGCCTATTTCCTGAAATCCATAGACTAAGCTAAGGCAGAAAATTAGGGTTTCTTCTTTCAGATACTGCTCAGTTGGCATTCTGAGGTTGTTATGCAGACTTACTATTTATAGCAGTGCACTATTTTTAGCAAGTCTATCTTTTGGCAGTATCTGTCTAGTAGCAGTTCATTCCTTTGCAGTTCAGTGTTTAGTTTGGCTTTCTGATGGTTTTGAAGCTAACTTACTATTTTTGGCATTTGCTATTTTTAGTAAGTTCATTTTTGGCAGAAGCGTCATCATCAACTTGGTTCAATTTGGCATTTGTCAGTTTTCTATTTTTAACAATTCATCAGCTGCATCTTGGGCATTCTATTTGGTTATCTCTTTGGACTGAGTTTCAAACTTAGTCAATTTTCATGTCTTGAAGTTGTACCCCACACCTAGGCTTGATGACTTCAAGTTGTTTTAAAGAAGGGGACATAAAGGGGTCAATTGAGCATTTAATTATTTAATAAATGTTTTATTGTTGCAATATGAAATGGACGCCTAAAGGGGAAGTTGAATAATATTTTATTATTTCAAAAAGTAAAATGCAAAAAGGTGGCATCCCTTTTGGAAGTTGAAGTGATTCAACTTCTTGGAATTTGAAGAGTTCTTGTTGCTTCATTTGCCAACTAAAGCTTATATATTGCTGTTGTTTGAAGAGTTGATTATCTTTGGGAAAATATTGTAAAGTTGTGCTGCTGATTTGAAATCCAGAATCCGGCTAAGGGAAAGCTTAGCAAATTTACTCCATTCTTCGAGCCTGCAACTATGGTTCCCTAGATGGTCTATTGGGAGTGTGCTTCATTCAGAAGTGCATATTGTGCATCAAAGTTGAAGAATTTGGTGATAATTTCAATTTGTATTTTGTTGGTTAATGTCATTGCTGAAAGTAGTTTTCATTTGCAGCTCACTAGATAAATTTATTTTCATTCTGGGCATTGAAGCAATCTATGTTTAGGCTAAGGGCGACCCTCTTGGCAAGGTTTTCAGAATTTATTTTGCTGATTTCAATTTTATATGCAAGGTCGACCCTCTTAGAAGGCCATACCCTTGCTGGAGGTGCTTTGGATTTTGTGCTAAATCATTTGGAGAGTTTTGATGCAATTTCAGTGATTGATTTTGGGCGCCATCCTTCTAGACATCTCTTGCAATTCGTTTCAGCTCATTCAGAGGTATCTTTGGGTTGTTTTGATGCATTTTGGGAGTGATACAGCTTGCTGGTTAACAATTTCAGTTTGCTATTTATGCATATCAGATTGTTAAACATTCAAATTTTGACTTATATCTTGGTGATTGAGAAGATTATATATTGTAATAATCATCCTTCAAACATTTGCATTGATTTTATCATTGTAACACTTGTAAATTGCAAATTTAGTTCATTGTAAGGCTGTGAATTAGTAGTACTAATCCAGTCATTTTAATTGCTGCATTTACTTGTGAGTTTAAATGCAAACACTTTAACCCCTAGATGGTTTACCACCAGTGTGGAGGAAATTGATTTTGTAACACATCATTCACCCACTATTTAAGTGGCGAATCCCCACTGTTGAGTGGATGCCCGCTAAGCGGATGAATTGTATTTCATTGTAATTCTTTCCCCCCATTAAATAAGTGGTAGTGTGGAAATTCTCTTATGGCTGGTTATCCACCTAAGTACTTTCAATTCAGCAATTAGCACTCCACCATATGTTAGCACCTCGCCTGTTAATGGATCTTGAGTGCACATTCTTGGTGTTGAGTTTAGTCTCTCTCTTTCAGTTGTAATCTTTGTAATCTTTGATTCAGTAGATCCTAGGGATCCTCTGACCATATACCCGCCCCTCCTCCTTAAGTAGTTTTAGGGCGCATTCTTGGTTAGAGTTCTTTCATGCAACGTTTTGGGTTAAACTAGCCTTAACGGGTGCTTGGTTACATTGTATTTGTTATTGAAAATCAATAAAAAAATTTAAGGGGCATATTTCATAATTGAAGTAACCTATAAACAGTATCTTGCTTCATAGTTATTATACAAGTAATGGTGGTTATTTGTAGACTATCTCTAGATTAGTAAAATAATTGGAGAGGAAATTCTTTGGAGATAAGCTGCATCACATAAGCAGTACCCAACAAATCAGTCTCAAATTAAATTGCAACCATGAAATGAACTACCAAATGAATATTAAATATTTTGATCATGTCTGTACTAGACACTTTTCCCTCACTTTTTATAGCTTTAAGATAGTACACCTCAAGTTAATGTGAACATAAAGAACAAAGAGGAGGGACCTTCACTTGAGATTATATACGTAAAACCAAATGGGTGTTATCAATTACTGCACTCTTAATTAAAAAACAGAAATATATTCCCATAAATATAAATTTGCATTTGCTTTCAGATCTCAGCAAGTATTGCAGACCATTCCAAACAATTGCACAAGACAAGAACCACTTGCCTAATATAAACAAAATACAGCATATAAACTCCTCAAACACAGCTTGTCTCAAGATTCAGGGGGAATTTGTCTTCCTTTTCTTTTTCTTGTGCTTTTTTCCTCCTTCGCCATTTGCAAGCTTAACAGATTGTAGAGGGGCTGCAATATATGCCTCTGGTCCAGTATCAACAGCATTTTGATGCTTACCAAGGTCTTTAGTCTTTTTCTGCAAAAGAGCAAAACATGTAACATCAAAAAATCCACCTGTAAAACTCAACAAGTAATGAAATGCTAAAGTGGATATCACATTTCATATGAAATGGGAACTCTAAAGGATAGAGATACGTACATAAGAATGTGTGGAACAGAATAATGTACTCGAGAGACTATACATCAATTACATTAGAACAAAAGGCCTTTAACCATTCAATAGACTAATAAGATGTGCCTTCTAGACTGCAGAATGAGATTACTTGGAAAAAATGAAATTTTTCATGCAAGTATTACATAGCTGGTGAATCTTTCAGTTTTATTAAATAACAAATAAAGCATAAATATCTGTTAATTCCCTGAAAACTTTGATGGATATTGTCAATTTGAATTATTGAAATATTTTATAGAAAGAAAATACTAGAACCTGAAGGTAGTTTTTTGGGTACTCACCAAGTGAGACACCAATTTGGTGTATGAGACTGCCCACCACCACCTGCCCCTCCCTCTTATGCAAGTATTCCACAAAGGGTTTGTTTTTCCATTTACCTTGTATATTGTACAAATGAGGTTTACCACCTTACCCCCTCTGGATAAGAACCCATATATTGTGTATTGTTTTTCCACTTACCTTGTATATTGTACAAATGAGGTTTCTCCATTTACCTTGTATATTGTTGTTCCAGTTGAGAGTACACAGGTCTTCACCATTAGATCAATTCAAGTCATACATTGGGAATTTGGGCCAAATCACATTGTGTATAGAGTTGTGACAATGATTGAGAAAAATCATTTGATGGATCTATTTAAAATATACCAAAATATTTTCCCTGGTTGCATGTCAAAAGGATATCTCAAAGTGACATCATGGAGGTCCATTTTGCAATTTTATCGACATGATCTGGCTGATAATTTCTCATCTCTTTTTGCCACCACCAATCTTACTGTTTGGTACACAACTTAAGTTTTCTGGTCAGCTTTTGGAATCAAGTTTTTTTCTCTCCAATTAAATACCACCCTAATATATTCCATGGAGTTGTAATTCTAATTTCCCATACAGCAAGGAGATTTACTTTTGCTTGTCTTCTGTTTTAGATAACTATTCATATTGTAGTGCTCATGATAGTAGAAATGGACTATTTCCAAAGTGGTGATTAAATGTGTACAAGTTGCTTAGCTCCAGAATAAACAGCTTGTTTATCACTTGTAGGAAGTACGTAGGTCTATTTGACAAAAACTAAAGTCAACCAGCCAAAACTAACATCAACCTGTACGGGATCTGTTTGAAAATGTTTCAATGGCTTGGGCTCCAATGGATACCCAAATATTTATCAATCAAGAAAAAAGGCCAGAAACTGTACAATTGAAGCCAAACATAACACAACACAATAGAAGTTGGCCCATATAATAAAAACTCTTACAGTCAAATGCATTTTGGAAACAATTACCTTTACAGATGCTGTAATGGCTTCCATTTCTTCCTTTGAAATTTTAGCAGATTTATTGGAATCAAAGAGCAATGGTTTTGAATTGTTTGGCTCCTGTATGAAAAAAAAGATGTTTAGAAACAATTCCAAGAATATGCTGCTAGACAAACATTATTCATTATTGGCATGAAAGCACACTAAAGGCCATCAGACCTTTGGAGGTACAAATGCTGCCTCCCTCTTTCTCTTGTTTTCTGCTGTCTTCTCTGATTGTTTTTCTTGCTTTTCATGCCACTTCTTTGCCGCTTTTCTTTCTTCACTCAAAAAATATTCTCCACTTTCTAGTTGCAAGTCAATCTGCAAAAAGAATCAAGATGCTAAATATAAAAGGTGTGTATAGATCTTGCACACTTGCATAAGGTGCAGAAAGTATCCAAAAGAAAGTAAAGTTGTTGCATAAGCACCATATGACTAAAGAATACATTGGAGATTCATATGAGACTCAAAATTTAATATATCTCTATATTACAGGCACTTGACAGATAACAAAGACCACACAACTGAAATTGTTTCAAAATTTTGTTCTATTTACCATGCAATACCTGATGAGAACATTCATTCGTAGTTGGCACATCAACCATAGTTATTTAGTTATAACTCATAAACCAGGAAACTTAACATGCAATTAGATTTGATAGAATTATTCAGCTTAAGGGTAGATAGAAACAAATTAAAAGCAATGCGGATAGATGGAATTTGAAATTGAGAGTTGAAAGCAGTAAATGCCTTAGAAATCTTTTTAGCCTAATAAATATATACTTCTCTCATGTAAATAAATCATTTGAAAATAGAATTTCAATTAATCATCCTTATTGGTAACCATTTGTGTGTGGATAACAGAAAGTGCAATTTCTTGATTCTTTCAAGATGTTATTTTAATACTCTATTCTGTCTGTTCACAACATGTATGGTAAAGATCTTGAATTTTAATATTTTTACTTTGTAATACTTCCAACCCACCTTGCTAGGTTGTTGTGGTGGAGGGAATGGTGTGTAAGGCTTTTTCTCCTTTTGCTTCACCTTCTTTTGCTTTACGTTTCTCCTGCTTCAAGGAAACAGTGGATATCATTAGCATCATTACTACTAGAACAAATACATAATTGCAAAAGATAAAGATATCTTGACTTCGAAAATAGAAGCTTATCTTAGTACAACATACAGGCTGTGTAAATTCTAGACCACAACTATAAAAACTTGTGAGACAGAAAGGGGTTATAAAAGCTCACTTCTTAAACTTGGGCAGAAACCTATCCCAATTCTCTTCTGCAAGCTCTGGGTTCTTTGCAAGTTCCCGCTTGATCATGAGTTCCTGATAGCATAAAACCACCACACCAATAATCAGAAAGTACTTTAAGAATTTTCGATCTGCTCTGCACCAATTAGTAACTGAAAAATAAAGAATATTTCAGACCCAAGATTGTGTTGTTACCTTGATATGATAAATAGGATGTATGTTACGAATGCAATCTTCAACAATTCTACGGACTTGTTTCAGTCCCTTAAATGATCCCATGGCTGCAACAGTGTTTCCCTGCATGATCGTGGCATTTACATCACTTGAAAAAGAAAAAAATCTACTAAATTCAGAAGTTAAATTTTTAACAGCAAATAAGAGGGATGTGCAACACATTTCAGTTTAATCAAATGAAAATACCTATAAACAAGAAAGCAATATGAAAAGCTCTCACCTGAACAAGAACATAGCAACCTGTCAAAAGCTCAATAGCCTGTAGCACAAACAAAATCCAGAACAAATTTAACAAATCAAGTTTTCAAGTCAATTACCTGTCTTTTTCCTCTCCTGATTATTGTCCCTGTTCTAAAATTGAGGAACATAGGGAGACCATAGCCATATTAAATTCAGGAGAATATTGTAATTTATTTTACCTTGAGTGTTGAACCATTGGGACCCAAAAGGCGCTGCCGTCGTTTAACAAATCTTTCCTGCGCATGCAACAAAGTCCTTTTCAGAGCAAATCGACAAAAGCATCAACATACTAGTACTCCAAATTATGATACCATTTTCTGTTAACAAGTACAACCTTGTTCTTAAAAAATGTTATTGATAAGATGAAAACTACTGCAATCTTATCTGAATGATAATAATTACCATAAAAACCATGCTTCCAACTCAAACTGCTATGAATCACATAAATTGTCCAAACTATTCTGAAGGCAAAGGTGTTTTCGAAATTGTTTTCTGTGTACGTAAGCTTTATTGGGTCCAGAAAGAAAGAAAATATGTTCATATCCATGAACAACCAAAATACGTTAATGGGACCTGAAAATCCAACCAGCCAATACAGAAAAAGTAGGTGATGCCTATCGCATCATCAAAAGAAGAAAGCACCAAAGTAACTAAAAAAGTGATAACTGATTTTACTCAGAATGCAACCCAATAACCCTAAGAACTACAAGACTACATGGCAGCAGCTATAAGAGTACATTCAACATGTGATGCAAAGCAATAAATCCCCTTGTCATTTATCTTCAGCCAAAACAGGGTATGTAGAGCTATAAAATAGTGTTCAAAAAAACTAAATCTAATAATGTCTTCAGGAGAGCAATAGCAGTGTAGCTATCCTCAGAGGTAAAAAAAAAATTATCTGCATTATCCTATCATTCAAGGTTGATGATCTACTTAAGAAATAAGATGTCATAGACAGTGCAGTATAGCAGAAATTGCGAGTGATCACAATTGGTCAGCACTTGCAGGGTATGGCAATCTGAGTCAGATCAAATGGCCTGTTATTTATAAAATTGAGCCTGAATTTTGAGGTCTAATTTAATCACCACACCAATATGCTTACAAATCTGAATTTTTTTGTTTTGTGCCTGCAAGGCTAATAACTTGAAATCTAATTTATTGTCATCCTCTTCATTTATCTAGAATTGCATGCCATATCATCAACGGGCAACATTGCATTTAAGGTCTTCAGCAACTTCACAATTTGTGACCACTCAATCCAGCCTAGTGGCTTTTTTTAAAACAAAATTAATTTTAAACCTTGAAGATGAGGATTTTTAATGTTAATCCCTAACCATTAGGGTTTTTAACTTCACAATTTGTGACCACTCAATCCAGCCTAGTGGCTTTTTTTAAAACAAAATTAATTTTAAACCTTGAAGATGAGGATTTTTAATGTTAATCCCTAACCATTAGGGTTTTTAACATTAACCCTAACTTTAACAGTTTAGGGCATTAAGCTTAAACCCTAGGGCCTAACCATTACAGTTTCTAACATTAAACTCTGACAGTTAATCTCTAAGGTTTTGTTTTTAACTTTTATGTTTTCTATAGAGTAGCTGGATACACCCACGCCCATCCTCAGGCACGTACCACCCATATCCGATATGGCGCAGATACACATCAGATACCATACCCACACATGCCCAAAAATCTTTGATTCTCCAGTTGCACCTTATTCTAAGTGATTTGATTTTTTAAAAATCTGAAGTGAATCTTCCTAAATTTTAAAAAACTTCATTCATGGATTTTTTGTTTTTTAAACAAAACCTACACCAAATGAGGAAGACAAGTGAAACATTTTTCTATTTCAGCGACCCATTTTTTTGGGTCTTTTTCCAACACAGTTATGTGTCTATATTGCTTTTAAAGTACTGAAAATCTCCTCTAATAACTTGGAAAATTGTGTTAAATATATGTGCATTATGTTTTTTATTAATGTTGTATCCAACTGTATCCATATTAGGGATCTTCAAAAATGGGTGTAGCCGTATCTAATAGTATATCCGTCTCTGTGTCCATGCAACTTGGGTTTTTTATTATTTAAATTTTGAAGTTTAACTAAGGGTTAGAGTTTTGGGTTAAGGATTTAACTTTAGGTTTTTTTACTTAACGTTTAATGTTAGGGTTTATAATTTGAAACCTACATTAAATGTAAACATGCACAATTTTAAACCCTAACATTAAAAGTAAATAGAAAACCTAGTTCAGCCCTACATTATTGTTAGTTTAGGCATATGGTCAGGGATTTTTTATCTTACATGTATGCTAATCCCAATGGCTAACCCTAAACTAATGTTTTTGGTTTAGGACTAGCCATTATGATTTTTTTTAAATTAGTACACTAACCCTAAACCAAAAAAAAATTGGGTTTAAGGTTTGGGTTAGGGCTAGGGTTTTTTTTCTAGAATGTTCAAACCTTAACCTTAAACCCTAAATTCAATAATATTGTCCCCAAAAGAGAGTGAGCAAATTACTGTTGCACAGCCAGGCTTTAAAAGATCTTTCCAAGTGAGGAGAAAGACAATAGATCGGGTGTTCAAAGGCAGGAGACCCATATTCAGGAAGAGCAGCACCAGCATGAGAAAAGAGGCAAGACAGCAGAAGTGATGACAGCGGTAGTATGAGAAGTGCACAGCAGGAGAGTGCATCTGCAGACCCTGCACTTAGTCAGAAATATTGTTCATTGCTGGTCTGTTCTCTGCTGTGGTAGCCATTGTGGATGGTTAAGTTGCACATGGTGGTAGTAGAAGCTTGGAGATATGCAGTCTCGGGATTGCCACTCATTTATTTTTTGGGGAGGCAGGCTTAGAGGAGAACTGGGTATTTTAGAAGGGAAGTGCAGTTGATAAAAGGAGTGTCACAAGTTCTAAAGTTCAAGTTTTGTTATACTACATAAATTTAGGGCAACATTCTTTGTTTTTTACCATGGTACACCAAGTTTCCGGGACAAGGATGTCAGGGGGCAGGGTACACATTTTGGTGATGGATTTTTTAGAGGCCATTTTTAAGGAATGGCAGGGGACAACAATTAAAAAAAGAGGAATTTTTTTAAAATATAGGGAAATTTCAAATACATTATAGATAAGGCATTCTTTGTATACATTATAGCTCCTTAATATGTAACATAAGAGTTGAATGGAGTGTTCACATGAGAGTTGACAAACAAATTAAAAAATATTAATAGCTTTCATTGTCAATATGCATATATATTATATAAAAATTATAACAAAATGGCCAAACGCTGCAACTTTCAACTACAAAATGACAAAATCATAAAAAATATATTGCCATGCCTAATCTGTGATGCCCCCTCAGTTTGCTTATGTTTGGACAGCTTCTTGGATTTTATCTAGACTTTATGATGTTGTTTTGCTTGACCTTATGTTACTACTTGATAATCATTGTGACACTGTTAGATGTTACTCAGACATGGTATCAAAGCCCAGTTTAAACACTGGGTGCTCTGGGTATATCAATTAGCCCATTAAGTTGTCTTAGATGTATAGTTGCAGTTTAAGATTTCCCTTGTTGACCTCGTCTAATACCCTGAACTTGTCTGTGTAGGATCATGCCTAGGAGACGGGGTAGAGGTCGAGGGTGAGGCAGAGGTCGTGGTGGTGGCCATGGGGCCAATAACCAAGATTCACCTCCACAAAGTTCTCATGAGTCAGAACGTGAAGAGCATCAGGGTTCACAGAACAATCAGGGAGGAGTAGGACAGAATTTGGATCAACCTGGGATGGAGGGCGCACAGTTGCACCAATTACTAGAGGAGTTTCTTGCCCGACTTGGTCTGAGGCAAGAAGGTGAGCAATTAGTGATTCGGGAGAGAGAGAGAGAGAGAGATCTCCCAGGAGGAGGGAGTTAGCTGTTGAGCAGGATGCCATTTTAGCTAGTCACATGAGGGACCTCCTTCGTGCATGTCCTCCGACATTTGATGGGACAGGCAGTGGATTAGAGGCAGAGACCTAGCTTATCGATATGCACCGATGTTTTTCTATGCACCCATATGGTAGCAATACCAAGGCTAGGTGTGCCATTATGCATCTCCGAGGGTTTGCTTCCACATGGTGGCGTCTTGAGGAGCAGAAGCTCCATCTGGATATTGACTCAGTGTCATGGGAGATGTTCCTTGAGCGATTCAAAGCCCGATTCTTGTCTAACCATTGGCAACAACGCCAAGCAAATGAGTTTCATGAGTTGAGACAGTTGGCAATGTCAGTGGAACAGTATGAGCAAAAATTCTATGAACTTAAGCAGTATGTTGGCATTGGAGATGACGAGGGCATGCTAGTACAGCACTTTATCAGGGGCTTGAATGCCCACATCAGTGGTGGTGTTCGGGTGTTCAAGTCGAAGACCATGGAGGTAGTTGTGGAAAAGGCTAAGATTGTTGAGGAGAATCTAGCTATGGCCTTAGGTGGACAGACGGGAGTTCAGATAGGCAGTGTACGTCCGATAGGGTTCAGTTCTTATGGCAGTTAGTCACAGTCAGCAGGCCCATCTAGGAGTCAGCAGGCTCCCTCTATGGGTGGCCAATAGCAACAGCAACAACAGGCCTCACAATCTAAACATAAGAACTCTCAATCTCGTCAGGATGATAGATCTCAACCCATGAGGGATAGGAACTGGAGGCGAATTAAGCATTATCGCTCTAATCAGCCAGCCCAGAGTTCACAGTCTACAATTAACAGGGGCAGTGTTCAGCAATCTAGTGCACCTCCAGGTAGTAGAGGCTTTGGCAGAGGTACAGGATGCTTCTCATGTGGATAGTAGGGTCATATTGCTCGTCAGTGTCCTCAAAAGGGCACTTCTGGATTTACTCAGAGGCCAGCGACTTCAGAGCAGACCATAGGGGATGTTGGTAGATCGCACAGAGTTTTTGCTGCCTTTGACAACCGCTAGGCTGAGCACCAGGGGACAATGGTTGAGACATCAGGGGTGTTACAGGGTGGTAGAGTTTTTGTTCTCTTTGATTCAAATGCTTCAGACTCCTTTATTTCTCCTACTGTAGTGGCCCGATGTGGACTGGCGGCAGCGAAGTAGGACGATAGGTGGCAAGTTGAGTTAGCTACTGATGCTAAGGTTGCAGTTGAGTCCCTTGTCTGTGGTTGTAGGTTGAGGATTGGATCTCTTGACACCACAGTTGATCTTCGTATCATTCCTCTTGGTTCTTACGATGTTGTATTGGGCATGGATTGGTTAGAGGCTCACAGAGCAGTCATAGATTGTCGTCGCAAGTCAGTGAAGTGTGTTGATGATTCTGGCAGTGAGGTTGAGGTAGTTGGGATTCAAAGACCTATTTCTTTGAGGACGATCTCAGCTATGCAGTTGAGGAGGTGTATGCGGTAGGGCTATCAGTTATTTGCAGTGACAATCAATGATTTGGAGCTAGGGGAGAGTCGGGAGGAGGTGTCACTTGATAGTCATCCCATTCTTACACAGTATGTCGATGTGTTTCCTAGCAAGATTCTAGGGATGCCACCTAAGTGTGACATGGACTTTAAGATTGATCTTGTACATGGAGCTGAGCCTATTTCACGAGCTCCTTACCGGATGACCACTTAGGAGCTTAAGGAGCTCCGATTACAGCTTGAGGAGTTGTTAGAGAAGGAATTTATTCGTCCTAGTGTCTCTCCTTGGGGAGCACCAGTGATTTTTGTGAAGGACAGGTCCCTTCGATTGTTCATAGATTATCGGTGGTTGAACAAGGTGACAATAAGGAACAAATATCCATTGTCGAGGATAGATGACCTATTTGATCAGATCAAGCGTGCAAGGGTATTCTCGAAGATTGATCTTAAATCAGGTTATCACCAACTGTGTATCTTCGAGGCAAATATACATCAAACCGTATTTCGTACTCAATATGGACGCTATGAGTTCACAGTGGTGCACCCTCGGTGTTTATGAGTTTGATGAATGGTGTGTTTCGCACCTACCTTGACCGGTTTGTCTTGGTGTTTTTAGATGATATATTGATCTATTCCAGGACCATGGAGGAGCATGAGGATCACTTGAGACAGGTACTGCAATGTTTGAGGGAGAATCAGTTGTATGCTAACTTGTCGAAGTGTGAATTCTTCAAGACAGAGGTGAAATATCTAGGACATGTTATATCTGGTGAGGGCATTGCAGTGGATCCTTCAAAGATCCAAGCGATCATTGATTGGCCTACACATACTAATGTGTCAGAGGTTTGCAGTTTTATGGGGTTGGCAAGTTACTACCAACGATTTGTACAGAGGTTTTCAAGGATAGCACACTCCATTACTTCTCTTCAGAGGAAAGGGAAGAAATTTATTTTGGTCAGAACAGTGCGATGCAGCATTTCAGACTCTCAAGGAGAGATTGACCAGTGCTCCAATCTTAGTTGTTCCTGATCCTTCTGGGATTTTGTAGTGTGCACAGATTCTTCCTTGGAGGGTATAGGAGCTGTGTTAATGCAGGAGGGTTGCGTGATTGCCTATGAGT
The DNA here is from genome assembly GCA_007258455.2 of Sequoia sempervirens. NCBI lineage: Eukaryota > Viridiplantae > Streptophyta > Pinopsida > Cupressales > Cupressaceae > Sequoia > Sequoia sempervirens. The sequence goes on from VDFB02137365.1 coordinate 37,648,286, forward strand.
CTCGCAAACTCAAGAATCCCAAACTAAATTACCCTACACACGATCTTGAGTTGGCCATTGTGGTACATGCCTTGACAAGATGGAGGCACTTCCTTTTGGGGCATAGATTTGAGCTGCACACTGATCACCGTAGTTTGCAATACATCTTTACACAGCCTAATCTGAATGTCAAACAGAGACGATGGATGGAGTTCCTATGTGAATACGATTTTGAGGTGAAATTCATCCAGGGAAAGGAGAATGTGGTTGCGGATGCACTCAGTAGACGAAGGCATGAGTTATCGGCAGTGACTCTTGGTGTGGATTTGAGGAGTCAAATAATTTCAGCTCTTCATTTAGATGGTTGGTATCAGGGGGTGAGAGCTGAGGTGGAGTCAGGTAGAGCTTTAGAGGGCAGGTTTGCAAGATATTCCCTGGAGTCAGACGGTCTTTTGAGGCATTTGGGTCGTATTTACATACCATCCATTGGAGATCTTCGCTCTTTGATCATGTCAAAGGCACATCGGGCACCATATTCATCTCATCCTGGTGTCAAAAAGATGCTAGTTGATCTTCGACAACTGTACTTTTGGCGGTATGAGGAGATATAATTGATTTTGTGTCTAGATGTCTTGAGTGTCAAAGAGTGAAGGCGGAAAACCAACATCCTGCAGGACTTTTGCAGCCTCATTTGGTTCCAGAGTGGAAATGGGACATTATCTTCTTAGATTTCATTGTTGGGTTACCCATTTCTTCACGTCGACATGATGCCATTATGGTCACCGTGGACAGGTCGATGAAGGTGGCACACTTCTCTCATGTTCGTTCCTCTTATAATGCTTCATCAGTGGCCAGAGTCTTCATGGAGGACATTGTCAGGCTACATGGTATTCCTCACTGGATTATATCAGACAGAGATCTTGTGTTTACCTCAACACTTTGGACGCCCCTACAGCATGCTTTGGGGACTTGATTGAACTTTAGTTCAGCTTATCACCCAAAGACGGATGAGCAGACCGTGAGGGTCAATCAGATCCTCGAGGACATGCTTCGGATGTACGTCATGGATCAACAGACACAATGGGAGGACTACCTATATCTAGTAGAATTTGCATACAATAACAGCTATCACAGTTCTATTGGCATGTCTCCTTTTCAAGCGTTATATGGTCGTCCGTGTCGGACCCCGTTGAGTTGGGACCGTTTGGAGGACAGGGTTCTGTTGGGTCTAGAGATGTTTCAGGAGATGGAGCAACAGGTGGTTCAGATTAGGGTTCCCGACTAGGGCGTTACATAATTAGCATCTGCTAACATTGCATCCAAATTGGAGTCTATCTAAGTCACTGTCACTATAAGGGGCTGCCTCATATAATCGAACCCCAACCTACCCCTCAAGTGCCACCGCCTCATAAATTTGGGTGGCATCTTTAGAATCAACATTCCACCATAAAGTTTGAGTTTGTCAATACTCTAGAGTTTGTTGATCTTAAGTTGCAAACTCTATGCATAGCCACCAAATTCTCTACTCATCTAGAGGTAAGCCTATTTCCCTTGATAGAGTGGATGAAGTTGTATGTGGACCAATTCCTCTCTACAACAAAGGAACTAGCCACCTATGAAAAAAAAGAAAATGGCAACCATCTTCAACTCTAGTCCTTGCTATACTATGGCCACCATCCAATAGGGTTGGTTTGAGCTAATGTAACTTGATCTATCTTCACGCCTAGTTGTTAATTGTTGGACTGTAAAGATTAACAAAAGCAAGCCACTGTGTGCAAAGTAAAGACTCCTAACTTGAATACATCTTTCAAAGGACCTTCATTGACCCTTCTTTCACCTCTTCATCATCACAAGGAGGCAGCCTCCTAATATACCATTTGAGATTTTGAACAAAAACTACCATATGAAGCATGGTGCTCATATTGTTCCACCGCCACATCATAATGAACTTGATATGCTCCTCATGTAATCTCAAATTAGGATCCCTATCACAAATTGTTTGCTTCATCTTCCCAAGCATGTTCTCAAATGTTTCACAAGTCCCTCCAAGAGTAGGCGACTCTATATCAACATATCTAATAACATCTACAACAGCTGATAGAGGAAACATACAAAAATTTCAAAAATGAATAAACTTCAAATGAAAAAAGTGTATTAACACAAAAATGAATAAGATTATCAAGTTACAAACATTAATAAATCAATAATTTAATTAAAAAATAATTAAAAAAATCAAAATCTCTTACTTCACAATGGGCCACAATTGTCATCAAAGATCTTTTGTTTCACACATTTTCCTTCAATAATGTTCGTATTAGGCCATCTATCCCACTTTGGATTAACCATCATCAATTGTAGAGAATCTTACACTTTAAACATCCTCTCTAACAAAATGAAATAAGTGGCATATCTAGTCTACACAAGTTTGAGAAATTCCTCTATCAAAAGTCCTAAAGAGAGCGAGGTGTGGTGGTTGCAAATGAACATCTAAATATCTCTAGCTTCTATCAACACTTTTTTCACCCAATCTATCTTCCCAATGTCTTTCAATGTGTTGTTCAATGCGTGAACACAACATGGGGCTCAAAAGATGTGCTTGTAAACACCTTCCACCATCATTCTAGCTAATTTGCATGCACATGCCACCAAATCAATGACCAACCTCCTCCTCTACTGTAATGTCCCCTTTTTGGGAGTGCCCTAAATCTTGCCCTAGAATCACAAGTTTAATGCAGTTAGGGTTATAACTAACCAATTAGATGTTCTAAGCAAGATAAATCGTGGTCTTTGCAATCAAGTTTGATAATATTGGAAATATAATTTGTATGATCAAACATATATAATAAATGTCTTATCTATTTAAACCATGCAAAAATATATAATTATTTCAAAACTATAAAAACTACACAATATCCATAATGCATATTGGAAGTTTGATCATAATGGGACTTGGATGAGAAACATGATAAGTCCGCCTGAAGCTATCCATACCAAGCCCAAGAGCGGATATACCATACCTCTTGGCTGCAAGTGGCAGAAACAGTCATCCAACATGGGGTGGTGTACTTAGTGGATAAGCTTGTATCTGCATTCCCTATCCATGTTGCCTTATCCATCCCTTTTACGATCAACAATCAATCAATGTAAATATTGGGGAGAAGCTACAATACGAGGCCCATAGATTCCCCTTTCTAAGCCCAAGGGCGGATACTCACCCCCTTGGCCCCAAGTGGCCAGCTTGGAGTGGCATACTTAGAAAGAAATCTAGTACCTGCTCACCCTACTAAAATTTCCCCCATTCCCCTCATGGTTGCTCGGTGAAAATTACAGACACTAAATATATCCAAATTCATACAATAATAAATATATCATTGCACGCAATAATCATGATAGAGCACACCACAATACTTGCTAAAATATAACACTGCTATATTCTAAGCTGCAAATATATTAACAATTCCTGACTTTTGCCCTTGTATGCTGAGTGCTGATAATTATGTTTGATCTGCTCCAATTGCCTTGTGGTTCGATCTGTTCTTAATATTCAGAAGACATTGCTTAATGTAAGTCAAACGAAAAAGAATCTATTATCCATATTCATATTAAAAAATCATAATTACTTATAAGGCTCAATAATTGCTGCAAGCATCATTATTGCATAATCTTATATAATATGTGTGTGTGTGTGTGTGCGCGTGTATATATATATATATATATATATTATTTCTAATTGATATGAACTTTTATATATAAATAGATATATATTATTATTTCTAATAGATGGCATTAATTTAATATCTTTCACCATTAAGAGCTGTCTCCCAAAATATTCCAAGTTTTGTTCATTGGGAATCTAAAACATCCTTGTAAAATTATTTTGCTCCAGCTATAACGAGTCTCCTGATTTTAATTGTTTTGAAAAACCCAGAGTCTAGTATTGTGATATGAGATGGCAAGCATCCAGATATTGCTTTTGCCTAATTCTCAAAAGCTGAGCAGAAAAGTCTACAACCTAGAGAGCCATAAGATACTCAATATTTGTGAGTATTGTGCCTTTGATCAGATCATATTTGAGGAAAAACCTTATGATGATCCAAAAGACTATGATAGGAAGCATACGGAAGCTTTAATGCTTCTAAACTTGTATGTTGTAGATGCACTGCTTCCAAAGGTTTTAAATCTCACTAAGGCAGCTATGCTTTTGGAAGAATCTCAAAAATGAATATCCGACATCAGAGATTAGTCAAGCCTTGTATTTGAATAACTTATTGTTTTCTTCTATGTTGCAGGAGGGTGGATCCAAGAATACTTGTTGCATTTAAGGGATCTAAGTGATAAATTGTTGGCTATTCAGAAGCCAGTGAATGATGAGGACATGGTAGCTTTGGTTTTACTGAACTTCTCATCATCCTTTCATTCATTTATTGAATCTTTGAACTTGATTGCAGAGACACAAACACTTGATTCTCTTGCAAGAGGAGGGGAGATCAGACCAGCCTAAAGCATCAACTTCAAACTTTATTGGAAGTGCATTTAGTGAATGAATCAAAGGCAACTGTAGGTAGAACACTAAAGGTGCATCAAACGACTCATCAAAAGGCAATAACATGTCCAAGAGATTCAAGAGGAAGTGTTGCTGCTTTAAAGAGTTGGGACACTTTAAGAAAGATTGCTTAAAGCAACAACAGTACCTGGCAATAAGTCAAAAGAGGTCACAATATGCAAATGTTGTTGAAGAGAATGAACATGGAGATATGGATGATCTTGCATTTGTCACAAATGCCAAGCAGTTGAGTCTACAACCTAGTATTTGACTCAGGCACATCCCGACATAAAATGTGTCACAAAGATTGGTTGTAAGTTTTGTTGAGGATAAGAGTAGCAATGTATCTATTCCTTCAGGTGATGGTTGTGGAGATGTTCAGATTAGATTGAACAAAACCCCGTAGAGGATGTAGATGAAATCGTTGCAGAGTATTATAGGCTTGATCCTATAATGAGGGAGCTTGTGCCTTTTAAAGACTACTGTGAGGCCAAACAAAGAGCTGCCCCTAGAAGGGAGGGAAATGACCAAACTGATAAGGATCTTAAGAATAGGGTAAGTAAACTCACCCTACCCAACTTTGACGGAGAAGGAAAGACCACCGCACAATCATGGGTTCAAAAATTAGACACCTATTTATCCTTAAGCCCAATGACCGAAGCAAATGCCATCAAGTTTGCCATTTTACACCTAACCGGGATGGCCCATGATTGGTGGCATCACGGTCTCATAACTCAAGGCCATCAACAAGTGACCACCTATGATGACTTTACTCAAAGACTGATCAAAAGATTTGACCAAAGGCACCTGGAATGGTACTTTAGGGAACTCACTAAAGTAAGACAACAAGGGACTATTGAAAACTATGCTACCGAGTTCCAAAAGCTAGCGGTCATGGTACCCAAAATCTCCCAAGAGAGACTCACCTACCTATTCATAGAAGGGTTAAGGGGATCAGTCAAAAGCATGGTGAGTGCACTTGAACCCACCCATTTAGATGAAGCCATTCAAAGGCCATGAAATTTGAAGATGACTCACCAAGAGACAAACCTAGGAGTTTTACCTCCTCCAAACCCCCTCACAAAGAAGAAAGGCCAAGAAGGGAAGATTCACACAAGACATGTTCATACTGTAAGGATAAATGGGATTGTGATCATATGTGCAAAGCAATGGAGGACTTAAAAAGAAAAGGGTTATGCTTCACATGCCATGAGCCTTGGGTGGGGATGTGATCATAAATGTAAAGGTCGAGCCCACAAGATTGAAGCGATTCCCGAGGGAGAAAGCAAAGAGCACCCAAGCAAGAAAACAAGATATGAGGGGAGAGATCTTTGACATGAAATATATATATATATATATGCTTGAGGGCAAGCAAATTGAGAGGGGAGGACTGTCATGTCCCCGATATTGTAACATATTGAAATACAAATAGCTGAATAAAATAGATACCAAAAATATAAAAGTTGTAATTTAAATAATATTATAATTATCCTAGATAATATTATAATAATATTAGAATATTGATATTCTTAAGTGAAATTATTATAGCAAATAAAAGAATAATAAAATAAATGCTATTAAATCAATAATTAACAAAAAACGGATGTTATTATTAAAAGAACCATTAATATTATAATAATAATCCTACAAAAACAAATGCTATCATAGACCCGATTCCTAGACAAGAAATACAATAGTGAAACAAGGAAGGAGCCGCGATCATTTAATTAAAATGTAAGCCAAACAATAAGTTGTATTTATTAAAACAAAATCCCGACATCCACTTGACTGTCGGTCTTTAGCAAACCACCATTCCTTTGACGTAGGGAGAGTCAGTGATATTCCCAACTGCTGCCACTATGGATGTCGAGGACAAGGAAGAGACCAGTTCTGTGAATGACCCTACACTTCCAATCGTAATGGCGGGAGTAACAAGGATACAGTCCCATTGAGGGTTGGGTTGATATACGCGGATAGATACCTATCTTTAGGCAACGAGAGTCAAGACTATCTAAAGGCATTGCTGAAAGCTCAACCTAAAGATAGCAAAAGGCGTTGCAATGTTAAAAAGCATCAAACTAGGATTAGTTACCAAAAGCCTCAATTAAGGTATATGGTGAAGAGACGTCTATGTTCCAAAGAACACCACTTGTCCATTCTCAAGGGCATAGATGGAAGACTCACAAAAAACTCGATGAGTTTTTTTGAGTTTAACTCGCAAGTTTTTCCCAAATGAGTTTTTCTGATTTTTTCAAGAAAACTCGTGAGTTTTTTCCAAGTTTTTCAAAAAAACTCGCAATTTTTTTCCAAGTTTTTCGAAAAACTATGCAAAACTTAAAGCTGAAAACGTCTTTTTTTATTTTCATTTCATTTCAAAAACACTTGAGAGTTAGCCCAAAAGCACCTCAATGACCTTGTCTTTGTGCAATACAACCTTTGGTTGCACACAAAGAGAGTAGAAGAAAAATCACTGTATCCTATTGATTTAGATGAGATAGATCCTTATAGTGATTGGGCAGGGCGAGATGAGCAGCCTCCATTGTTTACCGCAAACGAGATCCTTGACTTCAAGAGACAAGCAATGGAGGATATGGGTGCATTAGGAGATGTAGGGTTGGAGGACATTCCTGAGGATGTGGATGAGAGTTTTCCAGAGCCAGATACTTAGCCTTCTATGCTAGCCGAGGAGCCAGCAACAGTAGTACTGCCAACGCCACCACACACACGCAGCAGGCCTAGAGGACCCACCCCTTCCCTAGCTGCTACTAGACTAGGGAAGAGGAAATCCTAGCATGTTGTATTTAGTTACTTTTTAGTATTTGCTTCTAGTTCTAGTTTTACTATTTTCATGTAGCAGACTTTCAGGCATTTAGCCATCGGGATTCCGCATGAGAATGCTATTTTGTAATCAATTTGCATTAAAGTCAATCAAAATTAATAGAAAACACTTTTGTACTCATTTATGGACTCATTGGATTCATCTTGTCATTGAATTTTGCAAACAAAAATGTGTTTCTAATGAAATTTAAGCAATTTTAAGTTGCTGAGGTTTTGCAGAGTTTTTGCCGAGTTTTAAAAACTCTCCAATTTTTGGCTTGTCAAGTTTTTTTTTGGGGCGAGTCTTCCAACTATGCTCAAGGGTATAAATAAGGATGTGAAATCGATGAGGAGGAGGGAAGGAATAGGATACAAACCAGGTAGAGGACAAGGGAAAGGCGTTGGAGTAGCAGGACAGGTGACGTTTCTCACTTAGCATTAATATTTAATCATCCTGGATATGACCATAGTAAATTGACTCAAAATAGATAACTGATTTCCAATGCAGCAATTCCTAGTTTCCTTCAATAAATTATCTCCATAGGCCGATCTGTGTTGCTTCTGTGCTGTGTGTAATTCTTACTTGCTTCTATCCAATATAGCTGAAATGGACTATGAAAATCCTACGTAAAAATCAAGCAGAGTCTAGTCATGAAGATCACTGCATTACTGAAATAACTAAATCCTGATTAATATATTAAGTAAGCAATATCTATTAGCAAATCTCTGTAATCTTGATGATAGCCACTGCCAGTAGGAAAGAAATAATGATAGGACTGCCCTTGGGCAGATATTAATATGGCTCCTCATTGATTTGGAACTGCATATGCATAATGGATGTTGCTAATCTGACCAACAGTGCAATGTTTTCTTTCACATTATGATAATTATAATTGCTCTATGAATTGATTATGATTCCTTTAATATTATTCTGATTATAATTGTTCTATAAAAGGATTATGGTTTTTCTTTCATTTTATCATGATTGTAGGTGGCCTATGAAATGTGTTTGATAAGAATCAATAGTGAAAATAAGTGCAATTGATTGCTAAAAGATTGTCTTCTTTGTGTTTGCAAGCTTATTGGGAGGAAGGGTGCGAGGGAAGTGGTGCCTAAAAACCCCACTTAAATCCGCCCCTGGAACCCAAGGTAGGGATGGGCCCTGGAGGGGTGGAAATTCCACTCATAGTCCGCCCAATCCCAAGGCCTAGGTAGGCCATGGAGGGGTGGGGGTTCCACTCATAGTCTGCCACAGCCATGGAGGGGTGGTAGGCCCTAGCCACTTATCCGCTCCCTCGACTATCCCCAATAAGTCAAGTGTCTTCCCAGGTGTTGACGTGGGTAGAGAAGGCAGGTACAAGTGGTTCCACTAAGCACGCCACTCCAAGGATGGAATGGTCTTAAGGGATATTCAGCTTGGGGCCAAGGGGTGGGTTATCCTGATAGGATGCTTGTGCCCTTGGGCTTAGACGGATAGCTTCGGGTGGGTCTACCCATGCCACTCCTCACCTGTCTTCATTGTCGATTTGTGATTATGTTAATATTTTGGATAGTTAGATATTAATGCTAACAGTGATATGTGTTTGTGGAAATGTTGTCACATGGGTGAATGCAGATTTGAATCCAAGATCATTTCATTAAAGAGAACATTTATTTGAAAGAAGAGACCCTAAACCTAATCAACACGCGAATTTTAGGGCAAACCGGGTAAGGGACATTACAATTAAAGAATGTTCAGTATATCATTAAATTAACAAAAATCTACTACGTATGAGTGAGAACTAAAAACCCTAGACTTTGTGTAAACTTTCAAGGAGACAAATGTATGTTTACTACTCTTCATGCTACTAAATTGACTGTTGTTGGCATTGTTAAGGAGGGATTGTATAAACTGGTCAATCCCAAAATAGCAAAATCAAATGCACTAGCAGTGGCTGAAAGTAACAATGTACTTTGGAATGAGAGGCAGTCACCTCAATTATCTATATTTATCTATACCTAGTAAGACTAGTAGTGGATGGACTTCCAACCATTCATTAAAGTCAAAATTTGTGTACAGGGTGTCAAATGGGTACGAAAATCAACATCCTTTTGATGCTAATAAGGCATGGTGAGCCAAAGGGCTTTTGGATTTGGTACATGCTGATTTGCATGATCCTATGAAGACACCTATAATGCCTAGAGCCAAGCATTTCTTGCTATTGGTTGATGATTTGTAATAATGCCTAAAATGGTTTGGTAATGTTATAATTTTAGAAGCACAATTTTACTTGTGGCTAAGATGGCTCATGGTTGTACATAAGTTGCCAGTTATAGAGTTCTTCCTAGAATGGAGTATTGTTACTTACATGTCTTATATAATGAGCCATATTGCATTGTAAATGCTACGGCTTATGAGATCAATCTAATACATGTCAATCAATGTTGTCAAATATCCATATCAACAATATATGGCAGATGTTGTTGTAGTTATAGGTCCTACGTTCAAAGGCATCTCATATGAGATTTTGAGGACTGATATGTTGAGTGATACAATTCAAGATATGACTAATGTCCTAGTCGAACATCGGAACAAGTGGGCTGAGACAAGTTCCACTATCATGTTAGATAGACCAACGAATAGGAGAAACCATACTCTCATCAATTTCCTTGTGGCATCTGGGCTTGGCACAATGTTTATGAAATCCATAAAATGTAACAAATAGGGTGAAATCAATGTAGGAACTTTCACTCTATTTGATGAGGTGATCATTATGCCACAATTTGGGATCCAATTTATTATAGACAGTGTCATTGATTGAGTGGTTGTTGAGAGACTTTTGGTGAAAAACTACCCACTATGTTTTAAAGTCATTCTTGACACAATGTCTTGATTTAACCCTAGAAGACATTAGCAAACTTCCATGAGTTGAATTTCTATTCACTAAATTGATTTAGAATCACACAAGGGTGTTGAGTATGATGCTCGTCTTCACAAATAGTCTTCATCTAGGGGTGACAAGATTTGCTACACTTTTTTGCATTGCAAATTATTTATGCACAAAAGATGAACTTGAAACAAATGTGTGTTTCAAAGGAATAAGTTGAGTCTAGCTTTGCCAATCCTTTGGATGGAAAGACTATCAAAAACTAGCTAACAAGAAAAAAGCCCACACAAGCTAGTTGAATGAATTCGTGGATAGGGCTAAAGTCATCAAGACCAAGATGAACAACGGTAAGGAGAACTTCATGCCAATACAAGAGATCATCAATGACAAATGGGAGCAACACATGCGTTGCTCCCTCCATGTAGCTAAATACCATCTCAATCGAGTGTTGTTTTATAGTAACTCATTTTGAGACAATACAGGGATGACAGAGGGCCTCTTCATTTTTTCCTTGTTCAAAGAATTGGTAGATAGTTGTGTCAATGTTTATGCTATGATTAAAGTATGACTTTAAAGTTTGAAATACATTAGAGTTATTATCCATATCATAGACAATATAATCTTGATAAACTTGGGTTATTAAGATGGTAATATCAACACAAATGTTATGTATTGAGGATTTATAATGTATATGATGAATGCTTTATCGATGTTATCATATAAATATTTGAAATTTCCTTATATATTTAAATTTTCCCTATTTTTTATATAGACATCCCCTTTACCTTCCCCAAAAATGGCTTGAAAAAAAAGTCATCCCCAAAACTCGTCACCCCATTCCCTACCATCCTCATCCCAAAAACTTGGGGTAAAATAGGTTTTTCATTGTGTATTGCTGGCAATAGGTGTTGAATGGCAATGAGGTGTTAATTATTGGGTGAATTTGTTCTATGCTTTGTGGATGCATTCTCATCATAAGTGCCACAATATGGTTAAGCGGGATCCCTTTTTAAGAGGGAAAGTCTCTAATTACAAATATGTTGTCTTCAACTACAATGATATTGTGGCTCTTGGTTTAGGCAAGGTAATATTGGGTATTGCTAGTGTAGGTGAGGATGGCCCTTCACAATTGAAGGTTTCAATCCATAAAGATTCCATTCAAAGACTAGCAATGACAATCTCAATCGTAAAGCATGGGCTATGGTTCCTTCAATTCTTGTTGCCTTTCTAGTTTTTTGATATGGAGATTGATTTTGGGATGTTAAAGTTGGACTCAACGTTGATAGAGAAGATAAGCTCAATGACTTCTATGAAGATCCTTGGCTTTGCAAGGATGGAAATTGTCACTACTTTCAAGGAGCTCAATTTGGTTAAAGGTTATTGTCTAGATATCATCTATGTAGTGGAAAATCATAATCACCCATACTTGGGGATACTTAGATGTAATGTCTTGGGATTAATTAGGGAGCAATATCCACTAAAATCCTCAACAAATGTGTAGTATTTGGGACAATTAAATTTGAGGTTTAAGTATTTTAATTAAATCTTACAAACAATATTTTGCATTCATTAATACCTTAGATCTAAATTGGGTTACAAATATTAAATAGGTTGCAAAACCTTTCTTACATTCAGTGGGAATATAAGACATTACAAACACCACTACAACTACTTTGACGAACTACTAATATGACACACACATCCTCAACCACTTGCAAATCGATCAAGCTTGACTTAGCTAATAGCTGCCACCATGAAAGCTCTAATACGACCAAAAGGGTTTTCGTCCTCAAATTTGGGCATTCAAACACAAGGGCTCAAAGCGGGTTTCTAGTTAGGTTTTTTGTGTATTTTTCATAATAATCCTTCTAAAACTCTGAACCCTAAATATCCTCAAAAAGAATGTCAAGATCTACATTAATGTCCTCGAAAACCAAAATGGTATGCCACCAAAGATGCCCACACCTATTAAGTGTTGTTTTACCCTCAATCACACACAAAATTGCACCCACATGTGCAAGGTTGTACTTCAAAGGCATGGGAATGTGCTTCTTGCAACTTGCAAATGTCGTGTACAAATGGTGCAAGGTCTCATGGATTTTGAAACTCTAACCACTGCATTAATGACAGCGATGGCCCTTTATTTTTGCAGTTGGAGGTACATGTAGATCCACATCCTAAATATTTTCTAGGCTAAAGGGAGAACTTTCCTAGAAGTTACAACATCAAAACTAAGCATGAATGGCACTTCGAGACATGCCTAGAAGTGGGTGAGGTGAACAATGATAAATTGCAAGAGTTTCAGACTTCAAAGGTCGAGGATGACAAGGAGCTCATACTACTAAGGCAAGCATGAAGGTAAGTCCGAACAAGCAGTCCCAATGAGATAGGATAGTAGAAGTGTCAAGGATCAAGGGTGACTCATACTTGGTACGACATTTTAGGTAAGCCCACACCACTAACTCTAATAGGATGTACTATAGGAGTCATCAGGCATCAAAGATTTGGGGGTGCATAGGAAGTACTTAGGTAAAGGGATGAGCGAAAGTTCAACTCCTTTGATATGAATGAAATTGGCGAAGTTTGGTAGTTAGGCATGACAAGGAATAGTTACCTGGGTGGAGGTATGACTGCAAGTCCAACTCCAACAAGGTAACTCAATAAAAACATAGTCATGAGTCAAAAGTCAGAGATGACATGAGAAGGATAACTAGGTAAGGGAAAATCCGACACTCTAGCAAGGAACCAAAGGACAATGGAATGGACAAGTTTGAAAGTTTGGCACTAAAGGTACTTGGGGAAAATCGGGCTTAAACAAAGAAGGCATGTCAAGAAGAGCTTCAAAACTTCAACAATTAACAAAAACTTAGAAGATTGGACATGCCCCAACACTAAGAGACTTTGGGGACCTTAGAAAAACACAAGGGGAAAGAAGAGGAAGAGTGTGTACACAAAAATTGTACCAAGGAAGACATGGGAATTTGAAAACAGGCATTTTGGTCCATAACAAGATTATTACAAAAAGGGGACATGACACTAGAGTTGTCTAGTTTCTATATGATGTTTTCTCTAGAGCATGTGAGGTTAGTCCAGACCAAGCAATGAGCACAAATCTTCCATGGGCCAAAGTTTCCCAATTATGTTGTATCATGCTCAAGATCTAAACAAGTGATTGGAACTAGTGCTAAGGATGGAGTGACTACAAAGGAATTGAAGGGAAGAATGTAGAACCTTCTAGGGGTGGAGGTGGTTAGGGTGCATGTATTTTTATTCTTTTGTCCTATTTGTTGATCAGTTTTTTTGGCTTTCGGTTGGTGTTTCAATTTCAACCATTTTTTTAGAATCTATGTCCATGTTGTCTTTCTCTATGGGTGGAGACCCCCATAGATCCCCCACTATTCAATCAAAAAAAGATATATATCATAATATTAAAATACAAATATATTTCCCATGTCAATAGGGTAATTGAAAACAAGGAAAAAAGTAAAGCTTCTTGGAAACCTTCTAATGATCAATATGTTCAATATGTGAAACTCAACTTTGATGGAGCACAGAAAGATAACCCTAGCCCTACTACCCCCAAAAGTGTTAATGTTGCTTTAAGGTTTTTAGTTAACAATCTCTTTAATGTGTGATTATTTAGAAGTTGAAGGTGATTCTCGACTGATCATTAATGGGCATATCTACAGTTTGCTAAAAGATTGCAGGCTCAAAAGTATTGTGGATGAAAACCTAGAGATCAGTTTGTCATTCTAAAAAAATTATTTTCTCTCATTGTTGTAGGGAAAGTAATAGGTTGGTGAACTTCCTAGCAAAAGAAGGCATTTCTCAACTACCCTTTTGTTAGTTTTTATGATCAGATTAAATGCACAGAAAATTAATTCAAAAATCAGACAATAACTCAGCAGATACCCTGGGAAAACCCTCCTCTTGAGGGAGAAAAACCCAGCAACAATATATCACTTATATATCGAGTCTCAAAACAATGTCTCTTTTACAATGAAGGCCAATAAGGAGGCCAGGAGATGGCACCACAATCTGATGCAACTACAGAAAATACAATAATGCAATCTGCAATATAAAACTCAGTCTTCCACAGAGCTCAATCTGTTCTTGATGTAATTAGCACTTGTAGAAGTTCGCTCTTGACCAATGGAATGAATGAGAGTGAATGAAATGGATGATCGAATGAATGGAACTCATCAAATATATATACAAGTGGAGAACGAGAGACGCATCCCTTGAAACATCATGTCGGCCTCCAAACAAAAGAGATAACTCTTAGATGATCGCATCCCATCATGAGGTTGGCCTCAAATAACAATAACTAATTGACTCTAAATAAATTTGCATTCATAAAGCATATAAATTCAGCCTTTAAGAGATCACTTCTCTTCAGCACAAATCGTGTCTCTTCACATTAATCGATGTCTCTACAAATTAAATAGCCCCTGGCTATTATTTAATTTATTATCATGAAATAAGTGGATTGGCTGGAAGAGGAGACCGACGCTGTAAAACATCAACACTCCCTCTCAGTTAGGGAGAACACTTCCAGCTGCACAAGACATATCACCTCATCGTAATGTCTATCACAATGGCTACAACCATATGTGAAAAGAAGGATATCACCTCACCGTGATATCAAATATCACCTCAACATGATATCAACCATAATGGCTACAACCATGTATGGCATGTACAATTGTTCATCACTTGCGTGATGTTGTCACCTCAACATGACTTTCACCATGGCTCTCCCAGAGGGTGAAACACAAGTACAAGAAAATCATCACGGACTCTCTCACGTGATGCTGTCATGGAGTCACACACATGACATCCAACATGGCTCTCCCAGAGGGTGGAATCAAGGGGATTACACCTCGAACTTCTCTCAAAGAGAAGAACTTCTTAATCAAGGGATTTCACCTCGAACTTCTCTCACAGAGAAGAACTCATTACTCAAGGGATTTCACCTCGAACTTCTCCACAAAGAAGAATTCATTACTCAAGGGATTTCACCTTGAACTTCTCTCACAGAGAAGAACTCATTACAGGCTATCACTGATACTGAGTCTCCTTCTCAGTTAAGGCTAGATTCTCCACCATACCAAGCTTATCTCGAAAGTACACAAACTTTATTCTGGAAAGGGGCTTGGTGAGAATGTTTGTCATCTGCTCATCAATGCTAATATACTTCAACCATATAGCCTTCCTCAATACCATATCTCTAATATAGTGGTATTTGATCTCAACATGCTTGGTTTTGTCATGGAACACAGGATTGACAGAAAGCTTCAAAAACTCCAGTTATCACAATGAATGATAGTAGGCTCCATTGATTGTCCAAACAATCCTGCAAGGAGCTTACGAAGCACACACAGCTTCCGAGCGGCAATATACCTGCCTCTGTTGTACTCAATGCTACAGCATGATTGCTTCCTGCCGCACCAAGAAATCATACCAGATCCCAAACCTGAAGCAATCATCCAGAGGTGCTCTTCCGATCTGTGACACACCCCGCCCAATCGTAATCAAGATAACCATGCAGCTCCAAGTCAACATCTGAAGAATATCTCAACCCATATCCAAGCGTACGCAAGTATCTCAAGATATGTTTAGCTGCAACAAGATGTATCTGTCTTGGTTCACACATGAACGGACTAAAAGCACTTACAATGAGATATCTAGTCTAGTGTTAACTAGATACATCAAGGACCCAACTGCCTGTACATTGTAGGATCCACCAAGTCTGAACTAGCTGCAACATCCTTCAATTTTGTAGGTTGGTCTCCATAGGTGTAGACATGGATTTGCAATCCATCATACCAAACCTCTTAAGTATATCAACGGTGTACTTCCCTTGACTTAGAATCATCTCATCTGGTTTCTGCCAGACTTTTAAGCCAAGGAAGTAATGCATAAGCCCAAGGTCTTTCAACTCAAACTCAGAGGCCAACTCTTTCTTACATTTGATGATTAAGTGCTCTTCTCCAGTAAGAATCAAATCATCAACATACAAAACCAAAATCAATGCTTCACCATCAATTACCTTAAAGTACATATTAGAGTCAGCATCATTCTTCAAGAAGCCCAAACTTGATGGTAACGATCAATTATTTTGTACCATGCACGAGGACCCTGCTTAAGACCATACAAGGCCTTCTTCAGCCTGCAAACATGAGACTCCTTCCCATGTACGTCAAACCCATCAGGTTGCTCGATATAAACTTCTTCCTCAATCACACCATTTAGAAAAGTTGTCTTCACATCCATTTGATGAATCTTCCATCCTCTAGATGCAGCAATGGAAATGATGGTTCTGACAGAAGTATAGTGAGCAACAGGAGCAAATGTTTCTTCATAATCAACTCCCTCTTTCTGTGAAAACCCACGAGCCACGAATCTTGCCTTGTACTTCTCAATGCTCCCATCAGTTGCATGCTTGATCTTGAAGAGCCATTTCAGAGATACCACAGATTTTCCTTCGAGTCTAGGAACAATGTCCCAAACATCATTCTTGAGAATTGATTGGTACTCCTCAAACATAGCATCTTTCCAAACCTGTTGCCTAGAAGCTTCCTCCACACTAGAAGGCTCAGACTCAATAATCTGACTCATCAAGGCAACATAACTGGAGAACTTATGTGGCATTTTACTTTCTCTGAATGTACCTCTAGGAGTTGCGAACCTTTCAGCCTCTTGCATAGTTTGCCTAGCCCAAAGAGGTATTTTTCTTCTAATCACTATATCGGTAGGCCCATCAATAGGTTCCAAGGGCTCAAATGGATCAACATCTTCCTTCGGTTCTGAAGTCTCCCTCTGAATCTCAAGAGTATGGTCAACTTCCATATCCTAAGGAGACTCATTATTGTCAATCTCCACATGAGCTCCCTTGGATCTTCTAAATGCAACATCTTCCTCAAATGTGACATCTCTACTAATCTCAATCAATTTCTGACCTGGAACGTATATCCTGTAGGCTTTTGATGTCTCACTGTAGCCCACAAGTATTCCCTTCTTGCCAGAAGGCTCTAACTTTGTTCTCTTTTCCTTTGGAACATGGACATAGACAGGACATCCAAAGATCCTTAAATGACTAACCTCTGGCTTCTTTCCTGTAAAGGCTTCTTCTGGAGTCATATTCTCCAAGACCTTGTGAGGACTTCTATTCTGAACATATACAACAGTCCTAGAAGCTTCTTCCCACAAGAAGGTTTGCAGATCCTAGTCATGAATCATGGCTTTTGCTGCTTCCACGATCGTCCTATTCTCTCTCTGCAACACCATTCTGTTGAGGATTATAGGGGACACAAAACTCCCTCTTAATCCCAGCATCAACACAGAAATTTCAAAAGCTGCCAGAGCTGTATTCTCCTCCATTATCAGAGCTGAGGACCTTGATTCTTTTACCGGAAAGATTCTCTACTAGAGCTTTGAACTCCTTGAACCTTTCTAACACTTCCTCAGATTCTTTAGTTTTCAAAAAATAAATCCAAGTCTTTCTAGAGTGGTCATCAATAAAAGAACATAATACAAGAAACCACTCGAAGAAGGAATAGACATAGGTCCACATAAATCAGAATGCATAAGGTCTAAAATACACTTAGATCTACTTTCTCTACTATGGAATGGAGCTTTTGAATTCTTACCCATAGCACATCCTTTGCAAGTTCCTTCATGCTCCTGATTGAACTTAGGAAATCTCGTGACCATCTTCTCCGTGATAGGTAAGGCTCGTAAGTGTAGGTGAGCCAATCTTCGATGCCAAAGATCACATAAGCTCGAAGAATCATGAACTAATGCCTGTAGAGGACGCGTACATACCCTATAGAGGCTTTCATGTCTAACACCAAGTACTTGAGCATCCTTGAAACTGGAATTCTCCATCCACACAAGAACTTTGTCTTTGGAGAAGGCAACTTGATATCCTTTATTTTCTAGGGCTGAAATGGAGATGAGATTGCACTTGATTCCTGGAACATAAAGAACATCGCTCAACTGAAGTGTAATGCTGGAATCCAAATGAAGAGTAGAGGTCCCAATCCCTTTCACGGAGTAGCCAGCATCATCTCCGATAATGACTTCTTCGAAAGAATCTCTCTCCACCAAACTTGATAAGTACTCCTTAAATCCAGTGATGTGTTGAGAAGCACCACTATCGATAAGCCAAGTGTTGGTATCTGTAGGTACATTGCTTGACAATGTCAAATAGAACAAGTATTCACAAGAGTCCTTCTGAGGAGAGGCATCTTCAGCATGTGCAATGGTCGCCTGTTGCTTAGGCCTGGATGGACAATGCTTGGCAAAGTGACCATACTTGTCACATCTAAAGCATTGGATCTTGGACATGTCTCTCTTCTTCTTGAAAATGGGAGCATCATCATTTCCCTTATCTCGATTCCTCTTGAAAAAACCTTTCTTTCCATCTTTTCCTTTCTTCTTTGAAGCATGGGAGATGAGAACATGAATATCTTCAGTCTTTGAACTTTGACCAATGCCTCTAGCCACCAACCTTGATTCTTCTTGAATGCGATCTGCCCTTAGACGATCAAACTTACGCATTTTTGATCTTGCACTGATTCCTTGAACGTAGGATTCCGAAGACAAAGGAAGACCATTGAGAGCAAGCATGGTCAAGTATTTGTCGTCAACCACATGGCCAATTGTCAAGAGCTGATCTCTCAAATCAGAAATCCTCATGAAGTAGGCAATCACTGATTCTCCTTTTGCCATCTTCACATGGTGTAGTTGTTGCTTCAGTGCAAGTGCCCGGTTGGTATTGTTGATTTTGTACATTTCTTCCAATGTTTTAAACATGTCTCTTGCCGTTTTCAACTTAGAGACAATAGGAACGATATGATCCTTAACGAAATCAACCAACATTTTCATTGCCTTGATATCTTTCTTCTTCCACTGCAACTTCTCTTCTTCCTCCTCAGGTTCAAGAACATTGGACTCCACAAACTCCCCCAAGTCATTCTCTTGCAAGGTAAGCATGATCCTGAATCTCCATGATGTGAAGTTGGATGCTCCCTCGAGTCTATCCTCAATCTTAAGACCATTCACCATCTTGACTAATGTAGGGATAGACAAAGAAATATCACGAAGAGAATAGAGTATTGCTGTAATAACAAATCTGATCACGATCTCCTCAAACCTGCTCTGATACCATGTTAGTTTTAATGATCAGATTAAATGCACAGAAAATTAATTCAAAAATCAGACAATAACACAGCAGATACCATGGGAAAACCCTCCTCCTAAGGGAGAAAAACCCAGCAACAATATATCACTTATATATTGAGTCTCAAAACAATGTCTCTTTTACAATGAAGGCCAATAAGGAGGCCAAGAGATGGCACCACAATCTGATGCAACTACAGAAAATACAATAATGCAATCTGCAATATAAAACTCAATCTGTTCTTGATGTAATTCGCACTTGTAGAAGTTCGCTCTTGAACAATGGAATGAATGAGAGTGAATGAAATGGATGATTGAATGAATGGAACTCATCAAATATATATACAAGTGGAGGAGAGACGCATCCCTTGAAACATCATGTCGGCCTCCAAACAAAAGAGATAACTCTTAGATGATCACGTCTCATCATGAGGTTGGCCTCAAATAACAATAACTAATTGACTCTAAATGAATTCGCATTCATAAAGCATATAAAGTCGGCCTTTAAGAGACCGCTTCTCTTCAACACAAATCATGTCTCTTCACGTTAATCAATGTCTCTATAAATTAAATAGCCCCTGGCTATTATTTAATTTATTATCATGATCTAAGTGGATTGGCTGGAAGTGGAGACCGACGCTGTAAAACATCAACACCTTTGCCCCCGAAGTTAACTCAAATTCAACTAAATGGCAAATTGATAAACATAAATATGGACGCTTCATTTACTAGGAACATTGCTCAATTAAATGATAGGAATATTTTGAATAAGATGCTATGAAGCTGTGTTGTTCCTTCCCTCCCAATTTGCAATTGCCTCCCAAATCATTTGTTGATTTCACATAATGTCTAACAATTATTAAGGATTCTTTGGCCCATTGCATACCCTTGGATAATTAGCTCCCACATGTATTGGGCTTGAAGCATCTTGGGCCCATGGGATTGATTTGAAATGGCATTTTAATAAGATGCTAGAGACATTTCTACAAGTATAGTTATTCTATGGTTGTTGGATTGGATTTCTATTTTTTTCTTGTAGTTCTCTTGCAAAACAATGTTGGCAAGAAAGAGCAATAGTGCAGACACCGTCGAGCATCCCTACTTTATCTTGTTACATAAAACTTTCAAACCTTAAGATTGAAAAGATACCATCTAGGCTAGGGTAGAATAGATGGGTCACGTCCTATCCCATAGACATATGTATAGACAAAGATATGAATAGGTAGATATATAAGAGGAATGTATGTAAAAGCCTGTATATGAAATTGTCTGTAAGAAGATACAAGTATAAGAATGAATGTTTAAGGTTATACGTAAAAAAAAGGAAAGAGATGTGCAGAGTATAGGGGAAGATATATGAATACTCTTTTGATGTGATTAATATAATGATTATCAGAATTCTATCTATATGATGTTATCTGTCATTCAATGAATATATAATTAATTGGTTAATCCTTTGTCCAGATCAAACCGGTGTTGCCTTAATATGACTGAGTCTAAAGGAAGCTTGTTTGATTGCTCTTCACTTCAATAGAATCTCCTTCATGCATTGCTTTAGGATAGGGAATCAAGTTGAAGACTTCTACACTAACAAAGGTATTGTGCAGTTATGCTTGTAACTAAGGCTAGTATTCCCCCAATGAATGGGTGATTTCAAATGTTTTGAAAGAGGATCTCCTCGTGTGCCCCTTGGCTTGTCATTATTGTGGATCTAACCTTTAGATCCCCATTACGTTTTTAATTATTGGCACGCTTGGCAATGGCTAGACAAAAAGGGTGGCATATTGTCAAGAATTGGCATGCATCTCCTCTTTGTTGAAATTATGACACTTATTCAATATTTATGTGAGACTCCTTTTAATCTAGCTAGTTTTTCTTGGTTTTCATTCTTTTAGTTCTCTCCATTGTGCCTTGCAACTTGCAACAAAGGACGGACTCCAAAAGGCTATCATTGCAACCCTACACCTCCAGCAAAGACCCCTCTTATAGTGAGGTTATGTCCAATTGCCACCTCTGCCATGCTTTTGCATCTCAAACAAAATAACCTTGAACCTTATTAAGATTGTCTTGGGTGAGAAAGGTTTGGCAAACACTAAAGCATTGTGCACTCAAGCCTCCATTGTTGAAGACTTTGAATCCAAATTGAGCTTTCGTACTACAATGTTGCAGCCTTCCATTGGATTTTGCTTAGGATGGTGCCCAATGAGGAGGTGTTTGTTCTAGGATCTAACTATGAAGAGGGCACACCTATTGGGGTTTTTGGCCCTACTCTCCTAGAACATACTAAAGAGATTGAACTCTGTTGAGTTCCTAAGATTTTGGTAAAGAAGCATTCGGACTTGGTGCTGTTTTCCAAAACCTGTTGAGAATTTTGGCTATTCCTCTAGAATGTGCACAAGCAGCCACCTTTGTTTCAACTATTAGGGGTGCAAGCACAAATCCCTTACCCACCCTCTAAGGGTCAATTTACAAGTAGAGGAACTGAAAACTTCAAGTGCCTTCACCCTCCCTTCTTTGTTAATCAATGGTGTTGTCAGCGTTAAACATTGCTCTAAACTAAAGCCTATTATTAAAGTTAACCCTAATTCAATGTCAAATCTTGGCTCTTAGTCATTTAATAATTATATTTCTAGTTTTTCTTAGGTTGGTCTTCTTGTTGGTTTCTGTTCAAGGTGTGGCAGCAGCTGATGTTTGTTTGGTTTTTCTTTGTGTTTGTTTGTTCAACTTTGGATGGTGGATATTTTTCCACCTTTTCTGCACCCTTCGTCTTTTTTGTAACATTTTTTTCTCTTAGGCAATGGGCCCCAATAAAACCCACAATTGAGCATGCAAAAACTATAATGTAAAATTAATTTATATTATATTGAACTTAAAATTAAAAATTAATAAATTTGGAACTTAAAATCTAACCTAAATATATTAAATATTAATAACACTTTATAAACTTATGAAAATTAATAAAAGTTTTTAATTTAAAAATTAAAACCTAAAACTCAGAGATTTTATTAAGCTAAACAATACAAAAATTAAGAAATTTTTGGACTTGCCTTCGTTGTTGTCACCTAATGCTTCCGAGAGAACCCCTAACACCACCTGCAGCCACTAGCCTAAATCACCTAACTGAACTGAAATCAGTTGAGGGTGCTCCAAAATGCAATGGTTACGATTTACAATCCATGATCACTTTGTCCATGCCTGAAGGAAGAGTTGGGGGGTGGGGGAGAGGGGTTGGGGTCGGGGGTGGGCTAGAAGAATTGGTATCCTTTGAATCACAAACCACAAAAAGAGCAGCCATGACACTATGCAAAAATCCTTCAAATCTGAAAGTGAAACAATGAACTCCTGAAAACACCATGGCACACACAACAATGGCCTCTGACAGTAGTACAAGATAGCACAAGCGTCACATCCCGTTTTGCTTGCATAAACTTAATTAATAAATAATCGGAACTGGTTGAAACTATTGGATGATATCTTATGATTATATGATTATGGATAAATGTGTTTTTAAATTAGATAATATTTTTAAATGCACAAAAAATTGAAATTTAAATAGAGACGAGATGTTATGTGCACATGCTTCAGCTATTGGCATAAATCTGAGTGCGAATGAGTGCAGGAATGTGTCAAAGGAAAGAACATGGCAGAGGTAGAAGTATCCTAGCCGCTTGGTAATAATTAGTATGATGAAAACCCAATACACACATTCACATAGTTGCATTCATCCTACATTGTATGATTATGATTGCATTGTGTTCTCTGAATACGTCATTTGTGCATTATGATTTAAATTTTTAATTAATGACTAGGTTTATGGTTATTATGTTTTCAAAAATAAAACTAATTGGTAAAATAGAAGTATGCTTTATGGTTATTTTGTTTTAGAAAATTATATTAATCGGTTGGAAAAATAAAGATTTTATTTTTAATAAATTGCATAATTTATATTTATATATATTAATAATAATATTAAAAAAAATGGCGGACCAACGGTCCAAACAGGGTTTTCGCAGACACCATGGCTTACAGTATGATGGAAGGCAAGCTCGATGGCCTTTCAACAGGCAGAGAGGGAGAAATAACCAAGAAGGTAGGCGCAATGGCACAGTCAAGGCTTGGCAAGCTCCGGTTAATCAGCGAGGCAGAAATGGGGGAACTGGAGAGTTTTTTCGCTCGAATGTGCACGAGGTGGAAAAAGAGGGAAGGTTTCGTTCAACATATTCAAAGGGGCATGTGGATTTCAAACAGTTGGAAAAGAAATTCTGACGTCCAAAGAACCAATTAGAGAAGGGCGAGCCAAATCAGGTACTTAAAAACTTTCTCCATACCACAATGGTTACTCTTCTAGTAGACAATAGTGAATGGAATGACTCTATGAGTGTCTTTAAAGCTCGTGCCTTTTTTATGCAATGGGGTGGGCATTGGCCGGCATTCACTAAAGTCAAGGCGTGGTGTGACGATAATTGGGGCAAAGGCTGTGAAATAAAAACCCTGGAGAATGGTTTTTATCTGATTGTTTGCCAAACAACGCAGGGTAAAGATTGGATTTTAAATAGTGGCCCATTCTTAATGGAAGGCAGGGGCTTGTTTATTTTAGATTGGACCCCAAACTTTGATCCGAATACAGCAAAGACAGAGGAGATACCTATTTGGATTAGCTTGAAAAATCTCCCTCAAGAATATTGGGATCAGGAAACCCTAAGAAATATTGGAAATAAGCTAGGTGCCTTTGTGAAGTCAGAGGTGGTGGTAGAGAAAGCAGACTGCAGCATGTTCCCAAGGATCTACATTCTAAGGCAGATAATCCACCCTTTACCAAAAATGATAGAGTTGAAATCTGGGGAAGGCATGTGGTGTCAAAATCTGGTGGTGGAAGATCATAAGTTTTCTTGTGTGAGTTGTTTAGGAGAAGATCACTTTGTTGGCCAATGCCGGCAGGGGTCTAAAGGGAAAGGAGTTGCACAAAATATTCCAACGGAGGAAGTGGTAGCCCTCACAGAGGCAATCGCCATTGATGAATGGAGATCGTCCAAAGAGTGGGGCTCCCTAGAGTCCTTATTGAAAGATGCTAATCAAGAGGGTGAAATGGAATCTCTCTCATGGGATTTTGTGAGGAAACAGGAAATTGATTATCTTCATGAAGTTGAGTGTGAAATGAAATCTCAAAGTTTGGTTTTAGAGGGGTTGGCGTCTAATGAGGCTATTAGGGTTAGTGAGTGTGATGAAACTGAGCTAACTCTGGCCACCCAAACGGTTTCATGAGGGTTTTAAATAAGGACAGGGCTAATGAGGTAGGCAGGTTGGTAAATACAGCCTCTTCCCCCTTTGGAGAAGAGAAAGGTAGAGTTTCGGATGTTTGGGCTGGTGGAAGTGCAGTTGTGAAGCAACTTTCTCTTGAGCACCCATATTACCCCCCTCAAACGGATATTTCTAAAGCCTTTGTAATTGGTCGTGAAGAAAAACCTGATGATGTCTGTCCCCAGAAGGCTTCAGAATTGGGAATGAAGGAGCAGATGGAAGTTCCAATGCAGGAAGTAGTCAACAGCCCAGATGGTTCTGAGGGGGTAGTTTTTAAGGATATCTCGATCTCTCCAATTCGGAATCTAGATAGTGCTTTTGAAGGTGTTAAAGATAGTAAAGGATCTCTAGAAGACTCGGACTCAAAAACAGAATCAGATGCGGAGCTTGGAGGTGAAGATTTGTTGGGTCTTAATGATCAAATTGGCATAGTGGAAAAGAGAACTATTGAGCAATTCTCAACTCAAACTAGTAAGGTAAAGGTAGGTGAGAAGAGGAGGCGTGGTCCAAAAACCAATAAGATGCGCCTTGAAATGGCTGGGAATGCTATTAGCCAAAGCAAATTGAGATCGGGAAAAGGCTATGCCTTTTCCCGGCAGCCATGAAAATCCTCTCGTGGAATGTCAGGGGCTGCAATGCCCCTAACAAAATCCGTTTGATCAAGCACTGTTTTGATCAAACGAGGCCAGGGTTAGTTTTACTTCAAGAAACTAAAGTTAAGGAACAGGATTTCAACTTCTTCCTTAAACATTTTGGCAGATGGAAAGGTTGTCTTTCGGGTGCTGTGGGGGCTTCAGGTGGTCTTGGCATACTGTGGGACGAAGCCCTTGTAAATGTTAGAGTTGTGAGGCAAGAAAGCTTTTGGCAATGGGTCTGTGCAGAATCAAAGCAATTGCGAGCTAGTTTCTTCATCCTTAATATCTATGGCCCATCAGGAGTTATTCAAAAGAACCAGCTCTAGCAGAAGTTATCTAATGTTCTGAGCATTAAAGGCGGCAGGATGTTCCTCTTAAGTGGTGACTTTAACGCTATCTTGAAACCGTCAGACAAACTTGGCGGTGTGTGTTGGGCTAGTCAAAGTCAGAGGGATTTTAGTGCCTTTGTTATTAAGAATGGTATGTTTGAACTTCCGTTCAGAAATGGTGAATTCACCTAGACGAATAGGAGAAGTGGTTTCTTGAACATTGTTGAGAAGCTAGATCGCTTCTTCCTGGTTGGGGATTGGGCAACACAACAGTGGCTGTGTGAAGCGGAGGTAACAGTGGCTGTGTGAAGCGGTGGGGAAAATCAAGCTTGGAAGATCTTGGATAACATTCCTAGTGTGGTTTCAGAGGCTCAAAATGTCATGTTGATGGAAAGAGTCTCTTTAAAAGAAGTGAAAAAGGCTGTGTTCGGGCTGGGGGGTGATAAGGCGCCTAGGCCCGATGACTTTCCAGCCTTTTTCTTCCAAAAATTCAGGGATATCTTTGCTCAGGATATCTGGGAAGTGGTTGAAGAATCAAGGGGTAATGGATTTGTCTTGAAGGATTTGAACAATACTTTCATTGCTTTGGTCCCAAAAAGATCAGAGGTAATTTCGTTTGAAGACTACCGTCCAATTTCATTATGCAACACAATTTACAAGGTAATTTCCAAAGCAATTGCTAACAAGTTGAAAAAAGTCCCACCTTCGGTGATCTTAGTAAAGCAGAGTGGTTTCTCTCCAAACAGGTCTATTTTTGAAGGGGTTATTGTTGTTCATGAAGCTATTCATTCGGTAAGATTGGCAAAAGTGGAGAAGATGATGGTGAAATTAGATATTAAACGGGCTTATGATGAAGTTAATAGGGGTTTTATCTTGAAGGTCCTGGAGAAGTTTGGTTTCTGCAAAGAGTGGGTCGCCTGGATTTGGAGTTGTATTAGCACCCCTCGTTTTTCGATGTTGTTAAATGGCAACCCTCAGGGTTTTTTGGAATCCAGTAAAGGGATCAGGCAAGGAGACCCCATCTCTCCCTTCCTTTTCATTATCTTGGCTGAATCTTTAGGGAGGTTGATTGTTAAGAAAAGGTGTAGTGGGTTGTGAAAAGGTATTGTTGTGGCTGAGTGGGTTGATCCAATTTCGCATCTTCAATTTGCTGATGACACTTTTTTGTTGGGGGATGCAAACAATAGCGAAGCTCGAGTTATGAAAGAATCTCTTGATGAGTATGGGTGGGCTTCTAGTCAATGTATCAATTGGCGGAAGTCAGAGATTTTTTTCTTTCATGTTCCCATTGCTAAACAACTTGAAATTTGTAGGATTTTGGGGATGCGTGTTGGATCACTTCCGAGTAAGTTTTTGGGTATTCCTCTGTTTGGGGGAGCCAACAAAGCTGGAATATGGAAAGATTTGGTGGACAGCTGCTTAAGCAGGATGGACGATTGGAAAAGTAAATGGCTAACGGCCGTTGGTCATATTCTCATGTTAAAAAGTGTGATCTCGGCCATTCCAGTCTTCTCTATGATGTGTTTGAAAATTCCGAAGAAGGTGGTGAAATTAATTGGACAGCGGATGCGGAAATTTTTTTGGAATGGTGCAAATGATCAAGATAAAATCTCATTGTTAGCATGGGAGAAAATTTGTAGAACCAAAGCAAATGGGGGAGCTGGTTGGAGAGATTGGTATTTGATGAATGAAGCTCTGGGCGCAAAGCTGGTGTGGAGTATCTATACAAACCCTGACCTCCTATGGGTCAAAATCTTGAAAGCAAAATACTTGGATTCTATGGCTGATAATCGGATTTTCCCTATTAGGAATCCAATGAAGGGATCAGCTATTTGGAACTTTATAGTTTCTTGTAGGACGGTAATTACTAATCACATTACCTAGCAGATTGGGGATGGGTTAAATGCCAAGTTTTGGGATGATTCGTGGAATGGGTATCCAATTTTAAGAGAGGAGGAAGGGTTACAGGAGCTAAGACAGTTTTTTATCCAAAGGTGGGGTGACAAAGTTAGAAATTACTTAGAGCTAAAAAGTAGCTCCTTCGGCCAGGAGTGGGGATGGAAAGAAGTGGCCTTTGCAGAGCTTTCATATTTTCAAATTCAAAAAATGAAGGAGATTTTTAGGGGGTGACAAGTTCTACCAATTAACACGGTCGACAAGGTGGTTTGATGCGGGTCAGTCATTGGGAATTACTTGGTCAAAGTTGGGTATCAGCTTCTGGACTCTTTAGAGGGTGAGATCTTTTGGGCAAAACGATTGTGTTGGGGTAAGGAGTGTTTTCCCAAGGCAGGTGCTTTTGCTTGGCTGGCAGTGAAGGGGCGTATTCTATTTGGTGAAAGGAGGAAGAGGTTGGGGTTTGTTGGTCCGACAAAGTGTGTTTTATGTGAGGAGGCAAAAGAATCAACGGATCACTTGCTTCTACACTGCAAAGTTGTTGCTGCTTGTTGGGATTCCCTTAGGCTAAAACTTGGTTGGCAGGGTCCTTTTCAAAACTCTGTGAAGGGTGTCTTTGAAGGATGGCCACACCTCTCTAGTCGTTCTCTTTTCTCAAGTGTTTGGGTGGCAAGCCTGTCTCTTGTGATTTGGGAATTATGGAAGGAGCAGAACAAAAGGATTTTTGAGGATAAAAAAGAATTAGTTCCTAGGATTAAAAATAGAATTGATCAAGCAATCACGAAAGTTGTGAATTCTGCGGCTTCACAACTTCAACTTCAAAATTGCCCTTTTTCTGTGGAGGATAGCAAGTTTCAAAAGGTGTGGCCAAGGCTAAAGGTAAAGCCTAGGCAATCGAAGGTGGGGTTGAATGGGGTGCAGGGTTCTATGAAGGAGGTTGTTTGGGAAAAGCCACAGGAAGGGTGGCTCAAAGCAAATTTTGATGGGGCTGCCAAGGGAAACCCGGGGCCCTCAGGAGCAGGGGCTATTATTCGAGACAGTCAAGGTAATTTGATAGCTTTTGGAGCTAGAAAGTTGGAGGATGGCACAAACAATGTTGTTGAAGCTAAGGCGGCCTTATTGGCTGTAGGACTGGCAAGATCTTTGGGGATCAGAAATCTGCATTTCGAAGGAGACTCTATGGTCATTATTCAAGCAATCATCAATGGTGGGGCTTTGGCGTGGCACTTGCAAGCTTTTATCCGCGCAATCTTAAATGAATTAAGTTTTTTTGACAATTTTAAAGTTTGTCACATTCGTCGAGCTGGCAATGGGGAAGCGGATTGCCTTTCCAAGTGGGCGACATCTTTTGATGTGATTGGTGAAACTCATTTTGAGGATTTTTGTCAGGTGGTCTTGCCAGTGGAGTGGCCGTAATTTTTTATTTTTTTTTCACAAGGGATTGGTACCAGTTGGTGGCGTTCGAGGTTGGGAGAGGACGGGCCACCTTTCAAGCAATGTTAGGGAAGTACAGTTTAAGTACAAACGGTTATTGAAGTGGCAGGTGTTTTATTTATTGAGTTGGACGTTGGTACGAGTTGGGCTAAGTTCGACGGGCTCTCATCGGTCTCCGTTGGGGTATCCGAACAAAACAATCGGAGTGTGATCCTCTTGGTGTAATCTTCCTCGCTGCTCTTGGGTCCGTTCAGGCGTAGGTGGCATCAAGTGATGTAATTGTTTTATCAGGGGCAGGACAGGGCGAACCGAAAGACAGGTTGGCTCGTTGGTGGGGTTTTTAAAAATGAAGTAGCTTTGTTTCTTTCTATTTCTAGCGAAGGAGTTGTTGAGGGGTGTTGGTTGTTGTTTGTTTAAAAAAAGGCAAAAACAGGGTGAAAATGGAAGCGATGTATGGCTTTTCAACAAAACTTCAACAAAAAGGTTTTTTCGGGCTCGTGACTGCTTTCAGGTTGAAGTTTTTATTGAAAAATCCCCACAATGAGATGGTGGAGGCGGTCCTGGAGGCTTTGGGTGAGCATTTCATGGAGGCCACCCGCAGAGGTAGAATGAATGTGGACATTGCCTCTATGTTATTTGCGTGGGGTCTCGAATTAAATGAAGAAATAGAGGTGGTAAAATGGGTGATGAAGTCACTATTTGTGGAGGATTTACTCGGGAAAATGGAGTCCCTGCTAGAGTGGGCAGTACCGAGTATAGGATATGATGTCTCAAAAGGTATCGAGGATATGGACGAGGCTACAGAAGAAGGGTTAATTCCCTTTGTGAGATGGCGGAGGAGTGTGGACCGAGAAGTTTACAAGTTGGGAATTTTAGCAGCCTAGGAGAATTTAAAGTTAGTGTTGCGCCAACAAGAAGCTGCAGAATGGCGGGGGGACATTACCTAGCTCCATCAGATCCCAAGGCGGAAGCGGTTTGAACGTAGAGGAAGAGCGCGGGGAGGGAGTTCAGGAAGAAGTGGTGTTTAAGTGAATAGGGTGGCCTTTTTGGTGACGGTGAAAGAGCTTTTTGGTGAAAGGTAGATTGTGATGGGATGAAAGCGCGGGGGGAGCGGGAGGAAAGGATGTAGGAAAGGCTGCGACAGGAGGGCGGATAGGAAAATGAACAGTGCGGAAGGGCGGACGATGATTTTGGCTTGCAGAAGGATGGCGAATCCTGTTTCGAAATGTTTAATTTTAGCCTTTAGGCGTGAACGCTGTTTTGATTTCTGCAATCCCTATGGACGAAATGTTTATTTGGGTTAATGGCGGGATTGATGTAATGTTTGGAAGGGTTTTTTGGGTAGCTCTCTCCGGTTTACCGGGTTGAGAATTAGATGGTGCTTACTGGATGGCTTTGATTTTCGAGCATCTTTATGTTTTGTAATGCTTTTTAATCATATTAATAAAATAATAACCTTTTATCGATCAAAAAAATAATAATATAAAAGCAAATAAATATATATAAATATCTTGTTATTTAAATATATAAATAGTTGTAAATTACTTGAATGATTATAATTAAAAGAAGAAAAATTAAAATTAAATTAAATTAATTTATAACATAAGTTTAAATTTAAAAGAATTGCATGATAAATCATGCAAGAAGTAAACGTCCAATTCTAAGATTAGGGACTGGAGTTAATTTTTTTGCATGAGATTATTAAAAAATAAAAATCATAAAGAGGAGAATTCAACAAGGAAAAAAGACATGACTGTTATTTGGGAGGGAAGAGATCATTGAAGGAAAAAAATAAGATGGGACTTGGATGGAAGAAATATTAATGTAAACCATGCTCAAGCTAGAGGAGATGGGGGTAGAAGGGAGAGTTATTCACAGGTAAGTATTCTTTCTTTCTAGACTCATTTTATCAGTATTATGTGCAATATGCAAATAATAACTTGTAATTAGGCATATATATTTGGGTTTGTAAATGTCCCTTCAATCTCCATGACCTGCATAGGTAAAACATTGTTAAGGCAACTTTTAGAGGGAAGTATGACCTGTGATTAAGTCTATCTCATACTTATTGTGATCTGCATGTATATTCCCTTTTCTTTCCATGCTTCATAGTTACCTATTCGGCCTGTAGGTAACCACAAACATGTTCCTCAACCTGCAATAATCTATCAATCCTTTCTTTAATATTTGCAAGTCTTAAATCAATTCCATAGTTGTGTAGCAGTCTTTTTCTAAACCAACAACCAGTATTACATTCTTTCTTAAGTTGCCAGTGATGAGTTTAAGATTATTTCATCTATACCGAGTAATCACGATTTGCAGAATATGGGTTTTGGTTTTAACAAGCTTTGCACTTTGTGATAATTACAAATATCACACTGGCAATCCTTTATGCCTATTTGGATGTCTAATTGCTATTCCTAAGCTTCCATTATGGCGCAGCAGGGAGGATCAGGGTATGGGCCGTGTCTTAGTTAATGTCTGCTAGTCGCATTTGCCTCAAAGTTTCTAAAAACCTTATTAACAATCCAATTGATGCATGAGAGTTTCTAAAGTCATTTTCAACAAATCAATCACAGTTAATTTCTGTTTATTAAAAACAAAATATTGTTTGTAAGCACCTACCTATCAGGATTGCATACTTTGTAGGCAGGTCGAATGATTTAACTTATCTTTTGCTATGAAAGCTGGGTTCTGGTTGAAAAATTGGAAGTTGGTTGTCAAGTGACTACAGATGGAAGTATCTTGCCTGTCTGTTTTTCAGAAGTGCTTAAAAAGCTTTGGGCATTTTCATAATCACATCTTGTTTACTCGTTATGTAATCTGAATTCCTAATTTCTTCCTTGCTCAATTTGAGTATTCGCTCAGTTTTAATAATTATCCTGTGTATAACTAGTATAGTTGGAAGAACTGAGGCATTATTTTGAAGAAAGCACAAAGTCTTGTTCAATGTGCCTAATTCACAAATCAGGAAAGCCAGGAGATTTCTCAAATTGATTGAGCTTTTGTTAATTGATTGCAATGGAAGAATGATATATCTTGGTAAATCACCAACTCTGTGTTTTTGAGGAATTTATCTTGCTTTGGAAAATTTAATGTACTTTTCATCTAGTCCTGTCCTTCTACAAAAGGTGAACTAATCTTGAGTCGAGACAAAGGAACATGAATAAATAGACAGATCATAACAGTAACCATACATAGATTCTTGTTGCTGCTGTAAATACCCTGTGTTATTCTTAATTTCTAAATATTGGAAGAGTAGTATACTGGTAAATGTTTTATATTTGCAACAGTAGTATATATTTGGTATATATATATAACTGTCAATTCATGGATCTGAATCTTTTACTTCAAATCTGCATATCACAATAGAGTAACTATAGTTATATATATGTACATATATATACATACCCATTATATATATATACATATATGAAACTGTCAATTCATGGATTTGAATCTTTTATTCCAAATCTGCATATCACAATAGAATAACTATAGTTATATATATGTATATATATATATATATATATATATATATATATATATACATACCCATATATATTAAAAAAATAGCACAAATATGCATCACATGTTACAAACTGATTTCTTATGGGTTAAACCTGCAAGACATTAAAATTAGTCATTATTGCATAAAAATGGAAATAGTATTACATTTACATTAAATATTGCATGACATTGGGAATAGTAATGCATGTACTTTAATTATTGCATGAAGTTGAAAAATATCATTGAAGATCAGATTTGCATGTTTATAACCAATTTCATGTCAATAATCTAGTTGCATGTCAATAATCTGGTTGCATGTCAATTATATATTTTACCGTAATTAATGCATAAAAAGATGAAATAATGAAAGATGTTCATATAATCATTTGCATGAAAGGAAAAAGAGTATTTATTTTTATGAGCTTTGGATATGCATGTTATTCTATATGTGAATTGGGTTTACCTTCCAAGATAGGATGCCAAATATGGACCAACAAAGAAGGTCGATCCTCTTTTCGGGATCTTCCAGTTTATTCTAGTGCTTTGGCCAAAGTCATGTATTCATTGAAATAGATGAATGTTACCTAGCAAATTATTTTGATATGTTTCCCTGCCATATCCCAATAGTAAGACATTGCATGTTCATGTTAGAAATGCATGTAGATATATCAAGTTGCACTGAGATTCCCTCCTGATTATTGTTTCCAAGTTGCTAGGTATTTCATGCAGGGTCGGGTATTCTTCGACTAGGAAGAATTCCGGGGAAACATAAGCTTCGTGGTTGGGCGGAAAAGCGCCTGAGCCATGTTCTCATCTCTCAGACTTTCGAATGACTGTGAGGGTTGGTGGCAGTCAAAGACTATATTGATTATGTTCTCATATCATTCTTATATCATTAATTGTATTTATACTCCCAGATTGTTAAATGAGTTGTACTTTTGTTTATCATATATTATGTGCTTTTACCTAGATTATGCACTACACCTATATTTCTCGTCTCTTGGTTTGCGGAGGACTGTTGGGTTAGTGCTGGTCGGAGACTCTTCGGTGATGATTATACTTTTATCTTTACTTGTATTGCTATGAACAAATGGGCATGAGAGCCTGAGTCATATTCTTGCATATATATCATGTATTCTAGATAGTACCTCATGTGATGATGTACCTTATTCTTGTACTTAATATTCTAGATCAAACACTTTTACATGTGAGATGTAATGTGTCATTTGTATATATTGGAGATGTCTCGTTTCATTTATATATTTATGTGAAAAGGAGTTACTATTTATTGTTTGTGAGATAGTTTAGGGTCTCAAACCTTACAACAAGATGTATTTTTGCAGTGACTTTGAGCATGTTTTGTAAATGAGAATGTAAACCCTAATTTTAAAACTGTTTTTTCAATGAATTTTATAGACATTTCCTTCAAAAAATTGTACATGGTCGTACAAATGAAATTAATGGCAATCTAAAAAAAATTGGGGTTCTTTAATGTATGTCAGATTTCAAATGTCTAGGATTAAATCTTGAGAACTCTATGTCAGCACACTATAATGCTAAAAGTATGTACTCCTATTGACATCTTGATCTATTTATTCCTTGCCATTTTTCACAAGGTCTCTTTTTATTTAGGTTCATTTGGTTATCTTGATATCCTTTTTCTACTTGCCAACTTATAGCTTTAAATGTGAGGGGTAAGCGTTAGGGTAGAACTCACAAAAAAGCCTGGAGGTGGACTTGACTCCATAATATGACTACCAATCGCTACCTCCATGTGCCTTAAAAAACAAACATGAAAGAACTCCTTAAAAAACAAACATGAAAGAACTAATCCTTTAATGGTTTAAAATTCAAGAATTATATCATGGAGGTGGGCTTCACTCTGTAATATTTTAAAGCTTGATCCCTACCTCAATGCACCTCCAACAAACTAGAAAATCTGATTCTTATAATGGTTTAAGAATCATGTCAAGGAACTTCTGTAATAATCAATAGACTATGAAATTGATCATAATTCATATCACTGAGGCAACATTTCATTTCTCGATAGAAAACAATGCTTCAAAAAAATTCAACAAAAGAAACTGAAGCAGTAAAATAGACTATGAAATTGTTTGTAACTCAGATTACAGAGGCACCTTTTTGTTTCTAGATAGAAAACAATGCCTTGATAAAATTCAACAAAAGAAACTGAAGCAGAAAGAGATCAAAAAATATGGTTTGGCAGACAAAAAAAAAAATCAATACATATGTAAGAAAAAATGGAAACATAAAATATAAAATTAATTGATATTACCAAAATTGTCAGTATATGACTTTACACAAATTCACAGTTAGAGAAATGCAAGATCAAGGTTTGCATCAATGATCACTTATGACACTAAGAACTTACGATATAGTATACTCTCCAAGAATGCTTTATTAATTCGAGTATGAACAACCTAGACTTGTGAGCTACATTTCTCAAAGGCTTTTATCAGCCATAATCCCATATTGACACAATAACCCATAAAAAAAGTATTCATGTTCTACATATTATCAAACAGCATTTTATAATACCTATACATAATCCAATTGCATGAATATGTGCAATACAATGCAAAGATGCCTATCAGTCAAGAAAAGAGGAATTTAGGATTACTTAGCATAGGGATGATGAGACCGGACAAGCTATGCCCAGTTTGGTTGGTGTATGCAAAAATGAAAACAATGACTCTGGATTGCCCATGTATCCAATTGAATTTGCAAAAGCAGAAAAATAATTACCATAAGCTAGCAACGATTACAAGCATGTCTATGTAACAGTAAAGAAAAACGCTATGATTGAGAGATTGTAGACATCCAATAATATCCAAACATCGCATAGGAACAGTTTGATTTCCAACAAACCACAAATAAAAGTACCAACAATTCAAACCCATGTAAAACAACTAAGCAAGAAAAAAAGTTTTACCTTGTTTCGGATGATGCTACCAATTTTGACAATATCACACTGCATCTCATCATCTAGTATCTTAATTGCCTAAAAAACCATAACAACTTGAATCTCAGTTCATTGAACTCTTGAGAAATTTACAACAATTATGATATTATATAGAATTATTAATACAATTCAAAAGTTTCCTGATTTCAACACTATGTATCTGCCTACGATATGCCAATAGTAAATTTATGAATTTTCCAAGAAAAGCATGATAACTCTAATGCAAAACTTCTGTCTCTAAAATCTGTGAGACAGAAGCTTGACAGAAGATAAAGTTATTTTATGGCTAGCTTCTAGAGCAAACTTACTTGAGGTGCTGGTACACTCCTTGACAAAAGTTTTATAAGGTCACGGGCTTTGACAATGATGTATGGATCCCGAGTCTTCCGAGTTGTTGAAACGGTCATTGTTCCCTCAACCTGCCATGAACATTAAAATATGACTGAGAGTTCAAAGCATTGTAAAAAAAAAAGGGCGCATATGACCCTAACATAGATCAACTGTTGGTCTAACAGAGAATCATAGATACATACGCAATACAAGAAAAAATAAATTGGCAAAAAACATGCAGATAAAAAATAAAATAACTAGATATTGAAGACTTATTCTTAAAAATCTTCAACATAAGAAAAATGACCAGCTGCAACCAAATTCAA
Source organism: Sequoia sempervirens (assembly GCA_007258455.2). Classification (NCBI taxonomy): domain Eukaryota; kingdom Viridiplantae; phylum Streptophyta; class Pinopsida; order Cupressales; family Cupressaceae; genus Sequoia; species Sequoia sempervirens. The sequence continues at coordinate 37,684,416 of VDFB02137365.1, forward strand.
ACAGAGAACATTCTGGAAGAACAATCTATGAAACAGCACTATCTCAAAAGATGATATAATTATTTCCTGCAGCATCTAGTCAACTTCATAGAATGAAAATGGTAAGAGTAATTCAACTTTCCAAAGCATTAAACAACAAGAAAGCATAGCATGAGACATAGATTGGAAACTAGCATTTCAATGGGCAAAAACACCATGTCAATAAGATCAGTAACAAAAAATTTGCCCATATAAGATAATAGGTTTTTTTATTAAGCATTTCCAGTCTTTGTATGCAGCACCATAACACTATAACACTCAGTGAAAATATCTCCCACATACATTAAAATGTGATCACACCAATGTCACTCATGTCTGCAGTCATCTGTAGAAAGAAAAGGTGGAGGATAACCAAAGAAGATGAATAGTCCAAAGGTGAATGAAAGGATTAGAGTTTTGGTGAGAAGCGCCCATGTACCAGGTCAACTTTAAATCAGTAATAAAAAAATTACCCTAGCATATGTAGATATTTTTACCAAGCACTTCATCCCTTGTGCACTACAGTCTAAACACTGATAAACATTTTGGTCAGAAAGCTCTTCCATAAATTTGAAACTAATATTGTCCATGTCACCCTTGTCCCTGTAGTGATATGTGGAGAATGATGGTGGACAACACAACACAATCAGGTCCAGCAGCAAAAGAGACAATTGAAATTTGGTTAGAAGAAGCTGGTATCTAGGAAAATATCAATGCTTGTATCCACAATAAAAATCCTTTGTTCTGTGATGAGGATATGGATCCGATAGTTTGCGTTAACATTGCTATGTATTAATGACTTGCCCAAAGAGTGATGCTGTCTTGTATCGGTTCCCAATCATATAACATAAACTCCAACAATGACACAAGTGCCTCCCAAGTTAACCCTGGTAATCATCTGTTATTTTGTAACAATTCAACACTGTTTCCATGAGCTCATGATGGATTTGGAACTAGCGAACGATTATATCTCCATTCTCTTGATCTGAGAATATTAATCTTTCATATGAAAGTTTTCATCATGTGTTGATTTTATTTCATATGTGTTGAGCATTTTTGTCATTGATGTCAAGTTGGTTGAGCTGCTTGCCTGGTTGAGGTGTCTACTTGCTCGGTTGAGCTGCTTGCTTGTGCTCTTGAGCTGCTTGAGCTTCCTGGCTACTTGGTTGAGCTAGGTGTCTGCTTGCTTGAGCTGGTTGGCTGTCTACTTGAACTGCCTGCGTGTCTACTTCACCTACTTGGTTGTGTGCTTCTGCTGGTTGCTAGTCTACTTGTCAGCAAATGTGCAATCTTAGCGCCAAATCATCATTTGTGCCAAGTCATATTTTTGAATGGTCAAAGTATCTTGCTATTTCCTTCACCTTGTTTTTAGATGAGACAAATTTCACTTTATCTACGGTCGGGAGCTGTTAAAGTTAGAAATATATATTATGCTTCAAATGTTATTGGAAAGTTCGCCTAGCTTTATGAATTCAACCCGTATATCATGCTAATCCATTACAGGTGTCGGGTTAAGTGTGTCTAGTGGCGACTTATGTTGAGATTGTGTCAAAACCTAAACAGGGAGGAGTTTATTATTTTTAGTGGACGGCTTTAGTGACACGGAACAGCTTGAATATTTTTCAGAAATGATATGTTTACTACTGGCAACTCTTATTTGGACAGCTCTCAAGTTATGCATTGACGGCTTCAGATATTTGCATCTAACATATTCCTAAAAATTAAGTATGATGCGAATTTTGCTAAGTGAGTGGAGCGGCAAAAATTTCCATATCGTGGCTCATATTCTTCATGAGTCGGCTTCTTCTACACCGACGGCTTCAAATTTTATTAAAGACGGCTACTTGAAGGCATTTATTTATTTTACTCAGAATTCTTTTGCAGTGATATTGTTATGGTGCAGGCTACATATGAGTGGGGCGGCTATTTGAAACCGTTACTTGTAATGTTCCCGAATTTTCCAACTGACCTGTGGCGAGAAAATTTTGAAATAAATAGTGTTTTTTTTTTAACACTAATAGAATAAATAAATATTTTGTGTTGGGCCAACTCTTGGAGGCGCCAATTAATGTTTGAATTTTTATTTCTTTCTTTTATTGTCTCTGGCCGACTTGTTTTGGTTGGCGAGTAGGATTAGTATTTATGCCAGGTCTAGTCTCTCCTGGAGGTATCACGAGTTTTGGAGATTGATCTCTTTCTAGATTACCGGTGAGGATGTAGTCTCTCACGCGCTGGAACCCAGGTTGGTGCGTGGCTTCAACTTGGGAAAATTCGTGTTTACCATCTTCGTCTATCATACACTCATTCGGGTTGCTTGTTGTTTCCAGATCGGGCCACACAGGAATTGGATTCTTGAATCGAGCAATCTTTGGGGAACATTACCAAGCATCAGGGATATTCGATACGGAAGTTTCAATTTCTGGCCAAGCCTCTAGCTCTGGCCGGCAATCGTCCAAATTGCCTCACCAGTCCGATATCCACGCGATCATGCTATAGGTGGCCTCATTCTTCAGAAACAATATCAAGAACATTGAAGTCCCCCACAAACTTGGCCAGGAATCGGAGCGTCACGAAATTGACGCAGCACGACATGTACAATCTCTAGATCGTCGGCATTCAAAATGGCAACAACAATCTAACAGTAGCAGCGATCACTGGCTTTCTTAAGCAACGGCACTGGGTGTAGGCAACAGCACCACTACAAGGGCGACGGAGCTTTCATCGCAAGATTCCGGCACGGTGGAGCACTCAAGCAAATCGACAATCTATCACAAGAAGTCTGGGCTCAGTTCACGCTAACTCTCAGGTAGAAGGACGACAATTGGAAGTGTCGTCACATTCTACGCCAATCCTAGTATATCAAATCCCGTGAGTTCATGATTACGAATTTAATTTATTCATCTGGCCCAGATTATGTGCCGATGTTATTCTGGTAAATTGATATGCTATTTTCAACCTCTACTCTGTGTAATGGCATTTTGCGAATTGTATATCTGGAATTTGAATGTAAAAAATCATTATTTTAAGTTCATATAAGCGAAAAACAAAAAAAAACAAAATTTTGTCTGTTTTGAGTCGGTTCTTTACATTACTCTTTCCCTGTGGCGGATATTTCATTCTGACGACTTCCTTTTGTAATGGTCATGCAAATTAAAATCAAGGGGTCGTGTTCTATTAAAAGGTCTTTGTAGCATCTTATGTATGGGCCAATCATTAGTGTCGAATCTCCTGATCATTAGGATAGAGGAAACGTATGAAAAAGAGGTTTGAATGTGTGCATTGAAGATGACTCTATGCAGCGGCTAATGTATGTAGTGGTTATCTGAATGTGTGTCGATATCTCTTTTATAAATCTGGCAACCCTCTGTGAACGGAATATAATTCCCTTGCATTTGCTTTCAACGGTTTCACTGATACATTATTAAATGCCAATTCCCTCTGAAACGGCTTCAGCATTTCTTATTTAAAAAAATTCATTATTGCAAGTGGTGAACTTGAGCTATGTCGGGTGAAGAAATAAGCGACAACTCCTTCATGTTCAGGATATGTGGTATCCACAAAGAGATTTTTTTTTATTATCAAATTGAATCGAACCTATGTTTTGAAGAATGGTGTTTAGACACTTGCTGAGTCTATGTGTGAGACGACTATAGATATATACTTGTTTCTTTCTTTTGCGTGGCTGAGTATATTATGAAGGGGATGTTTTTGAATATAAAATTGCACCTACAAGATGCCGTGAGAAGACTCGTGGTTTATTTATTTTCAGAAGTCATGCTATTTTTATGGGCGACGAGTAGCAAGACATGCTCAATATTAATTATTACTTTCCTTAGCAGGACGTCGTGTTTATGAGGCGGCTTTCTAATGTTTTCCTGGCAGCTTAAATTTATCTGAAAAAATCGTGGTTTTTTACCCGAAAGGGTTTTCCACGTAATCCTGGTGTTTATCTTGCATATGGTGTTTTATGTTGCTGATTTATGATCTGATTTCTGATTTACATGATTAATCTGGTTTAAAGTTTTTTGAAGTCTGAAATACTGATTGATTCAACCCCAACCCTTCTCCCCCCCCCACCCCTCAGTATTTCCTATGTGCTCTTCAAAATGTATACATCCTTTCAAATTTTAACTAATACTATTTTTTTTAATTTCCTTGCTCTTAAATGCGTGTAAAGTTGCAGCATGCAATTTTTTGAAATCTGATGAGTTGATAGTATCTTTACATGTTTCAAACACACTCAAACTAGGTGTTGGACAGCCTGATAGGTAAATTCAGTTGTTTCTAAAGGTTGTTGATAACTATGACATAGCACATAGCTGTTTATAACTTTCCAGTGAACTTGATGATCCCAGATCGATGAAGTTTTCAAGCCAATTGCAAAATATCAGATGCCATGTGAAGGCTAATCAATAAATTATTAATGATGCCAAGGAGATGTTAATGTCTTCAAAGCAAGCTTTTGGTCTTGTTTGTTTAAATCCTATGTAACCGGGTTCTGCAGGAACCCTGGCCAAATCCAAGCCAGTCTGAGTTCTGACCCAAAAATATATTTTTTTAATGGAAAAGTGAAAAAAAACACTAAACCTAAATAACAACTTTCCTTAGTATCAATTTAGGATGAGAGGCACAAGGCTGCTACAGTTTCATTTGCATGGTGTAGCTAGTGGGAGTGACTCTGGCACTGCTTGTCCTTCCAACAAACCAGCTGATGACATGCTGCTCTTGATAAAGAGCAATATGATGATTTCTATTGATTTTACACTAAGTTGCCAGCTTGGGTACAGGTTCACCAGTACAATTTTTTTCTCTCAATTCAGTAGGGGCTGTCTATGGCCACAATATATATATATATATACTTTATTTTTTAAAATTACATATATTTTAATATTTTACTTTGTAACATTACATATATGTTACTATTTTATTTTTAGTATAATATAATTAAATATAATTTAGTTTAATATAACATTTAATTATATTAATTTAAATTAATAAAATATAAAATTATATTATTTATCAAACTATATATTATATTAGATTAAAATGAAACCACTACAACTCTATATCAGATAACATTATTGAATTAAAGCCACGTATATTATTGCTTAAAGAAGACACATATTTATAAGCATTATTAAGCAAACTATGAATTTATCTAAACTCTACTGAACCCTACTACAAACTCATTTAATGTTGCCTTCCATACTCAGCCCCAAATATTATTGTCAAAGAATATACAGCTGACATCAAGCATTTTATTTCCATCAGTCAGGTAAGAGCAGCACAAAGAAAGGTAACAGAGTGACAAGAGAACAAAATTCAGGAATGATTGTTGCAGTGGTGCTTTACCAATCCAGTATAACATAGCATCTTTTTCAAAAAAAGAGGTACATATATTTTAATTGTTTTATGCCTAACAGGCAACAAGTCCCCTGGGTTCATCCAAGGCACGGCCCTGTTAACCCAGGGGCAATGCCTTGGGCATACCCAAGCTGGACACGTGGCCATACAGTACAACGATAACCACCATATCAGAAGAACCCAGTAACATATATTTGACATGTACAGATGCAATAATGTAAACCATTTTTAATTATCTTTCATATATGTCAACTGGAATCGAATTCTCAATTATCAGCTATGTTCTGTATTTAGTTTATATTTTATGCAAATAAAGTATATTTCTACATTTATTAATATCAATTAAACATATACATATACATATATTATTCCAGTCCCTGCCAGCACCCTTTGATGCTCCATCAAAGTGAGGTTTCTAATAATTCTCCTTTGGGAGGAGCTGCCCAACTAAAAGGCCTTTTGGTCTAATTTCTTACAGTCCTAAGGAGTTCAATAATAACAGTTTTTCTTTTAATTCTTTTTTCTCTTTTAAATGCAAGAAAGCAAAATATGTTCTTATAATCCAAATTTTTGCAAAGAACTTAGGCCAGTTGCAAGAATTCTTAAGTAGAGCAACATTTCCAAGAGATAAGCTAGTGATGATATGGTTCAAAAAACTAAATATTCTAGTTTTGCATTGTTGTTGCCCTTGAGGGCTAAATTTGAATTTTTTTAGAAAAACTTGGGCTTGTTATCAGCTGAACACTTAGGGCATGGGCATGGTTGACCAAGAAGTTGAAGAATCCTAGAAAGGGAAATGCCAAGTAAAATGGCCATTTTTATGCACAGTTTGAACTTCCCAGATCTGTTTTTAATGGACTTTCTGTATTTTAAGTGGAGAATCACAAATTTTATGATGAATGAAGCTTATCAGGCAGATAAATAAAAGAAAACATTTAAAACACTTATCATTGATTTTGTTATTATTGCAAACTGAAGTACATGAGATCAATCCATCAGAAAGACTCTGGAGCAAAATTCTCAGCCTATTTAATCAGAACTGACAGAAAGTGAGGAAACAAAGCAAGTAAAAAATATATTATGTACAAGGGTAAATGGTTGATTAGTTCCAATAGTGCATGTAAATGTTATGGAAAAACCTATATAACCGCTATGCTATTGACTTAAAATCACTAAAGTGAATAATATCAGTAACAAAATTATAAATGGGAAATCAACTCGCCATTCCTACCCAGCATTTCAAGTCCTGTGATGCACAAATAGCCTATAAATGGCCAGCCACAGGTTTCAGATAGCAAAAATATCCTGTGGCTAAATCGCGTGGGTAGACAGCATGTTGGCCAGAGTTTTTTTTGGTGATCATACACAATTTAAACCCTCAAAAATCATTGAAAATCAGAATAAACGATTTATGGAGGAAATATGAATTTTTGCAAGTAAAAATCATGAAAAATCACAACCATGCCCAATTCACGTATAATCATGATTTTTGCTTCTTTGGTATGTAGGTTGCTCATCATGAAGATTATCAAGTTCTAAATCATGACTATGGTGAAATAGTGAAGATAAAAGAAAGACTATGTGGAAGATGGCAGGGAGAGATATCAAGGATTGAGGTCAAGGCAAATCTTCTCCCGCTCGTAAGGCAGAATCATATCTGGGGATCATCCTCCACGCATGAAATTGCCACTGTGGAGAATTCAAAATTCAAGACAAGTGGTTTCAGTGCATACCATAGATCAAACTTTCTATTATTAGAAAATTTGCTTTTTGTGTTTTCACCGTGCCTTGGATTTTTAGAAGAGAAGCATGAAAATCAAAAGATTTTATTTTTGGAAAGTTGTTTTTCTCCTTTTTTCTGATTTTCCAGTGAATGGCAGTGGGTGTCAATGGAAGAAGGTTATTAGGGTAGTTACAAACTTCAACACATGAAAATAGAATTTAGAAAGACGAAAAGCAATAAGGAATGGAATTTTTATCAAGGTCAGAGTTTGAAAATGAAAAATGAAGGAAATCAAAAGGGAATTCAAAGTTTAAGAATTAAGATAATGATTCAAAAATTTCTTCAAATTGGCACTAAGTATCTAAAAGTTCTACTTGGCATTAAGTGATCAATATCTCCACTTGCCATAGTGGAGAAACTTCTACATGGCACTAACTTTGATAGTTTTTATATTTGGCATCGAAATATCAATTTCCTCACTTGGCATCAAGTAATGAAATTATCAACCAGGCATTAAGAAATAGTTTTAGGTTAAGGACAGCCTCAAACATTACAAAAATCAAGCGTGGGATGCTATACAGGTGTTTGAGGCCTTCATAGTTGACTATACCCTATGGGAAGAAAATAGAGGAACTAATGCACTTGTTTCAACTTCTCTTTTTATGCCACATTTAGAGTTTTGCAATTAAGATAATCTATTGCCCAATAGTGCTAAACAACTTAGAAAATTGACAGGTATTTAATGATGTCATCTACAAGTGGACCAAGTTTTGGTAAACAAGTGGGATCAAGAAGCAGGACATCTATAGCAGGTTGCAGGTCACTCATAGCAGAGCAAAAAGATGTATGTAGCAATTATTTGACATCCATAGCAAGAATACAAGTCACTTGTAGTGGCTTGCTAAATCTTTGTGGGGCTACATATTCACCTACAGGAGATGTAACAAGCATTAAGACTACTGCCATGCCATCCACAATAGCATTAAATGTGATGGGATTCACTCAAGAGTTGTCAATGCTTCTTGATATTGACAAGAACACACCTAGCAACTCAATAGCGTTGTAGCAATGCTACAAGTGTGGCCTAAGGTTGTATTGAAGCTTGTATCAAGTGCTATAGGAATGGCATAAAGGCTAGGACGTGTTTGATGGAGCAGTTTTGGAACTGTCCAGCAATTGGCAGGGAATGAAGAGGCATGTGCAAGTGTGTGGTCAGTGATAGAGGTTTGGGAGCAACAAGGAAGTTGATGAAGATAGAATTACAAGCAACATTGAGTTAGAGGCAACCTTGTGATAGTTGGAGCTTACCATTGTTTGTGGTGACAATTTTGAAGTGTTAGAGAGGAGGTCGACAAGTGTCGGATCTTCTCCATGATGACACTAGATGTTTTCCTTCAAGTGTGTGGTTGTCATGTGCACTAGTAGTGACTAGTTTCCAACTAAGTGAGCGGCTATCAGTTTTCCTTGGTAGATGGTTTGTTGTTGGGTGGCCATTTATTAATATTTATCTTTCCTTGCATGGATTAAGTCTTCTTAGTAGCTAGCAAGTGTTTCACCTTCATTAAGGGCATGAGTTATCCTGCCTAAGCATCCATGGCATTTGGTCCTTAGGCAACTATTTGGTAGGCATTTCTTTCTTTGTCTGAGTAGTTCTTTCATCGCTAGACAAGGTCATTACTTTTTGCCCTAACCCACAATAGTGTTGTTGGCAGCTTCATTTTGTTTGCTCCGGCTGTGATTTGTTGGACAGTGGTAATTTCTAGGTGAGTGATTGTCGCTCTTGGTGGATGGCAGCAAGGATTTGTTGACAGGTTTGGACTATTCATGAGCAAGGAAGTGGAATCTAAAGCAACTAAAACAAGCAAAATTGAAAGAAACAGACACTGGAGGTGAATCATTTGGGAAGGAAAAAGAAGACTCATGGTATACATCATCTGGGAAGACACTCATTAGGGGTTGGCTGTCTGGATTGAAGAAAACCAGTGCTAAGCATGTTGGCTCAGAGAGTGTGTTGGAGCCAAGCAGATGCTAACTAGCTAAGATAGCAATGGGCAACCTAGCCATAGCCAAGCAGACAGATAAGACCAATTTTTAGAAGCTGGGGATGTTGATAGTAGAGAACATGTTGCTAAAAGTGCAGGGCATATGCTATAGGCATCCCATTTTCGGCAAGGTCGTGGTTGAGCCACTGGGGCCAATGCAAAGTTTCCCACTACTGCACATGGACAATAGAACCTATGCATGGAGGTAGTTAATTCATTCTCCATAGCTACAAAAGGAGCTGCATTTCATGTACCCTTCAAGACAGTATGCAGGTATGATTGTAAGTCCATTGAGGCAATGCAACCTTTATGACTATGAATTAGTGACATGAGGAGCATAGCTTACTCTTCGTGGAGTTTTCTTCTTAGTTGAGGTTTCTGTAGAGTTGCTTATGTTGCATGTTTTGTGTGTGATGCAAGTTGTTTTGCACTTGAAATGCTTTTATCTAAGTCCTTTATTGCATATGTCATAGACGGCCATTATAGGTGGTTAAATGCATAAAAAGGTAGTTTGGAGCATCTCATTTTAGAATTCACAAGTGATGTACCGAAATGTCACATAGCTGCCCCAAGTTTATGGATCATAATGATTATCACATCATTAATTTTCTGGAAAAGTTAGATGATTTCAGTGGTTTATTCTTTGAAGATAGTCATTCTGCCTATTGAGAATCAATGGCAGAAGTTTCAGAAGGAAGCAATGCTGAAGTTGATGCTGAGTCCAAGATCATTCAGTTGAAAGGAAGTGAGATTCCCAAGGGCATAGTATCTCTTGAAAGTCTCTGTGATAGACAAAAGTATGTCAAAGATAAAATCAACTCACATTCAAGGACATGTGTAGAATATGAACAAATCGATACCCATTTGCAAAACCTTCTACAAGTATTATGTCTTAAGCTCCATCTATCATGGAGCTCCCTAGCTCATTCATTTTATAATTTATTGAAGTGGTGTCTTCTTAGTGCACACTACATATAATCTATTTTTTAAGATTCAACTGTGTAATTTTCAGTCTACCTACATTGAACTGATGGATATTCCATCAGTAGTGATTCACAAGAATCCATCTCTCATAGGCATGAATGGCAGATGTGGCACTCATTGGATCTAAGTTATACTCATAGGGATAAAGCACTAAGGCTTTTGGAGAGGTCACTCCATGCTAGTACTGCATTGACTCAAGCACATTAACTATGTAGTTTCCCTGCAATCAGGACTGCTTCGTGTGGTACTTCATTTGCAAAACTTTTAGCAAGTATTGTGTTGAATGAATCTTTCACCATGGAGCACCCTAGCCCCTTCATTTACAAAGCGGTATTCCCATAGAGCATCATTACAGACTCTCGACCGTACGATAAGGTAACCCATAGTCTCAATGCCAACACGCGAGCCCAATAATCAAAGGAAAATACAATGATGCATGGGAAAAAACAACTTACAAGATTAAGTTCACAAGCTATACCATGTTCCTTCAAAGCCCGTGTCACAACCGGCCATGCATCTTGCAAGTATTTTTCTGCAAATATGTTTCAGAAACAGATAAGAAAAACAAAAAACAAAAAATAGAAGCAAATTTCCACGGGTGTACATTCTTTATTTTATTTCTGGAATCAGGAAATGATTTCCTTGTCTAAACAAATAGGAAATGACACAGTGATTCCAGAAGCTCGTATAACTAAACTCTGGGTACTGAGCCTAAAATCCACTATATACAAAACTAAAGAGCAGGAAATTTTTTGTAAGGCTGTCTAGAATCAAACCAAAAACCTGACAAATATAAACCCTGAAAACTCTAAGAACTATTAAAAAGACCATCAAAATCCTGAAAACTCTAAAAACCCTTACAGGAAGACTCTAAAACCCCTTAAAACCTTTAAAACTTTAACACCCTCGAAAACTATTAAAAATCCTAAATGCCATAAAAATACTTGAAACCCTTAAAAGCCCTAATAAGGAAGTAGGCATTGTACCTCTGTATTGGGGAAAGAGAGTGGAGAAGGAGCTGACTTCAAGCATGCCAGCTTCATTCCAGGACGGGTCGAATTTATCAACTTTCCAGTGGTCAATGTCGGGGGTATCCCATGGCTTAGGCTTGTCATGTTTGCCTTTGTATCTGGGTGACCTTGCCTCCTGTTGCTTCTCTTCTGTGTCTTCCATAGTCCTATAATCTTACATAACCAAGGCCTTCAATGGAGAAAGCAAGTGTGGATAGAGACTGACAGATTGGATTCATAAGCTCGTATGGTTCAAAATAACGTGGGAAAAAAATAAGTGTCCTGCATATTGATTTAAAATTCCGAAATAGCTATATTGACTCACATGGTTATTACGCCGAAGGCGTGTCCTATGTGAGCTTTCCAAGCTCGTTTTGCCTGTGAACGGTCCAAAATGAAAGATAGGGCATCGTTGACATTAAAACGAATCTTAGCCGTCCATCATTTTTCGCCGTGTTTTTCTGCTTTCCCCGCCGCTATCCGTTAGCTGAAAATTACAGCCGTAATTTTTTCGCATTTTTTGCGAGCTGCAGCCTGAAAATAAGGTTTCGAAAAGGGTTTTAATCTGGCAGTTTCGCCCCTTAACCCTGGTTTGAAATTACCGCCGGTTTTGGTAGCAGTAGCAGGAAAAGATGTACTTTACGAGAGAGAGGTGGTGTTTTAACTTATACGAATACCTGAAGAATTACGGGAAGGAGGCGGAATTGATGGTGGAGGAAAGTGGGGTCCATGCTTATCACATCGTGCTTCCGCAATATGAAAGCACTACGCGCTTTATACACTGTATTTCCGATTTCGTTAATAATCGTTGAATATTTTTAAATCAGTGCTAATAATAATATTTTAATAATTTATAGTTTGTGTTGGGTGGTGAATAGTAATTGTGAGAGTTAAAAAACAAGCACATTAAGACATCTTTTTCCTTATAAAATATAATAATTAATACATAAAATTTAAAAAATAAATATAATAATTTTATTTTTTTAATTTATTTATTGGTATAAATATAATAATACTATTTTATAATAAAAAATAAAATAAAATTAATAATAATATTACAATCATTTTTTAAATTACCTATCAATTGATCTCATGCACTACACAAATGTGTGCAAAAAAAAAATCATTTTTTTCCTAATTGACCTTGTAATTTAATAAAATAATAGATAATATGTTTTTTTGTAGATAACAAAATCATATTAAAATTTAAGCATTTAATACAAATATGAGATAAAATGTAAATTCTTTAATTTTTAATTTGTTCATTGATGATTTTCATTTAATCATTTTATTCCATATAATATAATATTCTAATAATATTATTAAATTATAATTATAGTTAAATATTTAAATACAATAATAATAATCATATTATATAATAAATGATAATAAAGGCCCATAAGAAAAGTAAAAAGGTAGATAGATATATGTTTATTTGTCAATGGTAAAATTCAAATTAAAATTAGATAACAGATAGATAGGTAATATTTATTTATTCTAACTTAGGATTATTTTTATATTATTAGAAAAAACAATAATTTTAATATAATATATAATACAATAAAAAAATTAGCTATTTATATATAATATAATAATATTAATCTTAAAATAAATAACATTTTCCATTTTTTAAATTTAATATGATAATCATAATAAAAATTGAAAATATGAAATGGCTATCCTAAATTTATAACTCTATTAAATTTACTATTATAGATAAAAATCAATTTCTAATTTGATCTCTACTTCTCTTTGTTTGTCTCTCTATATATATCTTTGTCTTTCTATCCCTCTCTCCCTCTCTCTATATTTCCTTATATCTCTATCTCTCTATCACTCTATCTTGCCATCTATATATATCTCTATCTCCCCCTCTCCCCCTCCATCTCTATCTCTCTATCTCTCTATCTTTGGCTACCCTATCTTCCTCTCTCCCCCTCTATCTCTAAACATGTCTCCCTCTATATATCCATCCATCTCTCCCCCTCTCCCTTTTCCTAGACCTCAGTATCTAATTATTTGTAGATATCCTTGGCAATGCAAAGGTGGTGGCAGTCAATCAAAGTAAGATGCTTTTAGATGTATGCCAGTATAATGGGGTGCATCTAGGTCTAGGCCTATATTCTAATCAACGTGCTTGAAGGCTCACTAAATTAGAATGGGTTGGAATCAATTCTAATTTTAATAAGGTATGCCCAATTCTACAAACTGTCACCAAGGTTCACCACAATAAAACATTTCAATGTACCTTTTTTTTTAGAGGAGATGAAAATTGACACCTAATCCCAGTGTCGGTGATCAAGGCACTCGCTATCGGCACTCGCTATCCAGCCCCAGGAATGCACCAAGGGCATGGATGCCTGCCTTATCCATGTGGCATGCCTCATCCATGCTACGGCTGACATTCTTGATTTTCTCACTTCGTCTCATACTCCTTTGTACAAACCCTGTAGTGTTTAATAAAAAGGGCATAGTTTAACGATACATTGTTGGAAGAGAGTATAAATGAAAGCAACACCATCCTTTTTAACTATGGCATTTTAAAAACAAAAATTTAAACATTTTAAATATAAAAGTTTAACATGCATTTATTTATTTTAACATTTTAACATTTTAAATATAAAAGCTTACCATTTTTGGCATCATTATGTTTATGGTGGTGGTATGGAGTCTAAGTTTGGGGGCGGTGGGGGGATGGCGGCTAGGAGCAGCAGGGTGTTGAAATAAATATAGTACTTGAAAAATAGTTATAAAAAGATGTATAAGTATAAGAATTATAGATCTTGGAGACAACTAGGAGTCCCCTAGATATCTTGGGGACACCCCAGCATCCTCGAAGTCCTAGTGGCGTCTTGGAGACATCGACACTAGTGGTGGGATGGTGGTGTTGGTGGTGGGTTGTTGGGGGGACCTCCCCACCAAGTACCCAAGTCTTCGAGACGTCCTCATCTAGGAAACGTGGGGTTTTTTGGGGGGACGCATCTCCGTGGAACACTGTATTTTTCCTACAAACTCTATCCATTTCTTTATTAGGCTTGTCGAAAGCACACCACAAATTGTGTAAAATCTTGAGGTGAGTCACTTGCCATAGTTTCAGTGTGTCTTTCTTAGGATCTCTATGCAGATGGATCATTTTTTGCGTGTTTTATCTCGTTCTAAAATAATCATGCTTTTATTTGTTAAATGAAGGCACTGGTACTATGGTTGGATTTTTTCAGTTGGGCTTGAAAGCAATCATGGAGGTGGGTGCTTTTGTGATGGTTGACCCACAAAAAACATTTTTCATATTAGAATATTTTGGGCTTATCATTACTTTGTTGGGTTACTCTAGCAAGTGACTATCTCATCTTCCCTATAGAAGACCATCATAGTATGGTGTAACTTTTTTTTGTTCTTATTATGCAGTTGTTATCATGCTATTTAGATATTTAATCATGTTTAACTCTTTGCTTGTTGGTTTAAATGTGTTTTCTTCTTTTTCCTTAAATTTAAGTGACACTTTATATGCTTATTTTTCTTTACGTAGGGATCTTATTTATGTTTAATAGTTTAATTTTTTTTAGAGAGATGGAATAGTGAAAACAAATGAACAATCCTCAAAATTCTATTTATTCCTTAGTTATCCAAAATTTATTGTTATACAGTAGGTGTTATGTATAGGCTGAATTTTGGTGTAATTTTTTTGTTTTCCTTGATGTCGATTTCCAAAATTTACAAAACTACTACAAAATTTGACACTAGATCCTCAAGCAAAGCCTGCAAAATGTATCAGAAGCCACCAAATAGGTCTACTTCGATTTGAAAGTTAAAAATGGGTCAAAGTGTTGTTTTATGAACCATTAATCGTATGGATTTCCTCTTTTTAATGTTAAGAGTGTTTTCCCTAGTATCTCGATGCCAACACCACTAATGAAGTAGTTGGAATTGGACCTTCCACTGGTAGGACTAACACTTGTGTTCTACAAGACCCGCTAATTGATACAACCATGTTCTATGTTCCAAATGTGTACCCTCACCAGGCTTATTATTATGGAGGTAAATCTCTTTTATTTGGTGTGCTATTGTTAATTGAGCTTTAGGTCAAGCACTATAAACTAGGAGATATTCGGTTGTTTTAAAAATTTAATTTGTTTCCATTAGGTTATGATGGTCATGTTGGTGAATGGGAGGAGTATAGATATGTAAATGTTGATGGAGTGGAGATCGTTGCCACTGTAAGCTACTCCTTAGAAAATGAAATACAGTTCTTATTAACAAAATGAAGTTTGTTTGTGATTAAAATTCCATGGAAGTCCTTTAAAATATTTTATTGCAGGGTGAACTTTTCCACCTGTTGGAAAGGAGAAACCAAAAGAAGAAGAAGAAGAAGAAGAAGAGTATCCATTGGGCAACAAGAAGAGGAAATACCAATTTTGAAACCAAACTAAGCACACAAGCATGCTATTCTAAAAGATTGAGAGCTAAATTGTAAGACACTGCATTTATTAACAAGTTGATTGATAACAATAGGGCATAAAAAATGATGGAAACTTGTAAGATACTTTGTGCAGATAAAACATCAATAGACAAAACCGCAAAATCAATGCCTTCTTTTAACGGATAACAACACAATTGTTTTATAATCAAATAAAACATTTTAAAAAATGATCCAGCCATGTATAGGATCCCAAAAAAGGTCATTGAAACCAAGGTAAGTGATGTACCTCAAGATTCTGCAAAATGTGTCTTTCTGTCAACGAAGCCCTGACAAAGCAAGTGTTTTGTTAAAATAAGGTGAACCAAATCCAATCTGCCTACAGATAACAACACAATTGTTTCAAAATTTAAAAAAAACATAAAATAAATCAATAATGTGCAACTATTAAAATAGATTGAAATCCTATGTAGATTTCAAGAGAATACAAAAGCAAGCAGTCTTTTTTTGTTTAGGATTTATTTGGATCTACCGTCATTAGGGATTTTCATGGGCTATGACTCAATTGTGTTTTTTATGTAATTTTGTACTAATTTTACATATAAGGCTGAAGTATATAAGGGGAAAAATCAAATGGAGGGAGAAGATACCCATAGCTTAAGTAAAAAACTATCTCCGATTGGCTTAGGTGTGAGACAATAAAGTTGCAAATTTTTTTGTGATCATCATGGTTCTGACATCATTGTCAGTTGACCTTATATTTATGGGCGTCATTCTTGCAACCAAAAATGATTTTGCAGTATTATGCACGAATAGTAAAGTAGTCATGGAAACAGTGTCCAATATGGCAATGTTACTTGGAGTGAATGGTTTTAATAGTGTACAACTAGTTTTAAATTGCCTTCTTCAGCTAAATTACAATAATTTTTCTTCACATTCAACTCACTACTCACAAACCCATGATGATAAACAAAAACAATTTAGACATTCTAAGTGAAATAATGATCCCAAAATAGAGACTAGTCAAATAAGTTGAATCCCATATCATCATTGCTCTCCTCCTTGGGCTCCTCCTATTGATCATAGTTTAGAAGAAAAGATTTTTTAATTGACATCAAAACCCACGGAACACAATAAGGAATGTCAAACAATTCCTATATTAGATGATATGAAGCTAAATGGAGGCAAAATAATGTCCATGGAAGCAAGTAACCTTTTTCTCTTCTGGTGGAGGGGCAGCAGGAGCCAGCACTACCAACACCAGGAGCTACCGCAACAACTGCCTATTTTTTTTTTTATTATTATTTTATGTTTTGGGTCTCCTTGTTGGACCAATGACAATGTGACCCAATGCATTAGATCCTTCAGGAATTTTTCTAGAGTAGTGCAGGATGCACAATTCCAGCATGGTGACCTTGATTACATGGTAGCTGACTATGAAATGGCTGATTTTGATGACAATATTGAAGATGAACTTCACCCCAAGCGTAGGCATGATATGGACTCAGGCACTGATGACGATTTTGATGAAGTGTTTTTAACACTTTGTTGCTTCCATGCATGCTAAATAAATTCATATTAAGTCTCTCAACTTATGCTTTTCTAAAAATTTATGAGACTTCTAAGTGTTTGATTGTAGCTGCAAATATCAATCCAAGGCTTATGATGTTGTCTTTGATTGGATTTTAATGTTTTTTCATATGTGTTTGCAATATTTATGTGAAAAGTATAATACAAATAGATCATTGAAGGTAAGTGAGTGCATGTTAGATAGATTACTTGAAAATCTTTAAAAACTGTACAACTCAAGTGAACTAACTATCACATTCTGACCGACCCTCTCAAATTTGAGTTGAAAGAGGAAGAGAGTGTTGGATATGAGAGCATTCCTTAGAAATCTAGAATTCCATCTATGAAAACCTTTGGAAAACATTTGTTCTAAAGATAGTATGTAGAAGATCCTCTTTTGTGAAGAAGAAAATTCTCCAATATTTCAACTGGAGCTACAAATTTGGTGGGTTGACATAAGACATGCTCAAATAGATGGTTAATCATTAAGAGTTATATAGATTGATCAGTCTAAAATCAACAAAGTAATTTGTACTTTCTTTATTTCAGAAAACCAAAATGATGGTTAACATTCTTAGAATATATCTTTCGATGAGTAAGCTGGAAATTCTCTAAATTATTTCAAACCTGTAGAAATTTAGCTTGGGAAAACCAAAATGATGAGGCACAAAGATAACTTAACTATAAAAAGTCTGCATTAAAATAACTGCAATGTTGAATTAAGGGAACATTTTTCTACAATAAATTTTTTTTCCCCTTTGGTGAGGATATGGTGTCCTGTTGAGAAACTGGTCTAAACCTTTGTGGTCTCTATTGGTGGATGTTTTTGTTAAACTTAGAGTGCTATGGAAGATAGAATTGTAGTTGTTTAACAAGATTAAAGTTTGAATTTGGGAGACTGGCCATCAGTTGATGAGATTTTAGCCTTGAAATGGCTAGGGTTTGATGAGATTAATGGTGAACTAGAGAGTAGAGTCAGATGAGGTCATGTGGTAAAAGCATCCAGGCATTCATAACCAAATTCCAAGCATTTGGGTGTTAGAGTAAACCACTTAGTAGCTTTGAGGAATAGGACTTGCTTGGGGTTTTCAACTGTGAAGTGTTAAGTCAAACGTCACAATTATAAAACCCACACTGACCCATATAAGCCAATCTTGAAAACAGTGGAATGTGAGTTATAATTGAGACAAATATCTTGAAATGGACATACCAGTGTGATCATACCATTTGTTTATAGCTCATAGTTTGAAATTTGGATTGAAAGGCTGCAAACAAGCCAGCCATGGACAGCTCTGAATCTCTAAACAATAGGTACTAACCTTGTTATTTCTAAATTTTTTTGTGGGGTTCATTATGGTGTTTTTTTGGCATTTAATCCCAGATAATGTGAATTTCAAATGGTGGAAGGACACATTGAGAGTGGTAACAGTGGACAACAAGGGTATTGGGTATGCAATTGTTCGTCAGTTGGAAAAGCATATGATCCATGTCATATTAACAACAAGAGTCTCAATGATGAAGGGTTTCATAATGTTGTGTTCCATCAGGTGGATGTGCATGATGAGAGCAGCATCCAGGCATTTGCCAGTTGGATGAAAGAGCACTATGGAAAGCTGGATATCCTGGTATTGTAGCAAAGTCAAATCCATTTAATTTGTTCTAACAATTTTAATTATAGGTATTTTTTCTCTTAAATTCATTTAGCTTTATAAGTATAACAAATTTTTGGATTTGATTGTGATTTGATATATATGCAATCTTGTAAATAATTTCAGTTCCAATTGATTTCCAGTCCCTGCGTGATCATACTACAATTTGGTGTTATTGATTCTAAGAGGATAATTCCTATGCTACCCAACTGGCAAAAATCCTACCAAATAAAGATACAGAAAATTGAAGACAATTTGTTTAGCACCTCATTTCATTATGTGGGTATGTGTTAGATATCACTGTGGTGGTCTTTGATGAATTTCCTGACTGGTTAAATTTTTGGCCTCTATAGGAGCATTTTTTGTTGATTGAAACATAAGCCTTGTGTGGAGGTTGAAATTGAGCACACTACCACCATGGAGCTTCAAGATGTGGGTGCTTTAATGTTGTTTTCAAAATCTAGAAAACGAAATGGTATTCCAGTTTTTGTTTTGTTTTTTGTTTTTAGTCCAAATCAAACCAACTCACAGGAAAAGGCATGATTATCATTTTCCAAATTCACAAGAGTTGTGCAAGCACCTTGTATTGTATTTTTTGACTTGCTTGGTTATTAGCCTACAATTATTGCATAGTTTTTGGAATCAGATACAATATTTTGACATTTAGAAGCTGCATACCAACCATGGTTAGCTAATGGATCCTTGGTGTTAATTCTTTCAAATGCTTAGTGATGCTTTTGCATAGCAATCCTATCTATTTGTATTTGATAATACCTATTGTTTT
Source organism: Sequoia sempervirens (assembly GCA_007258455.2). Taxonomy (NCBI): domain Eukaryota; kingdom Viridiplantae; phylum Streptophyta; class Pinopsida; order Cupressales; family Cupressaceae; genus Sequoia; species Sequoia sempervirens. The sequence goes on from VDFB02137365.1 coordinate 37,703,973, forward strand.
CTCTTGTAGGTGAAGAAATCAACGTGTCATATCAAGCATGTTCTTACTGAGAGAGCACTGGTGGAACCTTATTGTTACTGTATTGCATGGTAAATTTACATTCACAAGCTTCTTTATCACGGTGCCCATGGTCAATGTGAGGGCAGTTTAAGCGGTTTAAGTTTGGGCTCATGTTTTTCTTTTTGTCATTTTTCAGTGTCAGCTATTCAAGGAAACAAGCATGCTTTAGCTTTGAAGAGCACGAATTCAAAATGCAGCCAATTTTTGTTGGTAACTTTGAGTATGATACACACCAGTCAAAGCTAGAGCACATTTTCTCTAGATATGGATGAGTTGAACGAGTAGATGCAATTGTGTTCCCCAGGAACATATGGAAACAAAGAGCTTTGCCCCTGCTATGCCAACATGAAGACCATCCACAGTCATATTTTATAAGAAAATATTTAGCCTACTCTCCTCTACAAAAAATATGTTGCTAGATGTTGTAATCATGTTAATACGTCTCTTGTATGAAATAAATTCTCTCTGTTGTACTCATTTAATAAAGCTGCAAAAGACAAGTAGCTCTCCTTGTTTAAGCCAAGCTTCCTACTTTGTCAATAATGTTGAGTGATTGTCAAGCTTGGTGTATAAACCATACATCATCTTTTATGGCCTTTTAGGGAAGATTTTGCTCATAACCATCTTGTTATGCTTATGCAATCCTCTTTTTTCTGAATATATGAATTTTTTAAATAATAAAATTCTTTTCTTCAGTTTCACCTATTTGAGTTTTTTATAAGGGGTTGGTTTGTGCACATTTATCTTCATAGTGAAGCCATGGTGGTTGTAGGAATTTTAGTTTGCAATTTGAAATTAATTACAAACTTGTCAAACTGCAGCAAAATTGTTTTGGGTTATGTGCAACTCATTGAAATTCATTCCAGGTTCATCTGGGACAAACCCACAAAGTAAATGGCATGCCCTACAGAACCCCCACCTAGACTGACCTAGATCTCAAACCAGGTTCAAACCGGACCTAGATCCGGAGCCTGCAAGGCATGAACAACATAGGAATAAGTCATAATCAATTTTGCACTGAACAATGCACATTTTATCTATTAGTTTGATTTAAATATGTAAATATTTTGCTTAAATTGTTTGTTGCATCATTGTTAAAATTCAAGACATATTGGCAATTGCTTTGCATGCACACAAGATGCAAAGGAGGCAAGGCCATGTTTTGCACTGAACAATGCAAATTGCATCTATTAGTTTGATTTAAATATGTAAATATTTTGGTTAATTTTTTTTTTGTTTCACTGTTAAGACTATTGACAATTGCTTTGCATGCACACCAGGTGCAAAGGAGCCAAGGCCATGTGTTCTAAGGCCACAAAGTTTATCAGTCTATTGTTTATTTATTTAATGCTTAGGGAACTTACTGAGGGAAATGTGAGAGTGCCATCTCCATTTTCTTTCCCATTTATGTTTTTGGTAAATGAACATAGACTCTACCACTCTGAAAATAGATTATCCAACTTTATTGATAGTTGATAATGTAAAATATTCTACAAAATATAAAAATGTATTAAATACTGAAGGCTTTCACGAATTTACGAGAGAGGGGTGATGTTTTAACTTTTACGAATACCTAAAGAATTGCAGGAGGGAGGCGGAATTGATGGTGGAGGAAAGTGGGGTCCATGCTTATCACATCATGCTTCCGCAATATGAAGGCTCTACGCGCTTTATACACTGTATTTCCGATTTCATTAATAATCGTTGAATATTTTTAAATCAGTGCTAATAATACTTTAATAATTTATAGTTTGTGTTGGGTGGTGAATAGTAATTGTGAGAGTTAAAAAACGAGCACATTAAGACATCTTTTCCCTTATAAAATATAATAATTAATACATAAAATTTAAAAAATAAATATAATAATTTTATTTTTTTTAATTTATTTATTGGTATAAATATAATAATATTATTTTATAGTAAAAAAATAAAATAAAATTAATAATAATATTACAATCATTTTTTAAATTACCTACCAATTGATCTCATGCACTACACAAATGTGTGCAAAAAAAAATCATTTTTTTCCTAATTGACCTTGTAATTTAATAAAATAATAGATAATATGTTTTTTGTAGATAACAAAATCATATTAAAATTTAAGCATTTAATACAAATATGAGATAAAATGTAAATTATTTAATTTTTAATTTGTTCATTGATGATTTTCATTTAATCATTTTATTCCATATAATATAATATTCTAATAATATTTAAATTATAATTATAGTTAAATATTTAAATACAATATTAATAATCGTATTATATAATAAATCATAATAAAGGCCCATAAGAAAAGTAAGGGGTAGATAGATATATGTTTATTTGTCAATGGTAAAATTCAAATTAAAATTAGATAACAAATAGATAGGTAATCTTTATTTATTCTAACTTAGGATTATTTTTATATTATTAGGAAAAAACAATAATTTTAATATAATATATAATACAATAAAAAAATTAGCTATTTATATATAATATAATAATATTAATCTTAAAATAAATAACATTTTCCATTTTTTAAATTTAATATGATAATCATAATAAAAATTGAAAATATGAAAGGGCTATCCTAAATTTATAAATCTATTAAATTTACTATTATAGATAAAAATCAATTTCTAATTTGATCTCTACTTCTCTTTATTTGTCTCTCTATATATCTCTTTGTCTTTTTATCCCTCTCTCCCTCTCTCTATATTTCCTTATATCTCTATCTCTCTATCACTCTATCTCACTATCTATCTATATCTCTATCTCCCCCTCTCCCCCTCCATCTCTATCTCTCTATCTCTCTATCTTTGGCTACCCTATCTTCCTCTCTCCATTGTCTTCCTCTCTTCCCCCTCTATCTCTAAACATGTCTCCCTCTATATATCCATCCATCTCTCCCCCTCTCCCTTTTCCTAGACCTCAGTATCTAATTATTTGTCTCTCAATCTCTATCTCTCTCTATCCTTTCTCCCTCTCTCTCCCTCTCTCTCTATATAACTTGCTATCTCTATCCTTATCTTTCTATTTCTCCCTCTCTCATTCTCTCTCTATCTCTCCCTCTATATATTTATTTCTTATATCTCTATCTATCCCTTTATCTCCTCTTTCTTTATTTATCTCTCTCCTCTCCATATACCTCTCCTTCTCCTTCTCCTTCTTCATATCTATGTCTATCTTCCTCTCTATCTCTATCCCATATATTTATCTCCTTATCCCTCTCTCTCACTCTTCCCCCTCTATCTCTCTTGCTTTTTATCCCTATCTCTTCCTCTATCTCCCTCTTTCACTATTGCAAGCATACTATGAGTGTTTGGATCCTTCTAAGTGGATGCAGAGATGCATTGATTTTTTATTCAATCATTTCTTGATCCTTCTAACTGGATGCATAGTTGCTTTCAAGCTATCAGTTCTCTAGTAACACCTTTGTTGCACAAACAACATCATTTGCTAATTGGCCTACCAATTGAACTTATGTATTACACAAATGTATGCGAAAAATAGACCAATTTTTTTCCTAACTTACCTTGCACATCTCTTCGGCGTACCCATTGCACACCAAAGTGTGATTGCTAGTTATTAAGTTCATTTTCCCAACGTTATGGTATTGTAATGTTGAAATTAACAAATGCATGTAATTTAGTATTTTTTTAATTTTTGATTTTGATTTTGATTTGTTTATTTTTTATTTATATCAATTTTATGATTTTGTAATTATTACAATTTTTATTTTATTTAGAGAACTATTTTAATATATTTGGTTCTAATTTTTAAATTATTATTTTATCTTTTTGGTTCATTTTTTATGTTATTGAAAATGATCTTAAAATTTTAAATGTTCAAATTTAATTTTTTAGTTTTCTCGCTCTCTTTTTTCATTATGTACTAACTTAACACATGTTTGTGTGACATGTTGTGTCACGATATTTAAAAATATTTAATATGTACTTAATTTCATTAGTGAATTACTAGGGCACACTTTGATTTTTATAGGAATAAAAGAATTTCATCTACGTATAGGTCATCTCCATATTGGTGAACATTGTCTTCAATATTTTTTTGTCGCCATTAATCCAACCCACTAAAGGGTTTTGACCAAAGAAAACACGATCACCTAAGTTTGACAAATTCTTAAACATGCCCATGGACACTACCTTAACAAGTTCAAATATTTAGAAAGAAAAGGTGAACAACTTTTCAAGTGTACATTTTGTCAAATCACTCACACTCACAAATTGGGTTTATGGCAATAGAGATTGAACCTACAAAATGCAAGATTAAACTATAAGGTTTATTAAGATAATCATTAGATCAAGGAGATTAATTTTTGGATAGTGGTGAATTGATTCTACATAGCTTTAGCATCATTCCTCATTGATTTTAGAGCTAAGTATCCTTAACCTTTGAATTTAATTTTTGCATTTATTACAATTATTTGTCTCAACTCTATTATCTAGATTAATTTGTGCTTACTTGGTTGCATTTATTTAATTACAAGAAATTATCCTATGTAACGCAATTATTGTCATTACATATTATTTGGTGAGCTTGACATTTTTACACAACTTAAGGCTTTCCCTTGGAGTTCCTCCTCCTTTGTTAGAATTTTGAATTTAATTCTCTTTCTGAATGCTTATCTTTCATAGCAATTTTGCATATGATTTGATCGTGCTCTAGTGTGATCATTCATTGATCTACTTCTTTTGGTATTTTGTTTGTCATGTCTTGATCTTGTCTTTGTCCATCGTACCACTTATGATTTCACCTCCAGGGTTTTAGTTTTACATTTTATTTTCTAATTACATCCTTTTATTTCATATTTACTGAGGGTTTATATTTATCTTTATTTGTATTTTTTATCATGTTTTGATAGGATTTGAGCATGTATGGTGATATATTCATTTGATCCCAACTACCACCCTTGGATAATCTATCATTATGGTTTCTCATCAATTTTCCTTGGATAATATACATGTATACATTTCTAATTTTGATAATTTCCTATTTGTGACACATGATCCTTCCATCCTTGATGCTCTCAAGACATTTAAATCCATAATGAATGAGGATGTATTTTCTATGGAGGTATTGTTTTATTATGTACTTAGCTTTTCCTTCTTTATTGAGTTAGTTAGCACTTTCCTACTTTTAAACACGCTTGCTTAGCTTTTCCATGAGTGCCACATTAATCATACTTCAACTATGGCTTGTGAGAGTTATAAGTATGTTAGTGATACACATGATCTAATGGAAAATGATGAAATTACATGTTCATATATTGATGTCATTGTTATGTCTTTTGACACCCCTCGTATGTATCACAATAGCCCTATGTTTATAAATTCATATGCTTTCTTTAAATGACCTTTTAAACATGATGATGTGTTTTATGATGATTATTTTTCTATATTTCATATTAACCTTGTGATATTTAAGATAGTTTTGTAGTAACACCTTAGATAATGATAGTATGTACCTTAATGTTAGTACATTACCTCTATATATATGTAATAGTGATATTTCATTATCTTCTCATGTATTACATGATGGTGTTATGGCTCTCGATGGGGAATTATTACATGATAATTATGTTGGTACTATCAATTATTCTTTGTGTGTAAAATCATTCTTGCTTTCTAATTTTAAATTTTTGGATGGTGATATCTTAATGATTAGTGAGTTTAGACTTTATTTGAATGATATAGAACTATAATGGTTTGATTCATCGTATTTATTTATTTAAATTCTTGTGTGGATTTGGTACATGCTTTTATTACCTATTTTTCTAAATATAGTGCTCACAAGAATAGTATGGGCCTAGGTAATATTTATCATGCTTATATTTTGATGTTTGTCCGCCTTAGACTCTCCTACTATCCATATGTCTTATGTGTCTACTAAACTTACCTTTCACTCACTTTTCCATCCTCTCCTAAAGATACACCTACATTTCATAATAGAGAACTTCACAAGATTATACTATTTTTTTGGCACAATTACCAAAGTATGGCTAAAGGTCAAGATGTTCACAATATATAGCCTACTTTTCCATTTGATGTACTTAATCTTCCTTCTAAACATACACTCACTAATAAGACAACTAAATCATTTTTCTTAGTATCATCATTAAGGTCTAGGTCAAACTATAATTGAAGCACTTAAAGGAAAACTCAAGTGGATGGAAGGATGAAGGTTGGAGTGGGTGGGAGGAGATAAATGGGACCTCCCACCCACCCCAACTTTATTTTTGGGTGGTGGGGGTTTATTGGTCTACTTTTCCTTCTAATGTACTCAGTCTCCTTCTAAACCTACACTCACCAATAAAGACAACAAAGGAGTTTGATATCACTTAACAATTGTAAAATATAAACTAGGAAATGTATCTGTGGGACCTAGTATGCATGTTACCTTCTTATGAGGATATTGAATATAAAAAGCCTTTGAGAAGAGTATAGTCAATTTTGATTCTACTCCATAATTAGTGACTTTATTAATACAATATATTAGCCATAAGGAACTTCATTCTATTTTATTTGATGACGTATATCTTCCACATGACTCGGATCTATAATGAATCTTTGCCTTTATGCATTATGCTGAGACATGGTAATTGATAATTAAACATTATTTAGTTGGTGATGACCCCACCTGAACATATATACCAAGGAATACGTAAAATAAGGGTAAGTGCATTGAAAGGGAGGATAAAATGGGGGTCAAAAGTGGCCACTTTTTAAAAATCTACTAAACCTAAACTTGGATGAGTAATTTGAGATGCATGTGCTCAAACTTTGAAAATACAAGAATAAGAATTGAACTACTCTAAATCTAGTTTCAAACTACTAAAAAAAATTAAACAGTTTTAAGATTAAAGTTTTTAGATTATGATAAATGGATCAAAAGTTATAAAGAAAAATCAATACATATGTATCTAAGGAACATAGAAATATTACTGAAATAAAATAAAAAATAAATATGTTATTGTGTTCCAAATAGAAAATATATATATGGTTATGAAACGAAGAAGACATGCAACATTTTGGTGGTAATTTTATTAAATATTATTATAAAATGGGTAAATATAATGATGCTGAAGTTAAAAATGTTATTGAAGATTAAAAAAGATATCAAATAAAGGTTGATTGATAGATGACGAGTCACAAAATATAAAAACTAATACCTTTGTTATTAAAAAAATATTTCAAAATTTAGAAAAAATTAGGTAAAAAATGGACTTGTCACCTCTAAAAGCTTGTCATGCTCAATAGGCACAAGCACCCTATCAACTCAAGTTAAGAAATTTTCTCTATGGTACACCCAGATGATCACACTAGAAGGCTCTCTCACAAGGATAATGGTAAAAATGAAATGTCTCTTTCCCCATTTTACCTTAGTATATATAGATTGGGTGCTCATTTACCCCTTTTATTATTATTCACAAATAGATTATTTGCCCTATAAACTAATTTCCTTGCATATTAAAATGAATATTTTCACTTGGATACATGGCATTATCACACCCTTTTAGAGGCATTTTTGTTGTTATGCTTTTATTACCATGATTGTCTTATCAAGATAATATTTATGAGAAATATACTTAGGAGCAATTGACACATAAGACATGTTAAGATTTCATTGTTTATTATGATACTACTATTAATGATTATTATTTATACATGCATCATTTATCCCATACTTGATGCATATACCATGTGTTATTTTCTACCCATTATACTTATTATATGATAGGATTGTTGACTTACCACTAGAGGCAACATTAGGAATCTTCTCACCCCCTAATTTGACTTGCTTACATGAATATTATTCATTTTTTACTTGTCACCAAAGATTTATAATTTATTACATTCTTTCACATACTATATGATATTACATGTGCTTTCATGCTTTCATCCTTATATCTAATTTGATAATATTACTATTGTTTCATTATCATTATCATATTATTTTTCCTCTCCTTTGATTCTCTACATCTTTTAGGTTCATCCAATTGAAGGGGGGATATCTTGGCTTTAAAAAATTTCATAGTTCAAATTTAAAATAGTGATTCATCATTGTATCTAGATGGGTATTTGTTTTTACACACCTAAATCATTTAGATATTTATTTAACATTGCCACATCATTTCTAGATTCATCACATTAAATGACCATATTACATGGAGATTTGGTGTATTTACCATATTGCATGGAGATTAATTGTATTAGATGCCCACATTGCACATAGATTTATCACATTTGCCACATCACATTGAGATTCGTTGTGTCACATGCCCACATTATTTGGAGATTGCCTCACATTTTCCATATTTCATAAAAATTGGTCATAGTATTACATCCAACATAGTTTGATCACATCCCACATTACACTGAAAGAAAATAAAAAATGAAGAACTACTTCAATGAGTAAGGTTATTTAGATTGTCATCGAGCAATGTAGTTTAATCTTGGAAAATAGTGCAAATTATGTTCTTTTAAAACTAATTACCTAACATTAAATTAGTGGGTCATACTTTGGTGGAGTTAGGGTCATTGTAAACCATTGATTCCCACTTTTCCAACCCTCAAAAATGATTATTATTCTGGAATGTTAGGGGCTTATACAGTGGCCCTAGACAAAAAGTTATTCGTGATTTGTTGAGAGTCCATTCACCAAATATTTTATTCATTTAAAAAACTAAGTTGTCTGTGGAGGATATGAGTAAATTGGATTTCAAATTTTGGTGGAGAATTCAATGCTAGCATATTAGTGCTCAAGGAAATTATGGGGGAGTAGCTTGCTTCTAGAATCCTATGAATATTTCCTCTCTCTGGTGGATCTCTAGCAGGTTTTATATTTCCATGGTTGCTTCTAGCTTTGAAACAAGCGAGACTATCTTATTATCTATTGTTCACACCCTGATTGACATTTTTGGTAAGTCTCAACTTTTGTCTTATATTTGGTATATTCATTTTGTAGTTTATGTTTACCCTTAGATTTTAGCTATGGATTTTAATGCTATTATCAATTTGGAAGAAAAAAGGGGAGGTTTGCAAAGGTTGGAGCCTTCGTCTAATCTTTTTAAAGGTAATGTATCTTGCTTAAATCTTGTGGATATAAAGCCTAGTAATGGCTTATATACCTGGAACAATAGGAGATGTGGTTCAGACTCAATTTTAGGAAGAATTGATAAGTTTTTGGTTTCTTTCTTCTGGATAGGTAGCAACTAGGTGACCAATTCTAAGTTATTAGATTGGAGAGGTTCAAATCATTGGCTAATTAAATTGCCAGCTTCACTGGTAAGAGTCCCCAAGAACCCTTCAAGTTTCAACTTATGTGGCTATGCCCAGCTTCAAGATCTAATGGCTGATTAGTGGAGTTGTGGTAAACCCTGACTTATGGTACTATTACCTAATTTTTAACTTTCAGCTAAAATCAGGTAACTTAGTGTTTATTCTTTTGTGTTTCATTTAAACATTAAAAGATACATAATATTCTACTAAGTTTATTAATGTGCATAAGAGAGATTGTCAAAACAGATTACATTTATTTCAATTTTGCAATTACAGACAAATAAGAAAGAGAACCAATATGTATTGCAAATGTGATCTTTATTGATAATCACGAGCGTATAATGTCCCTCACAAGCCAAGGGACTAGCTATTCTAATTCTTATAAAGAAGAGATTATATGCATATAGATAATAGAAAATAAATTGCATATAAAATGAAAAGGGACCTATCATTGTCTGGTGGAATGATGAATCTCAATGGCTTGGCCTCACATCATCTCGATCCTTCCCACTACTCTGCTTGCGTTTGACACTCTCCTCGCTGCTCCTATGTTTCCTGCATTGGATAAAAATAATGTTATTAGAGCAATGAAAGGTCCCTAATCAAAATATATGCAAAACATCCATAAACGTGTAATCTGATGTCTACAAGCATTAAAATAGTAGTTGTATAGTCCTAAAATTGCACCCCTTGCAATTTCATATACATTCTTGCGTTTGCTTTAGTGTCCACTCCCTTAGCATCTTGAGTAGGCTCATTTTAACCCTTGCATATGCCTTTCTCCCTCTCAGAATGCTCCAACACCCCTTTTAGCAGCCACCCTCCTGTGTTAGCTTTTCGTTGAACTTTGCACTTTTCCCATTCATGTTGTTTTGTAGCATGATGTGTCCAGACACTAGCGCGCCGCATAGACGTTCACACGTCGCTCTAGCATCCTACAACCTTTCAATGCTCAAACGATTATTTTTGAGCATGCTTTCCAGTTGTCACCTCCTTTGGTCAATGGTAACGATTTGAGATGCTTTGTAACCGCCTGAGAAGCTTCTTTTTGCTTCTCTTCTCTCCTTAAAATCAATCTTTTCACTCCACTTGCAGTCTCTAACTCCTTCCAAGTGTTGCTAGCACTTCTCTAGCTTCACTCCATCACTTGCTTGTACAACTTCATACAACTTGTTGTAGTAGCTTCAAGCTCCTCTTATAACACCCTTTGCAACTTCATATCCCTCATTTCATTCTTGTGAGCATCTTAGGATTCCATATCCCCTACTATTTGCATACTCACTTGGTGATACAAGTTCTCCTCCTCAAGTGGGGTTTTCTTTTATCACCTCTTTTGTGATTCGGGTTCTCCTCCTCGAGCGGGGTTTGCTTTTATTGCATGCTTATTTGGTGGTGTGGGTTCTACTCCTGAGCAGGTTTTGCTTTCACCACACACTTTGTTCATTTCTCTCTTTCTCTATCTTCTTGGCTGTCTGTGGAGGTGGGAACACCAAAACAAGGGTTTGACAAAGGCAAACCCCTATACAGCCCCAACATTCTCTCTAGATATCACGCTCGTAGGTTTTGAAGACATTCATTTGGTGGAGGCTTCAACATTCATGTGGTTGTAAGTATTTTCTTTCTTTTCTTCTCCTTTTGTTTTCTACTTTATTCAATTTATATCACTTTCTACTACTTTATCGCATTATGTCAGTTCTTAGTAATCTATTTGCTAGCAGCCATTTGGGTATTTTCTGTGACATTCTCGCTTTCTGGTCCCTACGAGATGCCAGTGCGCCTCTAGGACGCCAGCGCACCATGTTGTTGTCTATTTCCTACGCTGTCGTCCTTTGGCCAAGAGCTTGTCAATCTGTCTAGAAAATCTCTATGACTTGCTCTTTTAGATTCTAACACTTTCACTGGTGTTCATGAGGTAGACTAGGGCAGTTCGCCCTGTGAGGCTCTCTGAATGAAGAGAACTTGTGAGTAGCGAATCCCCCTCTTCTACAACAATATACCATAAGTGTCCATGAAAACAAGAAAGGAGTAATCAAACACACCTATGATGTGCTTTGTTTATCTAACTAGTTTGTTCCTTGTGCAAATTTAGGACAAGTCTTGTTACTATTTTGATTCAGCTAATTATAGCATGTGGGGTAAAATGTGGCTCCCACGAGGGTAGAGCTCAACATGCTTCCCTCTGATATTTTAAAAGGGATAGGAAATTGAGCAACTTGATCAAATAAATGATAAACATGCTATTGATGCATTAAATCAATATGGAATCACACCAATTGATCAACTTTCATTATTAGATTCAAAAGATGCAACACATAATGTGAGTTGTCAAGAAATTCATACTTCATCTTGGATGGTGAGATTTTTGGTCACCAACATAAGTGGCATGTGTTTTCCCACTAAGATTGAAGTGAGGATATGGTGTTGTTGTTGTACAAGATCAAAAAAGAATTAGATATTTGTGAAGACCAAGTAACAAACCTCTGGGGGTAGCAAGCAGTTGTTAGGGAAACCATGAAGATTGGGGCAGTCCTAAAGGAAAAATGTATGCTACCTTTCATGCTACAGGACAACAATAATCAAAGAAGCATATGGGACAACAAGAATCAATGGGAAGCTCTTTGTGTGACAAAAGTCAATGACAAAGTAAAGAAAAGAACATGGTGTTAAGATACAACAAGTCTACATGAGCCTAAAGAACTATACACTGTTCACATGGAACAAATCAATGATCATTCACTCAACAGAGGTATGAAACAACCAATTAATGCTTCAAGATAGCAAGGTCCAAAAGACAATGTATTTCAAAATACACTGTTCACATGGAAGCAAATCACTTCACAATATCAATGCACTTCAAGCAACAATGTCTTCCAATGGAGCAACCCCAAGCATGATCATAAAAGGGTTATGAAAAGAGACTGCATTTCACAAAGGATTCCAACACTTGAACATTTGAAATCATTATTAACAATCAAGAGATGCAAGATAGTGCAGAAAAATGGAGCTCACATTCAAATGATCAGCCATATACATCAAGTAACCATATCGAAGGAAACAATGTCAAAAGATGCTCAATTTGAGAAGCAAAAGGTACTGAACATGTTCTGTTTTGTATCTAGGATAAGCATCTTTCTTTCATATGTATTGTTGCTTTTCAAATAGTTAAGTGGGTTGTTGCCACAATGCTTTTATTTAAGAACAAAGCAAGCATGTTGAACATGCATTATCAATTGATAAGTCCCAAAGGATACAATCTCATGGTGATGGGATGGGGACAACAACTAATGGAAACAAGCAATCTATGTTTTACAAGATCAATTAAAAAATGAAGAGTTGGGACCACATTCAAGATTGCTTTTATCTTTTGTAACATGGAAAGTCTAAATGCAATGACAAATTCATTGGGGCTTGCGAGAGCCAAAGGCAAATCACTTGAAAGCATAATGATTTTTTAAGACCATGATAAAGAAACACACAGAGCAATTATGTATGTGGAAAAGAATCCTAGGTGTCAAAGCACCATAATGCAATGATCCCACAAGTGGGCAGTCAATTGAGTGTCAAGGTTGCACATGTTGTTGGAGTTCAACCATTGGATACCAACAAAGGATGGATTGAGTGTAAAACAGTAATGCAATACATCATGTCTTGCATTATTCTTCAATGTTTAATGCCAAAGAATGCTATAGTACAACCATGATTGGTAGTAAGATCCCTATTCAAGTCATTTCCAACTTGGAGTTTCAATGCAAAATAGGGGTCATCTCTACATCTATGGTGTTGACATTTCATGATACTATTCACAAGTGAATCAAATATGCATGAAAACCTTGCTAATCTAACAAAAGCATAAACATAGGAAACTACTATGGATTACAAGTGGGACTAGTATTCCAATGTTGCATTTGTAAAATACAAACACTTTGTGATTATAGCAACCTAGTGAACAAATCAATATTCAAGCATGTGTAAACATGATGGAAAAATTGGAGATGGCTTGGAAATTCCTTCATGAAATGAAAGAAAAAAGGAATTTGCACTAGAGGATGCAACATATACAATCATGATTGGTGCTCTTTGCAAGGTAAATAAACTAGATGAAGTTGTAGAGTTGTTTGAGAAGGTGGAAATCATGAGAAATATTCCATGTGTTTTGCATACAACACATTGATATAAGGATTTGAAGCTATTGGATGAAATGACCCGGGAAAATATGTTCCCCAATTCAATCACAATGAATATAATTATTAATAGACTTTGCAAGGGAAGGTTGAAAAGTTTTAATAGTGCAGCCACATTGAGGAGAACACAATAAATGTAGTGATGTAAAATGCATTCAAGTAGAAAATAGAAGGAATAGTAATTGTATTTGAGCACAATGGCTTAGTAAGAAGGCCTTCTAACTAACTGTCATGAGGAACATTTTTGAAGTTCAAATTCAAAGGAATCATTAAATCTAAATCAAATTCAAATGAATGCAAACCCTCGGGCTTGAAGGTTATCTTTTGAGAGGGAAATACAAGATTACATACCCCAGGTGCATCATGGGGTTTTTGTTCAGAAAAATGCTAAATACAGTGAAATGTAGCAAATCTGGGTTGTTATTCATGGCCACAACATAAAATGAAAAAATCTAAAGTACCCAGATTGCATCATGGAATTCTTTTGCAAAGTGAACTGAAGAGGTTAAAACCATTTCACTTCTTTCAGTTGTGGCCTGGTAAAGTCATTTTCTTTCACAAATAAAAAAAACCCATCCGGGTTTGTGTAGAAACTACAAAAAATTTAGAGATATTGAACACATTTCATGGATGGCATTTTACACAAAATGCCATTGTCAAAAACTAGTGCATACCTTCATGGTCATGACCTGAAGTTTTTTCTTCTCTTCATAAAGTATTATTTTCATGGAGAACATTCTACAGGAAGTAAACAAATGTAAAAAAACCCTCATCAATTCTTTCAGGTCGCGGCTAAGGAAAGCCAATTTTTCTTCTACAAATCAAAGGACCCATCTGAGTTTATTTTAGAATGGCAAATACAAAGGTATTTAAAAAATATTTCATGAAGATTTTTGAAACAAACAAAAGTATATGAAAACCCTAGTCTATTCTCCATGGTCACGGCTAGAAAGAGAAAATTTTCTTCATAAAATCATGAAATACATTGGGGTTTTTAAATCCATCTTCAAATATAGAGGAAAATTGATATTTTTTGCTTTCTTCTTCAAGTATGGAGACTTGAAATGAGCTCTTTTTTCTCAAAAATAAAAAAGGAGTGGGTCTGGTAAAAGCTTACCCGAGTTGTTTTGCTCATTCTCTTTATTTACACAAGCTTTTGTCACATAATCAAGCTTCTATTTGAGCTTCAAGGAAACCTCATGGTGGTTGTGAGAAGCATGAACAACCACAAAGAAAAGTAAAACAACAAAAAATGGTCTGAGATATGTTATGGCCGCAACCTTAGCTCACAAATGGCATTCAAAAGGTGTGAAAAATACAGTTTTGATTCACAAAAATGCTTTACCTCAGTCTTCCAACGAAGAATTCTCATATTTCATCAGGAAATATGCCAAGAATCGGCCACATGCACCATTTTTTGTGCACTTCATGAAACCTTTATGGCAGCAGAGTGTCCACCTCCAAAACCTTCAATGCACATATGATGGGTTTCTTTTTGTTTTTCCATCTTTTGTTTAGGGTTGGAAACCCTATGGTGGAGGCCGATGGGATTTTTGCCTTTGTTTTTTAAAAATTGAAACACATTTTAATGTGTTATGTGGACCGAATGGTGAGATTTATGACTTAGGAAATTTTGCCTTAAATGTTCATTTGGAGCCATGTGTTGAAAACCATGTGTCTTGACCTTTAGATTATGCTATGCCTTCAAAACTTTGAGAATATGCCTTCCAAGGAGTGTGGAATCCCTCTATGCCCACATAGGCCCAATTATGGGCCTTTTTGTTTGCCGTTGAAAATCAAGAGAGTGTTGACCAAGTGCTTGGCTCTCAAATGCAGAAGTGGAGGTGAGTCAAAATTGATCAAATGCCTTGGAGGAGTTTGATTTTGCTTAATGCTTTTACAAGGATTTTAAGTGTATCATTATTTTGCATTTTATTAATTGTAAAACAACATTCAAGTGATTTGTAAATCATTGTTATTTAATGTAATTTATTTGATGCAAATATTGATGTAATCCAAAAAGGTGGTGGGGCCTCTTTTTGCATTCTTTTGAAATGTAAAGTAATTTGTTTAAGTGATGTATTATAAATCACTTAATCAGATTATTATTGTTTTGAATGCAAATTAGAGTCTTTTATTTTGCAAGGGCATTAAAAGTGTGGGTCAATACATGTTTGAAGACCAATGATGACTGGCAGACATGAGGGATGTGTGAGAGGTTGTTTTGACTGATTTTAGATGAAAAGGGGTTGTTTGGAGGCATTTTTGTCACATTTTTAGTGTGACTATTAACTTGGCTTGACTTTGCTTCATGTGGAGAACAATTTGAAGAGTTTCTAGAAGGTTCTTTTTGGCCTTTTCTGTTGCATCCGACCAAAACCTTCTAGATGGACTTGTGTGGGAGGAGTTGGTTGTTTTTTGCTTAAGTAACTTCAATCTTTGTTATTGAAGTTAGTTCTTTATTTTTCAGCAAAGTGATAGCTTGGCTTTGGCGTTATCTTTTCAACAAGAGCAGTATTGTAACTCAAATGGACTTGTAATGACAGTTGAGTACTTTGAATCAATGAAATTGAACACTTTCCTTCTCATTTCATGTTTTATTGTGTGTTGTTAGTGATTGATCAGATTATTTGTGAATTTTACCTTTCCTTGTAGTCTTGTCTCATGGTTAAGCACCTATCTAGCAAAAAATGCATTGTTACAAGTTATAAGCTATGTTAGTTAAAGCAAGTGTTGTTAGTTGTGAAATTTTGTTTTCCTTCTAAAAGTTCTACTAAAAAACCTCCTTATAAATTACTTATGTGAAAATGCATATGAAAATGAGTTGTGTGAACAAGGTTTTATGTCATTGTTTTGAATGTGAATAGGTTGTTTATAGGTCTTAGTCAGTTTTTTTGGTGTATCACCCTTAGTAATTTCAGTCAATGTTCATTTTCATGCATCTTTTACCCTTTTCCTCACAAATCATTAGTTTAGATGGCATCAAAAGGGGAGCCATCTCATAATATGGAGGTCTGCTTTCATAATAGGACACCCACAACCTGAAAGCATTCCCATGTTAGTCCAATTTTGCTAAGTTAGTTCACAACTTAGTAGAGGGGTGCAAATTTGGCCAACTAACAGGTGCAACAATGTATTCTTTCATCAAGCAACTGCAGTTTGTAAAGCAACATCTTAAGAGGTAAAATAGGCAATGTTTTAGTAATATCTTTCATGCTAAGTCAGAGGCTCGGGCCCATTTGGATGTTGTTAGTCATGTGACTAGAGACTCTAGCCTTTCAAAATATATTCTAAAGGAGGAATCAATTGCCTTGAAGTATTCAGAGGAATGGGAATTGTGGGAGGAGATCTATTGGAAGCAAAAGGCCCAGATAGAGTGGCTTCAAGAAGGTGATAGAAACACAACCTTCTTTAATTTTGTCAAGGCTTGTAGGCATGGGAATTTGATTTCTTCTCTTATGTCTTCTAAGGGAGATCAGGTGAGTTCCTTCATGAATATTTATAGATAGGTTTCATAGTATTATGCAACTCTATTCATGGAGGATGCTCCTCAAGAAATTGAAGAAGAAAACCACATATTGGATTGCATCCCCTCCTTGTGTCTTTGGAAATGAATGAGAGTCTTATGAAACCCATCTCCCTAGATGAATTGGAGGGAGTTGTGTTTAGATGAAGAAAGGGAAAGCACCGGGTCTCAATGGGTTTCCTATAAAATTCTTTCAAGAATTTTGAGAAGTTATAAAATTAGATCTTTTAGAGGTGGTTCTTGAATCCCTATAGAACAAACAGATGTCGAGAGCTATGAGCTCTATGTTTCTTCCTCTAATTCCCAAATGTGAAGGGGCTGATATGTTGAATTTTTTTAGACCTATTGCTTTGTGTAATATGGTCTATAAGATTTTTTCCAAGCTAACTACAGAGAGGCTCAAATTGTGGATCAACAGGCTCATCTCTGAGGAGCAGAGAGGCTTTGTGGCTAATAGGAAAATTCTAGATGGAGTGTTCACTGCTATTGAGACCATAAATTCCATGTCAAATTCAAAGGATAAAGTAATGTTTATTAAGCTTGACATGGAAAAAGCTCATGAAAGGTTAAAATGGTCATTCCTTCAAAAAGTGCTCTATGCTTTTGATTTTATTGAAGATTGGGTTACTTGGGTGATGAGTTGTGTTACTTCCACTTCTTTTTCAGTGATTTTCAATGGAGAACATGTTGAATGCACAAGATAATTGAGAGGGAGTGTGAACCAGTTGTACTTTAAAACTTCAAAACCCTCACAAACATTCAGATCCACATTAATCCAATTAACCCTTAATTTGTTAGAGTGATTTATCATGAAAGAAAATAATAGAAATGGAACCAAATCAACACCATACACAAAGGAACACCAAATTTACATGGAAAACCCAAGATTAGAAAAACCACGGTGAGGATTAACTCACAATATAAAGTAATATCAACACCAAATATAATAAGGCTCGTTGCCCAAAAGAAAGAAATGGCCACTACCAAAGGCTTAATGCTAGAATAGAAGAGAAGATAGAGAAGAATGTTACAATGAGAAATCCATTTCAAAGAAATAGAAAATTCCACCATAACATCACCAACACCTTCGCGATGTTTCTGAAGAATTGTAGACACCTTCTACTCACTACATTCAGTAATCTAACACATGAAGGCTCACATTGCATTTCTCAATTTTGCACCCTACAACACTATAATTTGCATCACTCACATCATACTTATCTATCTTATCATCCCTCAACAAATCAAATCATATTTATATCATCTTCGACCATGAAAATATTCTCCAAGGTCAGCTATGCACCTCAACCATGCAAATTCAAGTAAGGTCAGCACCAGAACATTCCCATGGTGGAAAGGAATGAAGGTGGACCACAACACACCTTAGCTAGGACCTAAATCCACTCATACACACCACGTCATGCTTCCACAAACATCAAAGCAACTTCACAAGTAGTGTAAACACCCAAGGTCAGTCGAACCTTTGTTAACACCATTAACACTTAAGTACATGCTTCCTCAAATCGAAAGATGACTTGTGAACACCACATAACATTTGAACATGAACTAGAATATTCCACAAACACCCTAAAAGCCAACAAATTCCTTCACAACAACTTTCACTTGAAGAATGTACACACCCAGTGCACTCAAATAACTTTGTCATATACTATAACTCAAGAAACTAACTTCCAAAGCACCAAACCGTGAACAACTCCATCTAAAGAAAGATACACACATTATGACCACTCTTCCAAATTTGAAAGACCCGAAACCACTCTATGGAGAAATATGAAGCAAAATAATTTCTCCCAAAACACCTCTACAAAATATAGTGAACACACTAGTGAACACAAGTTCCTCTCCACAACGATCCAACACACCAAATTCTGAATGCAATACCTTTGAACACCTTTGATCAACATATCTAAACTACACAAGCATATCTTCGACCTAGAAGAACTACGAAGCAAAACCAAAACACTTCTTTGTAACACAAAACACACTACAACACAATGTTTCCTCTTTTTATTCAATTTTCTCAAAAGCACTTGGAAACCAAGCACCAAAAACATGCCATCAACATCTTCAGTAATTCATCACCACCACCAAACCTACTACAACATAACAACTCAACCATACATCCATAAACAGATTCTTATCAAAGCAACACTAGAGGTTGACACCAATAGCTTACTAATGACAACACAATGCAACTAATCAAAGCATCATCAGGGACAATACCAACTCCAACTCACCACCAATTGCTCATACTTGTAACAAACTCCTTCTGATAGATTTGAAACTAATGACAACACCAAAGCTTGTTGACATCAATGACAACACCAATTGCACATACTTGCAACAAAACCCTCTTCCTTGTTTAAGGGCCTCTAAAGGTCTTCTGCAAGGAGATCATTTGTCGTCATATTTGTTTATCCTTTTGGCTGAAGGTTTGGGGAGAGTCAATAAAAAACATGTTTCTCATGGCCTTATCCAAGGGTGGATTTGGGAAAATGGCTTGCCTCCATAGACTCATCTACAATTTGTTGATGATACTACTTTGATGGGTGTGACTAAGGTTCAGGAAGCTACTAACTTTTGTCAGTTGCTGGGCATATATCTCATGGCTTTAGGTCAAAAAATTAATGGAGGTAAATCCTCCATTTTCTTTTTTAATACTCCCTTACTCATTCAGTAGTGGATCACTCATATTCTCAGATTCTAGATTGGCATCTTCCTATAATCTATCTTAGTGTTCCCCTCTTTGTTGGAATCCCTCCTAGGAAAACCTAGCAAAGTATTTTAGATAAGTTTTGGGCACGTTTGAATCACTAGACTCATATATGGCTATCTTTTGATGGGAGGGTTCTACTTCTAAAATTTTTCAGGGCCCTTCTATATGTGTCATGTGCGACAATAGTGAAGAAGATTCTTCCCACTTATTTTTTCAGTGTTCCTTCTCTAGGGATATTTGGCATTCATGATGGGGTATTTGGAGGTAGACTTATGCTCATGCTTCTTCTCTGGTGGACTTTTGGATAAGTTTGGGAAGGCCTCCAACATAGGATTCCTTTCTTCAAATTGTGTGGTATATAGGTCCCTCCTTTATTCTTTGGCATATCTGGCTTGAAATAAATCGAAGGATTTTTCAGCCTGGACAGAAGATGATGGTTCAATAGTTGTGGCAATGAATTGTTGGTATGGTTCAAGAGACTGGGAATGCTAGGTGTGAAGTGTCTCTCCCCTTGGAGAAAGGGGACATTTAAATTGTTTAGAGTTTGGGTTTATAGGGAATTAAGCAAGGGTATTTTGATGTTAGGAGAAGTCACAATTCCCAGAAGAAAACCTAGAGGGATGGTCGATGGTCTCCTCATCTAGCTAGTATATTAAAGATTAATATTGATGGTTCTTCTTGGGGAAATCTTGGGAATACGAGGATTTAAGGAGTTGGAAGAATTTTTTTGGGTAATATCATTTTATTCTTCTCCATCTATAAGGGGTCACAAAGTAACAACTTCATGGAAGGACTGGCTATTCTAAATGTTATAGAAAGAGCCTATGTTATGGGTTGGCATAAGATTATTTGTAATTCAAATTCTCATATTCTAATTAATATGTTGAATAAGAATATGTTGGAGGGATTCAATTGGAATCTTCCCTCAGTTGCTAGGAATATTCTTAGATTGAGTTTAATGTTAGATTTTGTCTCCTTTATTCATATTCCATGGGAGTGGAACAAGGTGGTCAATTGTTTCGCTAAATGGGCTTCTAAGAATATTGAGGAATGGAAAGTTGATGACTGGGATAATTTATCCCAATATTTGGACAAATTGATTATGGAAAACATGGTTTAGTAATGTTCTTTTGTTTGGGTTCTCGAGCGCTTGGCCCTTTTTGGGGTAGTGTTGTTTTTTGGGTTTTCGGTTCAATCTTTGGGCACTGGATTTGCGTCATGTGATGCATTATTTGTATTGCTTATTGATTAAAAAAAAAATTACCCTCTTTTTTTTTAAAAAAAAAAAACTAATTACCTAATGATGGGGTTAAGAATAACAACCAACAAGAGACTAGGCAAAACAAGATAACAATGGTAACAAGAGAATGGATAGGAAACACTAAAGGGAATAAGAACAAAGTGAAATGTGACCTAGATGCACTTGTGGATATATGTTAACTAATAAGAAAGTGAATAAAACACTTTACAATTGTTCTCATGTAAATTCTTGAGATCCATGATCAAAAGGACCTTATTGTCCAATGGGGGGATGTCATGTCTAACTCCCTAACCTGGAACTTACTATCACATTGACTACTTACTTCTAGGTGATGGTGGAGACCCAAAACTTTACAAGGAGCTCTCAAATAATTAAAAACTAATGCTTTAAAATGGGTACCTATAAAATATGCATAATATGTGAAATTAATGGAAAACCGTATGCAAGTATATGGAAACAAGACAACATAGAACAAGAATTAGGAATACTTTCACTTGACAAGGAATGAATGGAATCTTGAAAATTGATCAGAGAGTTGATAACAAAAATTATAAGTGTCCCTAAAGTGCACTCCTAATGATCCATAAAAATGATGAAAAATATAACAAAATTGTACTATTCTTATATTATGGGAAAGAGAAAAATAAAATAAATGGACACTTTTTACTTTATAATATATATATATATATATATATTGAGTATATATGAGGCTTTGACACTAAAATAGATCCACCATATTAAAATAGAGGTTAAAATATATAAAAACGAGGTTGAAATCAAGAAGTGGCAACCTACTAAGTGACCTAGTTTTGTTTGGAAAACCTATAGGGTGGCTTGGTCCCAAGGAAGCTACTTGGTCAAAAGTCTTATAATTTCCTAAAAATATGTAGAGATTATTTTAGATCATTTCAAGGCTAGTTTTCATCTAGAGTTTTATCCATTTTAGCCCTAATTTTTTGGTATTCAATCTACAAGATAAAATTATATGGAAACCCTACAAAATCCAATTGTTAAAGGGAAATTTACCTTAGTTAGTTCCCTTATGGGCTTTCAAGAAAAATGCATGTTGAAACATCTAATGGCTAACAATCTAAAAAATACACCTATGATAATAATTAAAAAATGGGAAAAGAGGGTTGACATGGATCATAATTAGATTGAGACAATTGTTGTGAAAATGTGTGTTGTACACCTTGCATAATGCTTATAATATAAAATCAATATATATTATTTTGGCACACTTAAAAAATCTAGGGATGTGTGTGTCACATGGGTGAATTATTATTGGGGCCACTTTGTATGTTGTATGTAACATTGGGATAAATATTTATGTGGGTTACAGTAGGAAAAAAATAGAAAAAATTAGTACCAAAAGGGAAAGATTAGTACCCAAAACTAAATGAGTGCGACATGGTTTGTAAGCTCGTGGTTTTAGGCTTATGTAATGCCACTTGGTGACTTTGTGCAAGCTTGTTTCTATAAAAGCAAGTGCATGAGTAGTTGTTGAGGTTGGAT
Organism: Sequoia sempervirens; assembly: GCA_007258455.2. NCBI lineage: Eukaryota > Viridiplantae > Streptophyta > Pinopsida > Cupressales > Cupressaceae > Sequoia > Sequoia sempervirens. Next base: position 37,726,534 of record VDFB02137365.1, read on the forward strand.
GCCATAACCTTTCACTTGTTGGCTAAGGTTGATTGATCATCTTTTGTAAGTTGAATATGTAAGAAGAGTTTTGGATGATCTCCTAATATTGTGTACCACTTTTTGGCCAAAGTAGGACATTGAAATCAACATTTTGAACCTAATTTCCATTTTCTAATACCTATAGCAAGTAAATTGTAAATAATTTTAAGATGTTGTGAACTAATAATTTTTTGGATTTCATCTCTATATTATAAATGTATTTTTTTAAATTAAGGAATAATTTCTGAGTTTTTTTATATAACTTTTAAAATAACTTGATTTTTATAGTTAATCATATTTTGAAAAAGTGATGTTACTTTTGTAAAGCATAACTTTATTTGTAGAAAGGTTGAAATTATAATTTTTTAAACATGGATCCATAACACCAATAACTAGTGCACAAATATTTTTTCATAATTTTTTGTTGCGTAATATTTTTATAAATTTTTGAAGTGAGATTAATTATAATTTAGACATAGGTTACTTTTGTAAAACATAATTTTTTTGGATGCATATGAATTAACTTATTTTTCATTGAAATAAGAACATCAATACCTGGTGAATAATTTTTTATTTTATTTAAAGTATCTATTTTACTATTTTTTTGTGTTTGGAACAAAGACCTTGACAATTGCTAAAAAACCAATGTTCACTAGAAAATAGAAAATGAGTATAATAATCAAATTAAATATATTCAAAATTATACTTATTAGAAAGATTATTTTGAGTGCTATAAACTTACAATTATCTTGTCATATTCATTCTATTTATTGGTCCAAACCAAGGCTAGAAACATAAAATTCTAAGGAAAATTTGAGGCCTAAGGTGGAAATGTCACTTTTAGGGCCTTCATTTGAAGGTATTCAAGGACCTTCATTTGAAGGCATATCATTTCCATGATATTTTGAGAAAAAAACCTTCAAATAGAGGTAATTTTCATAAATGGAATAACCTTCATTTGAAGTTTTTTTTACATTTTACACCTTTGAAGGAAGGTGTTTTTTGACTCACCTTTAAGCAAATGTATTTCTTACTTTTTACCTCCATCTATATTAAAAAATCTTAGGTCCCAAGTTTGGGACTCACTATTGTGGGTTTACCCTATTGGTTCCCAAAACTATTGCTCCATAATCGTTAAACTTCTTACCTTCACGGTCAAGGATTTATTATAAAGAAGATAAAATAGGAGTTAATCAATGGATTGATGAGGTTTAAAGGCCAATTAAATAAAGTGGGTAGTCTCTCCTACACTTTAGGTTCATCTAAACCCAAGATGGTATTTCCAGAGGTATCATTAATAGGGTTATAAGTCAATTAAAAGTAGCATGACAACAAAAAATAATAGTTATACCAATATACATTTGATCCATATATTTATCATTAGACCAAGGAAAAGTAGTTGCATAAATCCTTTTATATAGCTAATAGAACACCTTGCACATTCACCTATAGATGGAAACAATATTATAATCCCTAAAAATAGTTTTATTCATTATTTCATGCATTGTGACAAGGTGTACACATGCATTTCATGATTCTCTGATGATTTGCTTGTTTAGGTTTGCTTAAGTTTGTTCCTTGATTTATAACAATGAATCATGAATAATGTGTATACCCTAAAATAAACCTAATCTTTTCCTACTTCTATCAAGAATGGAGGGTGTTTAAATGATGGAAGTTGATCCTTCACCAATTTGGACTGGTGGCTACTACATTGAATAACAGTCATGAACAATAAAGGGGAAGGAGATAAATCTTGCAAAGTGTCAACAAAACTATATTTTATTTACATGATAATCAAAGATTGTATTAGATGAATAAACATACTTAATAAGTTATCTCAAAAGTATGATAACCCATATGCAAAAAAGGAAATACCATTAAAATATCATTGTAATGCATTAGGACTTGTCAATCTTCATCTAACCTCTATTTTAATCGTACTAGAAAATATGGTGAGAGAAAATACACAATTACAACTATGCATTCTCCTCAATCAATAAAAACTACCATGGAGATATATTGGTGCATGGAGATGTGTTGTTACAAAATTTTCCTATTCTTCAAGATATGCATTTCATTATATATTTTAGACTCATGGTGTTTGATGCCCTAAAACTAGCTATAGACTTTACCAAACCAAAAATATAGTTTAGTAACTAGGCCTTTGAATGAAGAAAAAACTGGCATTTATAGATCTCTAATTTAGACATGTGACCATGGGAGTAAAAACATGATCAATTTTTGACTACATGGGTCAACCATACCCTTGATATTATCACCATTAATTACCTTGTGCAAAAATCACCCCTTAAGGATGTGTGAAGGTACCTATCAATGTGAGGAAATTATTCTCTTCACGATCACTATTATTCTTAGCATTAATGGTGACCTTTAGTTTGAGTGTGTAGAGCAGAGAAGAGGCCACAAAATCCACTTGAATGACAACCAAGAGATGGAATAAGGACCATCAAGGCATAAAACTTTAACCACCACATTGATTATAGTATAAGAATATTCATCTCTTATCATTAGAAATCCTTTTAGCTGGGATAATTCAATTGGGTATTTATGGGTTAAATGAAATCAATAATGGTGACTCAGGGTCGTGCATTGAGGTAGGTAGGAGTGAACAATGCAAAATTTGAGATTTTTAGAGTTTTAAGGGATTGGGGGTTAGAAATACGTAATAATCATATCATTATTAGGTCTTAGGAAGCATGGATCAAGAGTAAGACATATTTCATGTTTAAATCAAATATATAATAACATGACTACATCTTCAACTCTGAACAACATATCAAGAAAATAATCAAGAGTCAAGGATCAAAAGCACCAAGAAACTCATCCCTTAATATATAAAATTGGGGAATCAGGGAGCTTACAATTTTAAAAAGGTAATATATTGTGAGATGACATGGATTAGGTGTCAATAATATCTCTTACAAAGTAACCAAATAAGTGCAAATCTGAACCCATGATATTGATGAGATAGTCGTAGGGATCACGATTGGGTATACTTCATACCTTGTACCATATTATATAAGCATTTCCATGTCTTCAACTCTAAAAAACTATATAGAAGAAAGTGTTGGAAATCAAGGATCAAAGATAGTAAGGAAGAGGTGTTCATGCAAAGGGATAGTTGAAACTATGACTTTGAAAGGTGACTTAGTGTGAAAAATTAGGAAGTCAAAGTTTCAAGGAAAAGCATGCTAATAATATAAAGTATGAAACATTAGCAAAGGCAAAGGAAAATATGGGGAACAAATGAAAGGGGTGTCAAGAAGGAAAGCTCTAAGTTATAATAAGGAAATAGAATGAAAGTAGGGACTAGATAAAAGGAATACCAACATGAGAAAGCTCAATTTATTGATAAGAATAAAGGAAACAAAAAAGTTGGGAAAAAAGACATGTGAAGAAGGGGAACTTTGAAACTCTGACTTTCACCACAATCCTTAGGAAATTTCACATATAAAACCTCCACATGTAGATTTTTTTTGGGATTTTTACAACCTTCAACATGTGATAGGCATATGGGGGATGATAAAGGATGATGCTTAGGAAAAATTGAAAATGGAGACCCACACAAATTTTTCTTAGATTGGTCAAATGTGATGGATAAAATGGGCCCTAAGTTCATAAAGGAGCTAGGAATTGAGAAAATTTTGGCACTACAAGTTTGAGTCCCAATATTAGCTCTAATTGGGAATATGTATTACTGGCTAGCACAATAAGAATCCAAATATCTCTAGGAGCATAACAAAGTAGGGAACTAAAAGGATACTAGGAAAAAGAAAATTCATCATGATCAAATATGGATCATGACTATACAAAGATAAACATAATATAGACAAGACAACACAAAATAAAACATAATATGTACAAGATAGGACAACAAGTTGCATCTAATGACAAGTATAAAGAGCTTGAAGATATGGTTGTAAGTAAACCTTACAACATAATTATAGGTCATACCCTACATGAGGACCCATGACACAGTGCCACATATAAACTATTGCAATCACTTGCCTCTATCAAAGAAAAACCTATTGAATGAGCTAATCTCCCTCAAGCCATTGTTATATTCACAACCTAATTATAACAAATAAATATATGTTTATGTATGCATAAGATTATAGACATGGCATAAGAAGTGAAGGTTAATTTAACCTTCAACATCACTGGTGAAGGGTAAACATAAATAATAGTTTTCATACCTATTTCATAATGCATTATGCATGTTCATAGTAGCAAGGGGTAGAAAACATAAAGCTAGGTTGATAGTAAAAGAATTGAAAAATGTGGAAGAAAGGAAAATTCCCTCACACATGGGTGCATTGTTATAAAAAAGGAAAGACTCATAACAAATAATATCCTCATCAAACTCCAAGACAACAAGAAACCAACATACATCATTTTCACTTGTGTTGGTTCAATCTTCATAAGCACAAAAGTCTATACCATGAGACACCTCGAGCAATGAACCAAGTTCATCGAATCATCTCTTTATTTCATGTTTATTTATGTACTTTGAAATCAAACCTATGACACATCTTTTTTCTTTCAATCAATGTAACACTATTATCATTTGACCTAATTGAAACATAATTTATATGAGAGATTATAATTCTTGCACCATAGAAACATGTTCTTATATGTATCCACATGATCACCATCTATGCAATCATCAAGGTCAAGGTCTTAAAACTAAACATGATTGACTATACTAACATTTATCTCAACAATTTTACCAAGTGAAACCACCTCCAAGTCATTCTCATGCAAACAAACATTAGTACCCTCAATATCACTATGGAGGACAAAATAGGGCAATACAAAAAATAATAAACTAGTATATTGTTTATCGTTTACATCATAAACATGTGCATGTTTTATATAATTAGCTTCAAGAGTTGATTCACTTGAATTCTCACTCAGGCACACATATTCCTCTTTATTCAACTCACTACCACAAACAACAAATTCATTTACATCATTCTCAAACTAAATTTCGTCAAATACTTTATCCTTACATTCAACATATGACCTATCTAACCAAAGGTAGTTGCATACACTATCTTTATAATCATCATTGTTGGCATATGATGCACCAACACCATTTTCTACTTGTCTACATATACTATTATATTTTTTAGATGCCATACTCACCTTATATGTTGCATTCATTTCAATACTACGCATAACAACCTATTCCTTACCATCAATATGTGTACTTGAGGATAAATTTTTTACAATGTAATAACTCAATTTTTCAATGGAGTCAAGGCATGCATAATCCTACTACAAGTTTTCCAATATAAAATATTCCTCCATCGAACTTAAACCATCCTCATAAGATTCAAAAAATATGCAAGCGTAATAGTTCTAAAAACACTTAGAATCATGGGAAAGACACCTACAAACATGTGGTTGAAGTCCATACTCGACTCTACATTCGGTAATTCATTTTTTTCTAATTCTTGGATAAGAACAATAAGTTCAACATTAAATGTAAATTCATCTTCAAATGTAGCCACAAGGTCACTCCAAGAAATAAAGTTATGTTCTAGAAAACCTTCTACTTACTATATGTCTTTCCACATAAAGACCTAACAAAGGATCTCACCCACATCTTCTCATCTTTAAACTATTTTTTCCCATAAATTCTAAATATATAGTAACATGTGTATCCCCTTTACGAATACCATACCCACCAAATGCAGGCATAGTTGAAGACCTTGGATATCATGGTTTATATTTCATAATCAACCCAAGAGAGGTCTAGTTGTGTGCAATTGGTTTCTAGTGGAATGGTATGAGATGGAACACTTCAAATTTTTGTAACACTGAGGTAATCTTCATATTACAATAAGAATTTTTTATTCAAATTCTTTTTCAATCCTAGCATTCTCACCGAGTCTTTACATGCTTTCTAGTATGGATGAATGTAAATCTTGGTTTGGGTTTTCACATGATGTAGGGCTACTTGAATAGCATGAGAAATCATTAGTAAAATAATCATGGGAACCTAATTAGATTAATTTCCCAGGGGTACAAACATATGAAGTGCTTAGAGGAACACCCAAGGGAGAAATATATCCATACCAATCAACCATGGTTGTTCATATACTACCATCCAAGGGAAAAATTAAGGTTTAAGAAACAAATATGTTTTTGTACCATGAAAGAAACTATGCTTCAAATATAGGAGTGAAAAGATGTGTATCTCACAAACAATAGTTCTAGACTTGGGATGTATTCTTTTCAACTATAGAGTCACTACCTCTTTGAAAGATGAAATACTTGAAGCACACTAATCTTCAAGGCAATAAAAAACTTTTGTGTTTAGATCATTAGTAGAATATTCAATTATGTTTCCACCCAATCGTACTTCTAACTTGGTAGTCCATCAACTTATGCCAACAAGAATTGTCCTAAAAAATGGTGCCATTTATTAGCATGAGTTGTTGGCTAAGTGAACTCACCCAAGAAATACATAGTTTCAAATAATGTTTGAAAGTTACCAAGGTCCTCAAATATGCATTAGGTTAGAATATCACCGATGATGGCTAAATTTTTTTATCCCTAATATCAACGCCATTTGTTTGGTTCCCAAAATTGTTGCTTCATAATCCTAAAGCTTCTTCTTATCTTTAGGGCCAGGTATTTTTCATCAAGAAGGTAAAACAAGGGTTCATGAGTAGACTAGGGAGGGTTAAAATCTAATCGAAAAGAGTAGGTAGTTTCCACTACACTTTAGGCTCAACTAAACCTAGAAGGGTATTCTTGAAGGTATCCTTAATGGTGTCTCAAACTAATTAGAATGTAGTATGACTATAACAATTAGCAACTATGCCTAATATACACTTGAATCCTACATTTTTTAATACGTCAAGACAAACTAGTTGCATGAAACCTCGTATATATCTAACAAAACACCTTGCATCTGCACCTATAGATGGCATCAATATTATTATCTTTGATGATAAATCATTCATTATTCCATACACAATAGCAAGGTGTAGACTTACATGTCATTATTCTTTGATGATTTAATAGTCTAGGTTTACTTAATATTATTCCTTGGTTTATAAAAATGAATCATAAACAACATATACCATAAACTAAACATAATATACTCCTTTTATTAAGCATGGAGGGTTTTTAACTGATGGATGTTTTATCCTTCACCAATGTGAACTATGCCTACTCCATTGGGAAATAGGATCATGAACAATAAAGATGAAGGAAATAAATATAGTAAAGTATCAATAGAACCAAATAGAACATGACAATCAATGATTACATCATATGAGTAGACCTACTTAATAATCCATATCAGAAATACATACCCACATGCAAAAAAGGGAAGACCATTACAATAGTATTGTAATATATTGGAATATGTCACTCTTCATTTAATCTCTATTACAATTGCATTAGAAAATGTGGTGAGAGAAGATGCAAAACTACAACTATACATTTCCTGAAATCATTACAAACTATCATGGAGATATATTAGAGTACATGGATATGTGTTACAAACCTTCCTAATCTTCACAAAATCTATTCCATTATTTAGAGTCTAGACTTGCAATTTATTTGATTCCTTAGAATTAGTTATAGACTTTCCTAAACAAAAAAATTAGTTCAAAAACCAACCCTTTGAATGATGAAGAAATTATAATTTATAGATATTTAGCTTAGATGTGTGACCTTGGGATAGGAAACATGATCAATTTACAACTACAAGTGTTTTTTGTGCTCTTAACATCATTATCATTAATTTCCTTGTGCAAAAAATGCCCTTTAGAATGTGCGGAGTTAGCTAGAGGTGTGAGGAAATCCTTACCATCTAGATCAATATTATTTTAATCATTATTTGCACCTTGAATTTGAGTGTGCAAAGTGGATAAGAGCTTGCAGATCTGCTAGAACAACATCTAGGAGATGGTATGAGGACTATTGAGACACATAAATTTAATTATAATATTAAATATAGCATGGGCATTTTCATCTTTTATCACTAGAAATGCATTTAAATATGTGTTTAGAATGAACAATGATTTTTGAGCAAGAGAATTTGATAGGGTAGTTGTAGGGTCAAATTTGGCTAAAAATGGTGACATGGGTTATAGGTAGGTAGGTGGGAGTGAATAGTGAAAAACATGGGATAAAGTGTGAGACATTGAGGATTGATACTTAAGAGTACCTCTTACAAAGTACCCCAATAAGAACATATTTGAATTGACAATCCCAATGAGATAGTGAGTGTTGAGAATTAGAGTATGAGGATATTCCATACCTTATAATACATTATAAGTATTCTCACATCTCCAGCTCCAAAAATGCATATCGAAGAAAATGTCAGAAGTTGAGTATCAAAGGTACAAAGGAATAGGTACATGCATAAAGGGATGGATAAAACTACAACTTTGAAAGGTTAATTAGTGTGAAGGATTACAAAGTAAGAGTTTTGAGGAAAATCAAGTTGATAAGATAAAGTTCAAAACACCTACAAAGGTAAAAGAAAATGTAGGAAATGGATGAAAGGGATATCAAGAAGGAAAAATCCAAATTTTTGATAGGGAAAGAGAATGAAAGTATGGAATTGATGAAAGGTATGCTAACATGATAAATTATAATATCTCAATATAAATAAAGGAAACAATAATTTGAGAAGAAAAGCATACTAGGAAGGAGACTCCAAAACTTTAACTTTCAACACAATTCTTAGAAATTTTAACATAAAATTGAGCCACACTTATTTTTTGGGTTTGTGCAACTTTCAATATATGATGGGCACATAGGGGACGAAATTTAGGACAATATTTAGGAAAAATTAAAAAATAGAGACTCATTCAAATATTGTTCACATTAGTTATATGTGATGGGAAAATGGGGACTAAGGGCATAAAGGAGCTAAGACTCAAGAAAATTTTGACACCATAGGTTTGAGTCCCATCTGAGAGGAAACATAGATCAAGGTGTGTGGCTACATAATTCTAATTTTCTTGTTCACGTGGAGTGCAATTAGGGAGCTCAATGTTTTAGAATCCTTGTATGGTGACTCTATAGGTGCATTACAATATTTGTTCATGAGATAATATGCTAAGTGTGTGAATGATTTTGGAGGTTGATTTTTTCCCTTTGAGGGTTTTCCTAGGGTATATCTTATACCATCTTGATGGTATGTTTGTCCAATCTTTTGCATTGTAGTTTATAAATGCTTGTTTGTATATTTCTATCTCTTGTGTTTGCATGAAAATGATATATTATTGATGCAAATTTAATTTCAACAATAAGGAGAAAACACAAGTTTAAAGAAAATAGTGAGGGTCTAGGGGAAAATCAAAAAACAAACATAAGGGTATATGCATGATTTAAAGGGGGAGAGGAAAGAGGAAAATCTATTGGGAAAAGAAAATGACTATAACAAGGTGGATAAATTAGAAAAATAACAAGAGGGTGACAAAGATTTGAAAGAAAATTTGAGAAGCAATGAAAATAAAAGAGAAACTAGTATTTGGAAGAGAGAAGGTGGAAGTGGGATCAAATGGCTGTGAAAATAGTTGAGAATTACTAGGATGGTAAGAGGGATGGAATAGGATGGAGAGCCTATAATGAATAAGAAAATACATAAAAATCTCAATGAAAACCACAAAGACAAACTTATCCAAATGGAAATCCATGGAAAACAACCAACTAATGATGGGAATATGCTTGTGTCAATGTCGAGGACCCTTGTAAAAAAAATGTAGATATTAGAGAGGAAATTAACACACCCATACAATTTTTTAAATTAATAAATAAGCCTCATTTGACTTGAGAAATAATTCTAATGACATGAACAAGTAAATTTTTTGTTTTTCATTTGTTAAAATGAGGTAAAAAAGTTTTTGTTTTGTAATTAAAAAACATTTTTGAAGAGAAAATATGATAGGGTGGAACCAAATCTCTCTAATGAGCCTATAAATTATTTTTTAAACTAGGGGGATAAAAGTACCTAGTTGTTACATTTGAGGTATTCAAGGCGGTGAAGCCCTTGAGGTCCTAGATGGCTTAATATTTTAAGAAAGATAAAGCTTAAAAGGGACCACCTATAATCCTATTGGTTTATGGTTTAAGTCAAGAAAGGATTTAAGGCATTAGATTCAAGAAGAACAAAAGGAGATATGTGTAGGTTAAAGGGATAAGAGCAATATTAAGAGGTTTAATTAAAATGGGGAAAAAGGTGAAATTAAAATAAATAAAATGAAATGGGAATGGGGAAGACATTAAATGAGAAGGAAAGAAAAATAAATGAAAAGAGAAATACAAATAAATAAAGGGAGTCTAGAGGGGAGATGACCAAGGGAAACATAGGAGTGGCCAGAGATAGAAAGGGGTTAAAATGACAAAAAATATAATAACACGTTTGTTGAGTATGCAATTTATATTATTAAATTTACGAGGATTAATCACATTCAATATTCACATCGTGTAGAAACCTATCATATTGTCGCATCATGTGTTGTTTTAGCACATTTCCTTATTGCTCTAATCAATGCTACATTATCAGACTACATGAAGTATTTTCATCGCTTTTGTATAGAAATTTTTTTCTATCTTTCCTCACTACTTTCATTTTTAAATTTTTTGGTAGTGTGTTTATTTTGATTATGAGGCAAGAACTAATCATTAGACATATTTACATTATTTTATAGGTTTTTATGAAGCACTCAAACCAAGGTAAATAGAAGAAGAATTATTGAGTACCATTATTCAAATACAATATCCATTTATGAGTGTCTATGTATTTACTTTTTATGTTGGTTAATAATTTCCATATAAATTATGTCGATGTGAGGATACTGGTTATGGGTTGAATTACACTTGATCCATGGAGAGTCAAAGCATAATGGAGCCACCAATACTCGAATCTCAACAAGATCAATCAAACCAAATTAAAACCAAACATTTCATCAAAAACTTAACATACTAAACTACAAAAGCCATCAAAACATCTATTATAATCCATTCAAAATTTATCTTGTTGTGGAATTGGTGTTGCGTTGATGTGGACCGACGACCCTTTCCCAATCCCGTGATAGTGAGCTTGTTTCAATCGATTCTATGGAAGAGAATTGATGAAACCATGGTGTTTGATGTGTGAAAACCTAAATTAAGCTAAAAATGAACATGATGCAAGCTAAGTTACCATGATTTTATGCTATAAATGATCCAATTATGTAAATGCTAAGCTAATTTAATCTAAAATGATGCTAAAAGATGAAAACCTTAATTTATTTACAAACTAAGATGGATGCATGAAAGCCATTAGTGAAAGCTTGAAGCTATTATGCAACTAAAATAAACTGAAAAATAAGCCAAATGTGTGCAAATTGAGAGTATGGATGTGAGTAAATTTAATAGCATAAGTTTTCAATAAAAGATGGATCCATTTTTCTCCAAATAGTGATCTATTTATAGAAGAACAAATGAAGAATGGATGGTTGAGATCAAACAGCTTAATCAATGGTCCAAGATGAAGGAGATGAGAGACATGGATCATGGATTCTCATCAATGGATGAGAATGCATGATGAAAGTTAATCAAAGGCTCATAATTGCCTAAAAAAAACACACTTTTGACCTGCTCACACATGTCAAAGGTAACTTGTTTAGGAGGTTGAAGGGTTAACTTGATTTTGAAGCTAAGTGAGTTGATTGGAGGAGAGAGAATATTCCACTAGGGTGAGGAAAAAGATGATTTTACAAATTAAAACAAATTTTTAATTATGCAAAAAAGGATAAAGAATATTCCATGGGAATATTCCCTTTGATTAGAGGAAAATTAGTTCAATTACTAAATAAACAAAGTTTAATTTATGCAATTAGGGAATTAGAAGAATTAGATGATATTTATTAAATTAAATGATTTAATAAATAAGGGAGGGGTGAAATGATATTTAATTAAATGACTTAGGGTTATTTAATTAAATAAGATGACTTAGGAGATTAAATTAAATATTTTGATTTATTCAATTTAATGAGATGAAGTGTTAGTGCGAAAAGAGGTGAATTAACCCAATTTAATTAATTAGGCCAAATAGACGAAAATGATGTAATGAATTAATTAGCTAGGCTAATTAAATTAATTAAGTGAAAAGAAGATAGATAAAGAGGAAATGATGTTAAAAAATCCGGTTCGAGTGTATGACATTAATTAGGACATTTTTCAGTGTCTACTTTTTGCCCCTCTTTGAAGTAAGGTACTTGCTGCTTTAGTTCAAAGAACAACGCTTTTTGGATGAAAAATGTTGCTCAAATCAAAAAATAAATTTTTTCTAATTTTTTTAGATGCCCCAACAAAAGGATAAAACTAACTCCCTACCCCCTTAAGAAATCAGGTAGAAATTTTGAATTTTAGGTTAATTTCTCAATCAAGGTTGAAAAGTTGCCCCAAGGATTCAAAAAGGTTCTAGGATGCAAGAATAATGCCAAAAACACAAAAAATGATGCAAAATTAGGTTTAGATTGGAAAAAGTGGTGAAAATGATAATAAACCCCATTAAAAAGGTTAAATTAGGGTAAAAAACCCTAAATTTCTAGCTTAAATAGGTCAAGAGGGGTCATTTTCAATTCATTTGTGTATTCACACTTAAGGATTTCTTGTAAATTGAGCTCTGACCCTTTGACGAAATGGCATGTCGTGAGCTTCCCCGACACATCTCTGATTAAGTTTGTGAGTTCCAGCGGCTTCTAGGCGCAAGACCATTGGTATGTGATTCAAAACATGATTTGAAATTTGAAATTTTGATGCATTTATTAGTCGTTAGAATTTAGAATTTGGGGGTGTCACTACCAAACTTCAATCGACGACGCCCAAATGATATATAGCGATGCATATTTCTAGGGCGACACTTTCTCGATTTGAATTTAGTATTTCAAATTTTAAATGGCGATGCATTTGTATCTAGAAACAAACTTGTTGATTTGAAAGTTAGGGTTAGGTTAGGCCAAATTATAAATCATGATGCCATCTTGTATGGCGATGCATTTGTCAATTTGAATTTTGAAATGTATTGGGCATCATTGTTTAGATTTTGAATATAGTGACACATTTGTAAACAACACATTTGTGATTTTTGAGCCAAAAAATCCAAATAACTTCAAATTTTGATGATTTCCTGACGCTATGCACTTCATGAGTGCAAGAGGTCTTCCCACCTTTGATGTCAAGAGAGCATAGGCCCATAGTACTAGAGAGATTGGGTGATCTTTCAAAGTTGTGCCAAGCGCACCTGGGAGAGATCAAATTGTGGTACATCGCATATGCACCTATTGTGAGGACACATTTGGCTATGATGACAGTGTTGTGCGAGAGATGGCACAACGAGGCCTCCTCCTTCCACCTTTTGATGGGAGAGGTGATAGTGACCTTAGAGGATGTGTGGCAGATATTATGGTCGCCTATCCATGGTGATTGTGTGATCTACGATCCTGATGTTGGATTGGATGCCTACTTAGAGGTGATGGATATGGACCAGATTGTATTGGTCACCTCTCAAATAGATTTAGAGACATACAAGGGTCACATGTCGACATTTAGATTGATTATTGTGGTCATCATTTCAGGTTTGGTGGCTCCAGACAGATGGGACTAATTTTTCAGTCCCAATTGGGATTTGTCTTGGCAAAGGATGTTTTACCAGAGGACTCTTTTTGTGTGGGGGCCCATGATGTTGGCCTCTTTATACCATGATTTGCATGATTTTGTGTATTGTGACGAGAGAGCTATTGGTGCAGGTGTGACACTCCTTCATATTTGGGCATGGGAGCACATTGCAGTGCTTCGGTCGATTGTACAAATGGTGGACATGGAGCCAGATGATCTCATTGTATGGAGATACTGAGGTTCCATCACACTCAGGCACACAAGATAGAATGGGCTCCCGTAATGGCGACGAGTGATAGATGATATGGCCGTGTTTCGATGGCGGCCATGGCTTCATATGTTGGCCTAGTTTAATGATATACAATAGCTTTATTTCGCCAGACAAACTCGATATATGCAGGGTTGAGAGCATACCATGATTGAGTGGTACCTTCGTGATAAAGTGGCTAGACAGTTTGGCGATGTACAGGATAGGCCCGACGATGGTTATAGGGTTATTTTTGCATGATCAGCTAGAGAGGTTCCCACATAGGGACTGATGATTTCGACCCTAGAGGCTGTTGAGAGTTTCTGCTAGTTGGTTACCCAGCCTTAGGCATATGATCAGGGTCATCCCATTGCATGAACCACTCCAACATATGATGCATGGTTCATCCCACCACCACAACTCACAGATCCAGCAAGTGCCCCTCCGAGAGGGAGGCCATGAGGGAGAGGTGTCAAGGGTAGAGGATAGGGAGGCCAGGATGGCCATGATGGATAGGTTCCAGGGGATCCTATAGTGGTATAACAACCTCCTCTACAGTCTCCAATAGTGCAATAGCAACTAGTGCCACTACCATCGGATGCCAGAGATGTACAAATACAACAACTACAGCAGCAGGTGTAGGCCTTAACGGGCGAGCGGGACTAGGCTCGCTAGCAAATTTTGGTTGTGACTGTTGAGTGAGACTAGGCTCGAAAACAGGTGGTTGCTGTGACAGCTAAGAAGGATGCAACCCTACAAAGAGTTCAGGCAGTCATAGGTGAGAGAGATCAATTGGTGGCTCAATGTCAGCATATTAAGAGCCTTATAACATCTACCCCTGCTCGAACAGTTTCAACATGATTGTATAGAGAGGCGGTTATAGAGGCTACGTATTATAGGTAGCATTATCATTGTGATGTACCAACGACACTCAAACAACCTAATTTTTCATACCAGAGTGATGCACGCCCCTAAGTAGAGGATCAACCAGAGTGGCAGGCCAAAGAGGGTAGCAGCCACTAGGGCTAGCCTTCTGATGTATAGACACTTTTTTATTTTTCCCCATTCTTTACATTGATATACATTCATGGGCTCCTTTTTGATAGCCTCATGGACATTGTACTTATCATCGATGTACATATACTGGTCCAGATTTTGTACCATGACACATTTTTTGATATATATATGATATAGATACAAATGATTTATGCTATGTTGTGTTGATTTTATTTCATGTATGGATGATGTGATATGAATGCTTATATATGATCATGTATGGATGCATTTTATTTATGTCGATGATCATGATATGGATGGATGCAATGTTATGTTCTTTTTCATTATCTTTTCACACTATTACATGGATGGATGATTATGATATGTAGATGTTATAGATGCAAATGATGTGGATGCATTTCTTTTTATATTTTCTATGCATGTTTTGATGATGATATATGCATATGGATGTATGGATGCATTTTTTTATGATATACAACGATTTAAGATGCTTAGAATAATAAATCTATATTTATTCCTTACAACTCAAATGATAATGAAAAATGTATGATGTGATATGCAAATGATTATGATTCATGATATGATTATGAGATGCATGTATGTTGATGGTTTGTGGATGCAGAATGGATGCATTGATGATGTTTTTGTGTCATGATACCAGGTTAGCTCAGAGAGAAGATAGAAGAATAAAGAATGAATAACTATTGTTGATGATGTTTGCTTCAAAAGATCCAACAAGTCCATGATCCATCGAGACTTTATTAGAAAGGTAATGAGACAATGCAAAATAATGCAGGATGAAAATGTAGGATGGGATGCTCACACTTCGAGATTGGAATTTTTTGTCATTCCTTATTGTTTGATATAACACATAGACACGATGCATCAAGGTATTGATAACCAGGATGACATTGTATCTAGTGTAATGGACTTTGACTCGATAAGTAGATAGGATAGTTCTTGTTCACACCTTTACATACGAAAACATTGTTGGAATGTAAGTTAGAAATTTAGAACATATTGGACCAAAGCATATGCAATAGTCAACAACATACTCCAAACAACCTTCCTACACACAAATAAGCAAGTATGCGCCAAGATTATTTTACAAAAGTATCCACAAGTACAACAAAAAAAAGATAATGATCGATGCCCCATTCCTTTCTCTCTAAATCATTTTTAGATAGACATCATTGAGAGGTCCTCAGAATGGGTCATTAAGATAAATCATAAGAAAAGATCAAAGACAAACAATCATTGTTATCTATAGCTCATGCCTAGTTTAAGTTTAGCTTAGGTGATATCTGATGCTGATGTCCATCGCAGGAAGGATACATCCTAGGACATGTTGATCAGAGGGTTGTTTGATGTTGGGATGATGATGCTAAAATGAGCCATTGCTATAAATTTCACTGGCATATTTACCTATGATTTAGACTTTTGGGTTTGCACTTTACGACTTGCTATACTTGTTTTCTACTTGTTTAGCCAAAGGGTGAAGGTGATGATCATTTTATTATGGGTGAAAATTTATTGCGAGTGAAAGCGAGATGGTATGGATGGAATTTTGTATTTTTCTAGAATATTCTAATGTTTTTGGTATTTTGAAGATGTTTTGAGGTTGTTTTTGGTCTTTTTGAAAGTTTATATGAATGTTTAGGTTTTTTAGATTTTCTAAGACTGTTTAGGGTTTTCTGAGATATTTGAGGCTTTTTAGGTCTTTTGAACATTTTCTATTATTTTTGGACTTTCCATTTTCAAATGTTTTCGTGTTTTCTAAATATTTGAATGTTTTTGGGATTTTCGAGAGTTTATATGGATGTTTTTGGATTTTTTGAGAATTTTCCAAATGTTTAGGGGTTTTCTAAAATTTTGAGTTTGACCAAGAACCTAACCTAAAAACCTATCTTAGGGGCCTTGGGGGTTGATCAAAGATTATCCTTGCCTATGTTATACATGTAGAGACCACATAGTTTGGCTAACTTGACAAATTTACAAGACAAAGATATGAACAGACAAGAGACGATAGCTAATTACAACAGAATGCTAAAGGATAGACCTAGGGTGTCTTGGGGGCACATCAGTGATGGTATTGCCTATGTTCAAGCTCAGAGACAACGTAGTTCGACAAGAAGACATTATTTTTGGATTTTGATGTGTTTTAGATGTTTTGGATTTTTTCCTTTACAATTTTCTAAATGTTTTTGGATTTTCGCTGTATAGGATTCTACAAATGTTTTTGGATTTTCTGGATAAGATTTTATGAATGTTTTTGGTGTTTTCTAATAAGATGTCCCATGACCTCAAGATATACAAGAACTCAATTGTGACGCATAATGAAATTCCTCCAGTGTGATATGTTAGCCTACTTTGATAAAGGTAGGAAAAACTGACCTTGAGAATATTCCAAGTAGTGCTAAAGAGTTGATGATACCTTACATCGATAAGCCATGATAAGGACACAGATGGGGGATAAGTGATGATGAAAAGAATGATAGGTCAAAAGATCCAAAGATTAGATGGAGACACCTTATTTACGTGAGGTGCTTGTTTTCCAAGTTTTCACCAAGGTACTTGCCCAAAGCGCCACCGAAGTGGTTTTCACTAGACGACTATTTTTTTCTTTACTATTTTTAATCCTTTTATTATTAATATTATTTTGGATTTTTATCATTTTTTGGTTTTTTTTTTAATTTTGTGAGATTTTCCAAAAATGTTAGCCTCATGTTGAACCACCTGGTGGTACTGATGTGGAGGCCACTGCCATAACATGCCAATGATACCCTACTTGAAGAAGTTGCTTTGCTAAGATATGAGCACTTAAATGCAACCTTGAAGAACTTTGATCTGCCCTGTGGATACCAGAATTAACCTTGTCTAGGTACACACATCGTGATAAAGTGCCTTCAAAATCCTTATAATGAAGGGTAGCTTCCAACACACAGTCAATGTGAGAATTGGATGGTGTCATGTATGAAGGAATATGATATGGATTGGTTGAAAGTTTGGAACCTTTTACTCTCCAAACTTGGGAAGATGGGTGATGATGGATGGAGATAGAGGTTTTCATGGAATTAGGACCAACCACTAGATATATTTTGTTCCAGGATTTGTAACCAAGGTGTTGTCTTGATTGGGGTTGATGATAGACGGGTTTGATGTGGATGGTGGATTGAATTGAGTAGCTTGGGTAACCACTTGTTTTGATGCATCAATGGGGTTGTTGGAACTACTTTTTAAGGGTTGAATTTGCATGAGAGTGTTAACTTGCCCTTTTTTTCCTACTTGAGGTACTTGGGTCACATTACCTTGTGTAATGTTAGGCATACTTGGGGTATTTGTGATGATGGATGAAGATGGTTGCACTCAAGATCTCGAGATTGTTGTGGCATCATGGAATGTAAGTGGTTTTCTAAAGGTTGGTATCCAACTCGTGTCTTGGGGAAGTTTGGTGGTTAATGGAATGGTCATTTTGTGAATACCCAAAGTTGTGTTTGTTCCTAGACATGATGTGAGACCAAGGTTAGTTCCTAGCCAAGTTGCAAGAATAGATGTTAAGGGTTGACTTGGTACAAGGGATGGAGTTGGTTGAATCATAGATGAGGTCAAGCCTTGTGTCAATGATTATGCAACGAAATATGGGAAAATTGGATTCATGTTTTTTAAGGCTTGATGTTGCATGATTTCTTGTATAGTAAGTCCAAATGGATTTTTTGTGACATCTTCTATCTCATATGGCTCCGATGGAGATGATTTTTGTGATGGGGTAGAATAACTCCTTGGATTGAATTCTTGAGGATTTGGATCATTGATGGTAGATAAGACTTTGGTGGTTTTTTCCATGATTCTATTGTGTTGCGAGCTTGTCTTTACCATAGATTGTGGGTCAATGATGGGAGAGGTGTGTTGAGATTTGTAATGTTTGAACTCTCTAGTTGACTCAAATCTAGGTAGAAGGGATGCTCTAAGTCTTTTTGGAGCAATGATGACAATGGGGGCTGAAAAGATAGGTGATGTGGGAAGTGATCTTTGCAAATGTTTTGGGACAACATTTTTGACTTTCTCTTGATGTTTTGATGTTAGGATAAAGGATGTTTATGAACTTGTAAATCTTTAGGTCAGACTCGTGACCTTCAAGATGAGCTAGTTCAAAAATGATAACTAACTTAACTAAGTGCATGGAAAAGGATACATTTCACATGCAGAGTAGCTAAGTTAGTAGTTGGTTTGATTTGATTTGATGTTTAAGTCATAAAGTGTTGGTGTATTAAATTTTTTTGCAAAGTTTGGTGAAGTGAAGGATGAAATTTGATGGAGGGGTGAGTGAAATGTTTGACCCAATGTTGACCTAGAGTGAACCTTTGTTTTGACAAGACCAAGGTAATGAGAATGATGCTAGACCTCTAAAGTGATAAAACCCTAAGAACTCAATGATTTTGGTAAAATAGGACTCAAATGATTTTGGAAATAGGACCCAATGATTTTGACAATAAAACTCAATGACTTTGGATAATGGAACTCAATGATTTTGCCAATGTTTTTATTGTCTCAATTTGCTTGTTTTGGGGAGTCAATGATTTGAACATACATCAATGCAGGGTGTTCATTTGTCCATTTATCTTTGCTTAAGTGAATTTATTTTACCACAAAAACTTGTCTTTGATTATGTTTCCAAACTAGATGTTTATGTCAAAAACACCATAACTTTCACAATGTCCATTTTGTGAAAATCATGAGGTTAAAGCCATAATTTCCTATGTTGTCTTTGGTAAATATGGGTTTGAGATTAATGTCAAGATATTTAGAAATCACTAAGGATAAATCCTTAGGACAAGCAATAATATCAAGGCTAACACAAGAAGTCCATATTTAAGCCAAAGTGTTTGAAATTTTGGATAGTGAATGTTTATTTTTGGATCATTTTGAAATCAAGCAAAGTGTTAAACTGAATCACAAGCATTACAACCCTAGGATAGAAATGGCTATATTTGTTGTATTCCCACTTGGATTTCTCCAATTGCATTTATTCAGAGCGGATGATTAGAAGCTTGAACAAACTGACTCCCCTCCATGACACTCACTTCTACGGGTCAACCAAGCTTCAAGTTCTCATGAATCTCCCATGAAATTTTTTTCATCTCTACTAACAACCACAAATATGTGGGACGACTTTAGAGGTCTGACCTCTTGACATGAACAAATATTAGGGATTTTTGGCTACTACACAAAGGTTCATAATAAGGGCATCTAGTTTAGGGGGTGCAATGATAAACTGCTTGTGAGAGATCTCCCAACCCTTAGAACAAGGACTTTATGCATCATAAAGATACTGGGGGAGAGCTATCGTCTATCGCTTTCCATTGTTTACAATTTTCATTGTAACCACAAATTTATATAGTGGTTTGGAAGAGCTTGGCTTATGCTCATTACTACTTGGGTCATTCCCTTGGGGTGAGTAATTTTCCCCACCAAGTCAGGCCCTCTAAAGGTGACCAATAGCGAGTAAGTACATTCATAGTTCGATCATCTTTGTTTGCATGCACAAAGAGAGAACACATGCTATGCCTTTTCTCACACTAGCATGGTTGTTCAATTTTAAACCCAAATGAAAGATGTAGGTAATTTTTTAGACAAATAATGTCACTAAAATTCTTTTGATTCTCAAGATCGCCGTGAAGCACGAGAGAAGTGCATACACATTCAAATGACACAAATTACAAAAAAAATTACAAGACAATGAAAGCACAAGTTTGTTTTAAGCCTCAAAGCAATGATGAGTTCTTTTTAGAGCATCAATTGAAATGTTAAGTTGACTTGTTCAATTTTAAGCCCAAAGTAAAATGATGATGTGAGGGTTCAATTTTAACCAACTTTGAAAATGAATTTTAAGCCCAATTAAAAGCTAGTTGGTCTTAAGATTGTAAGTTTTAAAACCCAATGGAAATTTAGTGGTCCTAAAACATAAACCAAAGTAGCATATGGTGGGTTATAATTGCCCCACAAGTGTCAAAACACTATTACAATAACTACAACTAAGAAAAGTCAAAAATTAAAAATTTCAATTTTTTTCAATTTTTTCTATGTTGTAGTAAATTGTGTTTTCGAAGGCCTTCGAAGCAGAATTTGGGGTTGAAACTTGCATCGGTCCCTAAAAATTGAATGTTGAAGGCACTAGATTTTTAGGGATTGAACTAGTACTCTTGGAGAGCTTTCCAATGATGCAAACAGATTCAAATTTTGACTACTGAGTAGAAAGTTATGACCCCAACAAGTTGGGGTAAATTTTTTCCTAGTTTTTCTCCAAATCTGCAAAACTAGTTAGTCTAAAAAGAAAAAATGAGAAGTCAATGACATGTTAGCATTCATATAAAGTCAAAAAATTAAAGCACATGCTAAAAAAAATCAATTAAACTTCTTACTAGAGTTGGGCGTCGCTGCACATGATAGTGTCGTAATTTGAACTATGGGCGTCGCTCTGGTGAAAATGGGCGTCACTCTACAACAAAACTAGTGAGCATGATTGCGTCGCTATTTTGATGGGTGTTGCTGCTAATGAATGCATCACAATTTTTAATTTGAAAGCATTGGTCTGGTGAATTTGAGCGTCACTGTTTTCATTCCATGATATTTTAAATTTAAATGTGTCATTATATTTAAATCGGCGTCGGCCAATTAAATATGCGTCACTGTATCAAATTGCTTGAGTGTTGCTATATGGCGACGCTATTGAAATAGAGTCGCTGTTTGTGGTTTGAGCATCATTGCAACTTGAAAAACAACATGAACATGGATTTCGAGCTAAAAAATAACTAAATGATTGGTTTGCCCTCCTTCTGGCGCCAGAATGTTGATTGCAAGGATACTGATTATGGGCCGAATTATGCTTGATCCATGGAGAACCAAAGCATGACAAAGCCACCAATACTTGAATCTCAACAAGATCAATCAAACAAGATTAAAACCAAATATTTCATCAAAACTTAACATACTAAACTACAGAAGCCATCAAAACATCTATTCTAATCCATTCAAAATTTATCTTGTGGAATTGGTGTCACGTCAATGTGGACCAACGACCCTTTCCCAATCCCATGATAGTGAGCTTGTTTCAATCAATTCTATGGAAGAGAATCGATGAAACCATGGTGTTCGATGTGTGAAAACCTAAATTAATTTAAAAATGAACATGATGTAAGCTAAGTTACCATGATTTTATGCTATAAATGATCTAATTATGCAATTTCTAAGCTAATCTAAGAAAATTTAATCTAAAATGATGCTAAAATATAAAAACCTTAATTTATTTACAAACTAAGATGGATGCATGGAAGCCATTAATGAAAGCTTGAAGCTATTATGCAACTAAAATAAACTGAAAATAAGCTAAATGTGTGCAAATTGAGAGTATGGATGTGAGTAAATTTCACAACATAAGTTTTCAATAAAATATGGATCCATTTGTCTCCAAATAGTGATCTATTTATAGGACAAAAAATGAAGAATGGATGGTTGAGATCAAAAAGCTTAATCAACAGTTCATGATGAAGGAGATGAGAAACATGGATCATGGATTCTCATCAATGGATGAGAATGCATGATGAAAGTTAATCAAAGGCTCACAATTGCCTCAAACAAATACACTTTTGACCTACTCACACAGGTCAAAGGTAACTTGTTTAGGAGGTTGAAGGGTTAACTTTCTTTTGAAGCTAAGTGAGTTGATTGGAGGAGAGAGAATATTCCTTAGAATATTCCATTAGGGTGAGGAAAAAGATGATTTTACAAATTAAAACAAAGTTTTAATTGTGAAAAAAAGGATAAATAATATTCCATGGGAATATTCCCTTTGATTAGAGGATAATTAGTTCAATTGCTAATTAAAAAAAGTTTAATTTATGCAATTAGGGAATTAGAAGAATTAGATGATATTTATTAAATTAAATGATTTAATAAATAAGGGAGGGGTGAAATGATATTTAATTAAATGACTTAGGGTTATTTAATTAAATAAGATGACTTAGGAGATTAAATTAAATATTTTGATTTATTCAATTTAATGAGATGAAGTGTTAGTGCGAAAAGAGGTGAATTAACCCAATTTAATTAATTAGGCCAAATAGATGAAAATGATGTAATTAATTAATTAGCTAGGCTAATTAAATCAATTAAGTGAAAAGAGGATAGATAAAGAGGAAATGATGTTAAAAAATCTGATTCGAGTGTATGACATTGATTAGGACATTTTTCAGTGTCTACAAATTCAAATGCATAGCCATGTTAGTTTCTCACATGGCATTAAAGTGTGGGTAAAATATAGTCACAAAATTAGCAACCCATTTAACTTATCATTAATATTTGTGCCTATCTTGGTGGAATTTCTTAATGAAAATTGTGAACATGAATAAAATCCAAGTTAAACACAATTGAATTTAACAAGTAAATCAATCATTTAGCCTAATTAACTCAAGTTCCCAATGAAATTCTTACAAAGCTAGATAGGAATCTATTAAAAATGAAGTAAAATCAAATTGATGAAAGAAACCTAATTAAACTCTAGAAAACCTCATCCCATTGGGGGATTACTGTTGATTTGATGTGGAAGAATCAACTCTTTCCTAACCCCATTGATGCAAAGCTTCAAGTTGAGTCATAATGGAGGTTGAGCCACAAAATTTCTCTCAATTGATGAAGATGAAGATGAATTTCTGTAATATAAGGGTGATCAAATGCTTTGTGGATGATTTATTCATGGAAATGAGAAGTAGTTATAGGCAAATTGGATGAATTAATTCCCATGATTGATTTAGCTAATCAATGGATAGAAATGAATATGAGAGGATGACATGGATTGAAGATAGAATCCAAGGATAATATTGAAGATTGACATGGATTGATAAATTTAATCAAGGGCTCCAATAGATTTCAACAAACACAAATCCTTAAAATTAGGAGCATGTGTAAGATATTTCCATGTGGGAGGAAAATGTTTGAATTTGAATTGGAAGAATATTCCATGTGAATATTCTTTTGAGGAGTGGGAAATTAGTCAATTAAATAATTAAAACGTTATTTAATTGTGCAAGGTGGGGGAATTTAAGATTTTAATCAAACACTTAGATCATTCAATCAAAAAGGGGAATTAATGACATTTAATTAAACAATTAAGATTATTTAATCAAATGAGAAGAATTAAATGATTTAATTAAATAATTTGCATTACTCAATCAAATAGGATGGAAATTAGCATGAAAGAGGTGAATTAATCCAATAATGTCGATTACCCGATTAATAGAAGAAAATGATGAATTTAATTAAACAATCAAGATTATTTAATTAAATAACCGAGAATGATCGAATCAGGATGAAAATGGTGTCAGTAAATCAAATCAAATGCATGATATGGACCAGGAAAATTTTAAGTGTCTACAAAAATAATATAACAAGTGACTTACTCTTGGGTTTAGTTTGGATTGTGGCCTAGTTACTATCCACATCCATTTCATCCATTTTTCACGAATTTCCATATATTCGCCCTCTAAATATTCCAATTTCACTCCTTTTTGCACTTACTTTCATACATTCACCCTAACCTTGATATTATCACTTTATCCCTTTGGTTACTTTTTGCATTACTCACAATCAACATGATTTAATCTTGAGGTGTGTAGAAATGATTCAAATTTTAAAATATTCAAATTCAAATTTCAACTTCTACATTCCCTTTCAATTAATCATTAAAATATAATTCAACAAACATTTGAGTGACATATTGTTATAAATACATTTAATGTGTACTTAATTTCATATGATGAGTTTTTAGAGCACACTTCAATTATTAAAAGATAGAGAATTTCATCTACATAGAGGCCATCTACATGTTGGATGCTATCTTTGATATTTCTTTACCTCGTTAATCTCACATACTAAAAGAGTTTGGCCTATGATAACACAATCACTTAGTGAGTTGAAAAATTCCTAAATTTTATTCTTAGACATTACCTTGATAGATTCACATGTGTAGAGAGTGAAGGAAATAACTTTTTGGACACCCAAATTTTGTTAGAGAATTATTGTGTTACTTGAATCAATATCATACAATAGATAAAATGTTAAAGGTAATCAAGATAAGCTTTGTAGGATGTAGGATTGGACCATAAGGGTTTTTGACAATTTACAAATTATAAAGATATCATTAGACCAAAAACTATTTTTTTATGGAGGCAAATTGATCGTTTTAGGGCTAATTATCTATAACCCTTGCATTTATCTTCATATGTATTTGTTATCTAGGTTAATTTGTGCTTAATTGGTTGCATTTATTTGGTTATCCTAGACAATCCCACATAATGCATATTAAAATGGTGATCAAATTTACATAATTATGGCATGATTGCACAATGAAACATAGAAAAAGTGAAACCCTTGGATTTTACTCTACGATTTAGGCACATTTCCTAAATATTTCATGTAGGATTTGAGGCAATGGGGTTTGGTGAATTTGGACAATATATATGATTGACTTACAACCTAAAAGGTGAGTCAACCTACCCTTGAAAAAATCTAAAATGGATTTAGGATTGAAATTCAATGATTCAATTGACCTAATGATGCAAATTACTGTTTTGATGCAAATATAGTAGATCTGAGATATCACAGAGAAATTTGAACTTCATAAATGAACTAAGCAGGACATTATGTACCTATGGTATAAATTTGAGCCTAATTTTTGAGGTAATTTCCTCTAGGGGTGCCACTATCCTAGTAGGTCTTTTTCGAATCTATTTTTGTAGTCCTTGAGAGGCGAATCAGAGCTTTTGATTTTTGTTTGCAATTTTATCATATCATTGTCAAATATTTCTATAATTAAGTTTATGTGAGTTTTCAAGGTGCAGGGTTTCAATTGCAACAATGAATAATTGATCCTAAAACTTTCTTTAACTCTACTTCAAACCTAAAACCTACACATTCAAAGAGAGAAGAAATGTTGTGCCATTTAGGGGCTTGCCTTAATCAAACCCCATGTTAGTGTTTCGACTTCCACAATGGCAACGTCAATGATAAATGGATATGATAGGAAGGAATGATGAATCCATAAAGTGCTGCAACTCACCACCCTTCAATGGATTCCTTGAAGGACTGGAGTCATACACATCTCCTCAAGGCTTGGATCTTGCTTGCTTGAATTTCTTGGAGACCTACAAAGGGTTAGCCTTCACAAACAATGTGAAAACCTAAACATGAACAAACTCACATACACTTAGACATGATGCTTGGATCTTGAATTGTGGTAATAAATCCTCTAATAGTTGCTCTTGAATTGCTTGATAATTGCTTGATCATGAATTCTCCAACTTGCTAGATATTTCTTGTTGGATTTCAAATAATGCAATACCTATGCATTTATATTCACATATTCTAATTTCTCAAAAATTAGATCCCAATGGTTGACTTTAGATATTTGGATTTAAAATAATAAAATTTCAATGCCAACATATTTGAATTTGGAGCCAAAATAGGGGGACATAGGCACCCTAGGAGCCAGTGTCCAGGGCTCATTTTTGGAATTTAAGGATTTGGGGGTAAAGCATTAAATGAAATCATTTGTTTTGTACTTGTAAATTGTCAAAAAATGATGAAAAGGGCCATATAATGCATAATTTAGGAAATTAAATGTTCAATTAGGTCCAATTTTTTAAGGGGGAGAAAAATATAGTGTGAAATTTTAAAGGGTGACAATTTACAATGCTACATTTATTCCCCACTTTAGTGAGAGTATGAACTTACGCTCAGACTCACTTTAAAGTAGAAAATATGTCAAGAGGGGTTCAATTGTCCAAATATTGAGGAGATAGGATGACTATGAATCTAGGGGGAGTGGACAAGCCCCCAAGATCCAAGATCCCATGGTAAACCAACATAAGCACAAAGGAACACAATTGTATGAAATGTAGCAAGACAACATACACAAACATACAAGTCGAAAACATGAAGCATACATAATGAAAAAACATGATATAACATAACATATAGATAACAACAAATGAACACAATCACGATGCAAAAATGAAGAAGACGTATGAAAGGCACATAAAAAAACATAAGGTTAATACTAAAGGGATTTGAGTCGGTAAGGTAGAGAGACCTCAATCTTAAATTTCTCAAATACCAAATGACATCCATCAAATGTGCTATCAAAATAAAATGATGCTCTTAAAATGATGTAAAATCACTCATGAGCCACATGGATCTATTGGCTAGCAAGTTATATTATGTTAGATGTCCATGCAATATGATGGGTTTCATAAGGCTAGTAAGTTGCATTATGCTAGAAACTCATGAAACACATATCTCTACTATCAAGCAAGTTACATTATGCTCGATGACCATGTTAAAAAGGTGCTCAAGTTCACAACCCAACAAGCTTCGTTATGTTATTCAAATCCATGAACTACCTTGCCAAAGCCTCACCTAAGAAAGTGCATAAAATCACGTGCGAAGGCACATAAATGACAAAATTGCCTACAAAGGTGCATAACCGAAAAACTCACCTATGAAGGTGTATAAACTCATCCAAGAAGGTGCATAAGACAAGGCCAAATCCTCAAGAGGTGTTATAAAAGACACCACCACAAAAGGTGATTTACAAAAATGATAGAGGGGGATTGCTCAATACATGAAGGGTCACGCCTTAGAAAATATCACACATGATATCACCACTAAGAGAGGAAAAGTCATGGAATAAAAAGATCACACCTTCAAGAATACTAACCATGGTATTACCACAAAGGGGAACATTACATGCTAAGAAAAGTCACACACTTCGAGGATATCAAGCCTAATATCACCATAAAGGAGGCACAACATAGGTTGATAAGACCACACTTCCATTGACAAGATCACACTTTATAGGAGATGTATGTTATCATTACTAAAAAGGGACCTTTTATGCAAACCATGAGTGGGGGATTGTATGCCCCCCCCTTAAAATGTCAATATACTTGCTATGTTGGTATTTTAAGGAGAAAATAATGCACACCTTGAAAACTAGTTATCCTCGCCCCCCATGTTTGGAGACAAAGACAACCACATAGGAGACTATCATGTTGCTACCATGAAAAATATGGATACACTTAAGATTGTGCCACCACAAATGGAAATGAGCAAATACATAGGGCTACAAATGCCACATAGTAAGGAGTAACACCATAGGATGAAGACTATTTATTGTTTAGAGGAATTAAGTGAATCAACACATGGAAGAGCACCAAAATCCTTAAGTTGTTGAATTTTATTACTCAAGGCCTGACATTCATTGGGATAATGACCATGCACTCAATGATATGTACAAAATGAGTTTTTTTTATAAGATTTCTTTCATGTTTTTAGAGGAAGAGATATCAAGTGGTCTTTAAGGAGCCTAGACAAAATAAGCTCTTGCTCAGTAGTAGGAGACATTCCTCTCTGTTGTGAATAAAATCTTGCTCACTTACTACAAGATGGCATACATACAATAGATGATAAATCATTAGATGAAGATGGGGATGAATGTTGGAAACCTAGACCTTGTTTAGAAAATTACAGTAAAGGCTTCACTTGATCCTTAAAATTTTGTTTCATGTTTTCATTTATCCATTTTTAGCAAGAATTTTGTATACAAGGCCATAGCATTATTCCAACTCAGATGAATAATTAACATCTACATGCTCCTGAGAAGAATTGGCTTTTTCCTGAGCACACAAATCCTTTTTTAAGTTTATTAAAGTTAGGCATCTTACACTCATGATGGATGAAAGTTAAAGAGCCCCCATCACCATAATGGGATGATGTTTTTGAATATGTTGATGTAGGACTAGATACAATACAAGAATCCTTAGGTTTAGATTGTGATATTTTGTATTCTCACACAAAGGAGGATGTAAAATATAATGAACCCCAATCATCATCCAAGAGTTTTGTTACATATGGCATGCAATTAGGATTATCATCAATTTGTATAGGTTATTTTGTATTAATAATAAGGCAACAAGTTGCATAAGAGCAACATTTCAACTTATTTCACTGTAGATTTAACCAACAGTAGTAGAATACTGTAGATTTAACCCACAGTAGTAGACTACTATAGATTTACCCAACAGTAACATTTAAATCATCTGTATTACAAAAAAAAAAAAGCTAGTTCATGCAGCTCCAATTGCACGCTTCTAGTTGACAATCAACAACATCAGGGGGTGTCAGTTGTATCTTCCAACATTTGTTAAGCAACATTTTAAAAGCCTCTTGGTCTGTTAAGGTTATATGTTCCTTCATTCCTAGCAGCTTCATTGAAGACCTTTTGGAACTCTCTCAATGCCTTTAGAAATGCCTCTGAGTCATCCGAGTTGTTATGCTAGGTATGCCTCGTGATCTTGGCCATAGAAGTTTCCATAGACATGGTTACTTGCAAAACAATGGAAAGGTACATAAGTCTCTTGCTTGAATTAGTAAGCCCCCTTCTACACCCCTGGTACTTTTCCTCATTCCTAGCCCTCCACAAATGCCAAAGAATTTCAGTAGTAAGACAATTCCAAAATAATTTATGCTCTTTGGGTAATTTTCTATAGTTAATCATGATTTCATACTAGTTAATCTTGCCATTTTCATTCCAGATAAGTAATTCATTACAAAATATGTTCCAAACCTCTTTAGCATAGAGACACTAAAAAAAATGCATTATTGTTTCAGGTGTCCTGCATATACTGCACACATCCACTTCATTATGATTAGATTTATATGAAATTTTTTGTAGCAAAAGTTGCTATCTAAATCGTGCCTTTTTTGGCTCCTTCACATTCTGCCATACAACAGAGAGAACTTTTTTCTAGTCAGAATCATTCAGATTTATATTCCAACAGTCATTAACATGGTTCCTAACAGAGTTACCATTAGTAAGAGATTTATAAATAATATTTGCTTTAATTCTAGCCAAGGGGGTGCCATCCTTCCAAATAATTTCATCAACATTAACATATTTATCAACAAAATTCAACGAAAAAGTAGCATCTTTGTAAGCATATGAAATAGCATTATAAGTTCTAACATTAGCATTGCCTAGATTGAATTCCTCAACCAACTTATCCCAAAGTTTAATTTGCCCATTTTCAAGAATGTCATGAAAGGTTTGAATACCGGCTTGGTTCCAATTTTTGGCCGAGCACCCTTGCAACAGTGCAAGGGGCTTGTTGTTGTGCTCTAGTTTCCACCACAACGAGTAGTAGGTTTGACACTTTAGATTATTATTGATGGTGACATTATAAATTTTGAACTCAAGTTTTTGTTTTACAAGTTCCTAGGCCCTCCAAAGACTTTTGAACACCAGAGAGCTAGCAGGTGTCATGGGGTATTTACTTATAAGAATATCACAAATGGGCAGATTTTTCCAAGATTTTTCCTGCTTGGGGGTGGCAAGAAGGATGCTATTTCTTATTAGGACCTTCCAAGGCTCCCCACCTACTGTGGCCTTTGCAATCCATTTCGAAACAAGAGCAATGCCTTGGGTTCTTAGATCCTTGAGCCCAGGCCCCCTATCCATTTTGTCCATGCAACACCACTCCCAAATCACGACATGCCTCTTCTTTTTTCCTTTACCATTAGACCATAGGAAGGCCCATATTATTTTTTGGATTTCATTCACCTGATAGCTACAAAAGAACCAAACAAAAGAAAAATATATACTGTAAGATGAAAGTACCTTTTGGCACACTTGTAGCCTTCCAGCAAAATAAAGGTACTGCTTGTTCCAACTTTCAAGCTTTTTCTTGATTTTAGAACTGATCCAAAGCCACATTTCTCTAAGGTTGGGGCTGATAGCAAATGGTATGTCGAGATACCTTACTGTATAAGAGTGAATTTTCACCCTAGATGCAATTCCCCTTTTTTCCTTTATCCACCTTAGAAAACCAAAGTCGGAGGCTTAATTTTACTTAAGCTTGTTGTTGGCGGTCCACGTGGTGCCTATTTTGTGTGTCGGTGGAGGCGTTTCTGTCAGGGATGCCCACACGACATGTATACATTCGTGCAACACGCTTATGTCCTTGGAAAATTCTTGTGGTTGAGCCAGTAGAGGCGTTACTCTTCTCATTGGCAGTGAAGTTGTAACGCCTCCTTCGGCCGACCAACCTAAATATGGTTGTTTTCTTCCCTCATTCTTCATTTTCAGTCCTTGAACTTGCATTTAGAGATTCGTCACAACTTCACTTGAACATCTTGACAATTCTTGCACACTTCAAGCTTCTATACTCTCACTCTCACAAGCTCATTTTCACTCACTCCAAGCATTCCAAGCATTCCATTGCAGCAACATCTCACTCCATCAACTCGATAGAGCACATTTGGGACCATGCCATTTGAGTTCCTATCATTTCTCCCCCAAGCAACCTTGAGTGCTCTTGGTGGAGGTGGTAATCTTCCCTCTCCTCTCCTCTATCATTTGGTTGGGTAACATAGTACTGTTTTGTAGTAATTGTGCTTTCTTTACGTTATTACTTCTTTATCTCATTCTTTTGGTTGTTTGTGGTAGTGGAAACACCTAAATGGGGGTCTGATTAAGGCAGGCCCCTATTCAACCACCCAACATTTTCCCTCTTGCTGTGTGTAGGTGTGCAAGCTCTCAGAGAATCAATTGGCGAACGAGTTCATTGGTGAGATTCTCCTCATTTTTATCACTCTTTCTTATATTAGAGAATACTTTGTTTACTTGCTAGTGTCATTCTGGCCTTTTAGTTGAGTAGCTAGGTCGTTAGTCATTTTGGTGAGTTCAACCTTGTCTCTACTGTTGTTTGACCGTATGGACTATAGTGCGCCTTAGAGATGCTGATGCGCTGCGTTGTTGTCCAGAGTCCGCACTAACATCCTCAGGCAGAGAGCTCCCTGAGGCACAAAGTTGGACCTAAAAATTGACTTGCCTAGCCCCACATTGAAACTCGGGATTGTAGAGTGATTGTGGGGCATCATAGTCCTCATCATTCTCATCCTCATAACCCTAAACATTGCACTTAGCTGAGGTAATTTAGGGTAGCCTCTCATGTCTTGGCCCTCCATGACGGGTCTTGCACGCGTTGGTCCCCCTCTTATATTTTTGGTGAACCTGACGTGAACCAACGTGTGTTCATCCATTGGTGTTAAAAACTTCCCTTGGATATTTACGGTTGTTGTGACCTCGAGCATTGTGAAGGTTTATGAGCATCACAACCCATTCCAAAACTTCTGGGCATATCTTGAGGAGAAGTGTACGCCACCTCTCAATGGATAAGATAAATGTCTTGCTTGGTCTCTCTATGATCCTTTTCTTTGGTCCCATTGTTAGTTAGGCTATGCAAGAGCAGTTATCGAGGAATGAGATGGGGTTCAATCACATTCCCACTCCTCCTGTGTCTCCCACACCATCATCGGTGGATGAGCATGAGGCTATTCAAATCCTTGTTGAATATGTGTCTGCCCTTACAAAAGGGTTGGGCGACCTTGAAAACCATTTGGAAAGAAATCTGAAGATGGCTAGAGCTGCTTGGGTTATTAGTGAATTAAAACATATGATGGATAAAGATCAAATAGGTGTGGAGCTTCTAAGTAGTCTCTTTGGTATCGCCAAAGCATGTGCTCCTTTGGGAAACTCTAGCTTTGCACAAGGAGTCACATTCGAATAACGTGAGGGACAATTAGGAGTATCAATGCCTCCCACTTCCGTTTACATGGCCGATGCGGTCCCTTCCATTAGTATCCCTTCCATCCCTAATTAATCAAAAACTATCAAGGTGAATAAAGTCCCTTTGGGATTTAACTTCATCCCTTTTGTTGCCTCTGGTGGTGGAGGTCTTGGTGGAATGGGTGGTGGAGAATTTGGTAGTGGCAGTGGATCCAATAGTGGAGGTGGTGCTGGTGGAAGCGGTTCCGATAGAGGTCATGGCGGTGGTCTCGATGGAGGCCCTACTGGTGACAATGGCTTTGGTAGTGGCTTTGGCAGAAGTCACACTGGTGGTAGTTCTGGAGGTGGAATTGGCAGTGGCTTTGGAGGAGGTTCCTCTGCCCCTTTATCTTCTAACGACCCTATTCTGAACACTCTACTTTAGAATATGGGTAAGATGCAGAGTTAGTTAGCGAGCCTTTCCCAGGCCTCTTCCCAACCTATTTTCCAGCCTTTTTTCTGACATAGTCCGTTGTCAGTTTCCATTTTGAACACTCCTTTCCCTCAAGGAATGAAGATACTTAAATTTGAGAAGTTTGGTGGTAAGGGAGATCCGCAGACACACGTGTCTACCTTTAACGCTCTCTACACCAACTTCTTCCATCATGATGCCTTGATGGCTAAACTATTTCCTCGATCCCTCAAGGACGCAACACTTAGGTGGTACTATTCCTTGCTTGACAATTCTATTTTATCATTTGATCAACTTGTAAATCAATTCCTTAGACAATTCCAGGCAAACATTGGGCCGAAGATGACCTTTTTGGATCTCATCCGATGTAAGCAAGGAGACAATGAAAAGATTACCGATTTCGTAGCATGCTACCAAGTGCTTCTTTCAAAAATCTCGTATCAGCTGCCCGATTTGGACGTACACAAGGTGTTCATAGGGAACTTACAAAGGCCTTGTCAAGAGAAATTCGCCCTTATGAAATACCCTTCTTTGGCACATTTGTGTGCAACTTTATGAGAGTATCAGCAGACAGTTGCTCAATTTGGGGGATCCTCCTCGTGCTCCTGTTCTGAGGTAAAGTCCATTATATTAATCTCTCAGAAAGGAAAAGCCATTGTGAATGTAGTAGCTGTTGATGACAACGACCTCAAACACAATCGAAAATTTACAAAGTTGTATGAATCTTATACTTCTATCTTGCAAAAGTTGTTAAAGGATAAGGTTATAACTTTGCCGCCCCCTAATCCTATTAAGGAACCTTACCCTAATTGGTATGATGGGAGCACCTATTGTTAGTACCATTGTGTTAATGGAAATGATATCGAACGTTGTATGCAGTTGTGTCATGAAATACAAGATTGCATCGAGGATGGTAGCATTAGTCTCGATGGGAATAAACAAAATGCTAACAAATCAATGGTGAAAGCAAACAATGAATTGCAGATATACACAGACCTTTTTTCGTCACACTTTACTAACATGATTGTCGATCCCACTGATTCTATTTCTCAGCGCGAGGCCTATGTAAGCATGGTCATGATAACTTCCACTGTTCCACCCACACCTAGTTCACTGGATATTACATTCACTTGATAGGATTTACCCCTAAACAACAAACCTTCACCTCTCTACATTCCCACTCATGTCAATGGTAACATCATGACAAGAGTCTTGATTGACCCTGTGAGCCACGTGAATGTTATTACCAAAGAAACATTAGTATTGAATTCACTACAAAAGGTAAAATACAAAGAAACAAAATCTACCATCCATACCCATGATAGTATGAGTCTTAAACCTTATGGCTCGATCACTTTGTCCATCATGGGTGGACCTGGGACTGTTGACACAGTCTTCGATGTCATCCAGAAGTTAGACCTATTCAGAGTGAAGCTAGGCATTCCTTGGTTGGCTTCCATGAATGGGGTCGCATCCATTATTCATAAATGTTTAAAGTTTTCCCACGAGGGTGTCATACTTGTAGTGCATGATACCGGATATCAGCCTTTGGTATCTCATGGTGGATATTCATTGGATCACTTTTGGCCCTCCCCGGTTGGTCTGCTTCCCCTGAGAACAAACCTAATTTACAGGAACTATGTGAAGTACAACACTAGGGGCAAAGGGGAGCCAAAGCTGACCCTTCCTGCGATAGGAAAATCAGTTGCCTCCTCTTCCCAAGAAGAGAAGAAGGAGCCCATACTGGCGACTACTCCTTCCTTGAAAGAGAAGGAGGAGTCCTCATCGGCTCCCTCTCCTTCCCACAAAGGCAAAGAGAAGGCTATACCGTCTACTCCCTCTTCCTTGAAGAAAGAGGAGAAGCCTACGATGGTTCCCTCTTCTCCTCACAAAGGTAAAGGAAAAACAACTTTCTCTAGTACAAACCCATCCTCTCCCCTTTCTTGGAAAGAGTATTGGAAGAGTAGACCCAGTGGTTACCCGTTGAGTCCGATGATCCCTCCTTGGCATAGATGCAAGATTAGGATCGAGAACCTCCCTAATGAATTTCCTGGATCGTGGTATTATTTGTACGACAGAAGGAAAGGTTCTCGTAGAGAATTCAATCCATGACCTCCTACTGCTCCTGCTCTTGTTCCTAAGGTAGTGAGAGGAAAGAGGCCTGCTGCTGAGGCTCTCGAGTCGACTCCTCCTATCACTCCTCAACCTAGTCCCCCTACTCCCATACATGAACCCATTCCTCCACCTAAAACGACCGTAGTGAACGTTCCTATGGTTGAGCAGGAATCTCCTGTCCCTTTGCAAGCTCTAGCTTCTAACTCCAAGAGCTGTAGGAACTGCCTTGCACATGAATGCAAGCATTGATGAAAGGATCTCCTGGCCAAGCAGGTCACCTTGCAGCAGAAGGAGGAAGGGACGACCACTCTTGTTTTAGGTTCTCCTGTAGTGTCTCCTTCCCCTCTTCCCTATGTTCCTCTTTAATCTAACCTGTTCCCGACTTCTGTTGTGAGTGCTAATGCACCTAACCCTAAACGGGTATAGGTGTTTATTTCTCCTTCAATGGAGCTTCCTTTGTTGATGTCCATCCCAGATGTTCAACCCTTCCCAAATCCCATGGACATGGTTAATACTTTGGTCTTGTTTGCTATGGTTCTATCCTCCTCTTCCTCTGCACCCCTAGCTTTGTCTGTGAGGAGTTCATCTCCTCCAACAAAGAAAGAGGCAGAGGTTGGTCCTTCTGGAAATGAAGGACATAAGAGGAGTCCACCTTCCTCGCAAGGTGGCCCTGTAATGACTTGTTTTGTCCTTGTGATAGAAACAGTCCCGGTTTCCCCTGAGTTTGTCACTGCTCCCGAATCATTTGGCGAACCTAGTGGTGAATCTCAGGAATATCCTGCCTCGTCCGTTGAGAATAGGCATGGTACTCCCATGGGATGCATGTTCAATTCTATGGATGAAGTCCCTGTCAGCAATCTTTGCGAAATTACTGACTTCAAATCCACAAGAGCTTGGTGGAGATGACCTTGAGGGGCCCTCTTCCTTGGCCCTTGTTGCGAGAGGGTCAAATGCTCCTCCTCTTAACATTCCACCCTTGCAGGATCGTCCTCCTTCCCCTTATGAGGATCTACATTGGGAAGCAAATGACCTCTTAGTTAATCAATGTTAGGAGGAGGCTCCTTTTCTTGATCTTGTGTGTGTGTTTTGTGATGTGTTCCCTTGTACCTGTGCTATGTGTGCCTAGATGACCCTTGTCACACCTGTTGGTGCTTGGATACAGGCGTGGTTTTTGTGTTGTGAACCTTCTTCTATTTTTTCCATTATTCTTCCATGTTCATGACTGATTTTTCGATAAAATTGGGGATGATGAAAAGTGTTGGGGGCATTTAGGCTCCCCTTCCATGTTGACCCAATTTATTTTTTTTACTTTGTTTTTCGTGCATTCTTCCTGATCTATTTGGGGATTGATGATCTTTTTCCTTGCATTGTGGTTACCTATTATTATATGAGCTCAGACAGATTTGACCCCGCGAAACCAGATCCCCCTGTGCCCTTTGTATTTTTCTTTCTTTTCTCTTTTGCTTTCCCTTTATCTTTCTCTCTTCTTTGCTTGAGTTGTCCCTCCTATGTGTGACAACACTCTTCTTCAACACTTCAATTTTTAGAAAATGAATTCGTTGCCAACAAATCTTTTCTTGAAAGTCTTCACAATAATTTTTCCTTAGAACCACATTCTCAACTTGGAACCCTAACAGAACGTGTTTAGAATCGCATTCTCAACTTAGAACCCTAACGGAACGTGTTTCCTTCATCACAGATTCTTAAAGGACTTGAAGACCTTCCTCCGAAGCAGGAACAACTCTTACTTCTCCTCGTGTGGGGGCATATCCTTCCTTTCAAATTCCTTGATGAAGTGAACATCTTTCGAAAGGATTCCTTGATGATGAATCATTCTAAGAGGACGGTCATTTTTGAATTGTGTGTCCCTTGAGTGAACCCCCCTTCTTCGTCATTGCTGGTTCCCAAGGGACCCTTCCTTCAAAAGCCTTTATGATGAATGGATCTTTTCATGTCTAGCTTGGGGGTAGCCTGACTAGGCTCGTTCCATTCACCCTTTTGTGTCTAGCTCAGGGGAAGCCTGACTAGACCTTACCTTTCAAGCAACACGTCCCTTGAGTGGACTCCTCTCCTTTTGAAGGGTTCCCGAGGGACCCCTTTGAAATTTTTATGGTTTATGTGACCGACCAATTTTTGACATGTTCTATCTGTGGGTAGACATGTCACCACTTTTTGACATGTTCTATCTGTGAGTAGACGTGTTGCCGCTTTTTTGACATGTTCTATATGTGAGTAGACATGTCGCTGATTTTTGACATGCTCTATCTGTGGGTAGATGTGTCACCACTTCCCAACTCTGCAAATTCCACTTCCTTGGGGCTCCCTCCATGTGAGAGATCTTAGGGGTTGTTCTAACTTCATAGTTATGAGCAACTATGGAGTCTTTCACTTCTTCTGTACCTTCAGGTACGCCAGGATGAGTACTGCTTCCTTGATGGTTCAGGTATAATTTTCTAACCCTACTCTCTTCTTGATCTACTTTACCAAGCACTCATCAGTACTTGTGCTCGCTAAAGTGGGGGTAAAATGTATAAGAGTGAATTTGCACCCTAGGTGCAATTCCCCTTTTTGCCTTTATCCACCTTAGAAAACCAAAGTCGAAGGCTTAATTTTACTTAAGCCCACTATTGGTGGTCCACGTGGCGCCTATTTTGTATGTCGGTGGAGGCATTTCTGTCGAGGATTCCCATGCAATGTGTAGACATCCGCGCAGTGCGCTTACGTCCCTGGCATATTCCTACGGCTGAGCCAGGAAAGGCGTTACTCTTCTCATTAGCAGTGAAGTTGTAACACCTCCTTTGGTCGATCGACCCGAATATGGCTGTTTTCTTCCCTCATTCTTCATATTCAATCCTTGAACTTGCATTTAGAGATTCTTCACAACTTCACTTGAACTTCTTGACAATTCTTGCACACTTCAAGCTTTTATACCCTCACTCTCACAAGCTCATTTTCACTCACTCCAAGCATTCCAAGCATTCCATTACAACATCTCACTCCTTTAACTCAGTAGAGCATGTTTGGGATTCACAGTAGAGGCTTGAGTTCCTCTCATTTCTCCCCCAAGCAGCCTTGAGTGCTCTTGGTGGAGGTAGTAAGCTTCCCTCTCCTCTCCTCTATCATTTAGTTGGGTAGCATAGTACTATTTTGTAGTGCTTGTGCTTTCTTTACGTTATTACTTCTTTATCTCATTCTTTTGGTTGTTCGTGGCGATGGAAACACCTAAATGGGGGTTTGAATGAGGTAGGCCCCTATACAACCACCCAACATTTTCCTCTTGCTATGTGTAGGTGTGCGAGCTCTTAGAGAATCAACTGGCGAATGAGTTCATTTATGAGATTCTCCTCATTTTCATCACTCTTGCTTATTTACTTTATAATATTAGAGAATATTTTGTTTACTTGCTAGTGTCATTCTGGCCTTTTAGTTGAGTAGCTAGGTCGTTAGTCATTTTGGTGAGTTCAACCTTGTCTCTACTGTTGTCTGAGCATACAGATTACAACGCGCTTTAGAGATGCTAGCGCACTGCGTTGTCATCCAGAGTCTATGTTAACATCCTCAGGTAGAGAGCACCCTAAGGCACAAAGTTGGACCTAAAAACTAACTCACCTAGCCCCACATTGAAACTGAAGATTATAGATTGATTGTGGGGCATCATAGTCCTCATAATTCTCATCCTCATAACCCTAAACATTGCACTTAGTTGAGGTAAGTTAGGGAAACCTCTCGCGTCTTGGACCTTCATGACCTGGGGTCTTGCACGCGGTGGTCCCCCACTCTTACACTTACCAACTTGTTCAACCCCCCCATTGAAACCCATATTTCTATAGCCAATTAGGGGGGTCTCCTTCCAACCAAGGAAGGTTGACTTAGAAATTGACACCTTTTCCCCAAAAGATTGGCAAAATAGGTTCAATTTCCCCATAAGAGTGTCCATATTCCTTTCATCCAGCTCAATGAATATGGTTGTATCATCTACAAACTGGATATTTATTAACTCATTTTAGTCTGGGAGAATAATTCCTTTAACCTTGGATGATGATGTTGTATCCCTTAACAAATAGTGCAGTGCATTAGAGGTAATCATGAAGAGGGCAGAAGTGAGGGGGCACCCTTGTCTAATGGACCTACCAAGCCCGATTTCATCTAATAGCGCACCATTGATGTTCACTTGGGTTGTAGCATCTCTCAATAGTGTCCACTGCATTGCAAAATTCCTTGGGGAATCCAAAAGCTTCCAGTGTTGCTCTTAAGGACCACTCCACCCTATCATAGGATTTTTTAAAATCCAAAAGAAGCATGGAAAAATTTTGCTTGGATTTTTTCGACCATTCCATCGCTTCCCAACTCATGATCATATTTTCTAGGATATATCTCCCTTTTATAAAACCGGTCTACGTACTATTTATGAATTTGGGGAGTATGTCAACAACTCTAAGCGCAAGGACTTTAGCCAAGATCTTGTAGGAAACATTCAACAATGTAATGGGCCTCCAATTTTTAATTAGACTTTTGTTTCCACCTTTGGGAAAAAGTTTGATAATAC
Organism: Sequoia sempervirens; assembly: GCA_007258455.2. Classification (NCBI taxonomy): domain Eukaryota; kingdom Viridiplantae; phylum Streptophyta; class Pinopsida; order Cupressales; family Cupressaceae; genus Sequoia; species Sequoia sempervirens. Next base: position 37,766,270 of record VDFB02137365.1, read on the forward strand.
CTTTATTTATGTTTTTGCCAAGAAATCCCTTCAACAGAGCCTCTTGATAGACCTATAATAGATCATCACTTATCCAATTGTTGAAAGTCTTGTGAAATTCCACTGAGAGGCCATCACATCCAAGGGATTTGTCATTATGCAAAAATTGATGGCCCTCACAATTTCCCCTTTAGTGATGCCTGTTGCCAGCCTGGATGCACTTTCATTGTCAATTTTTTTGGGTATGATCCCTTTGATAAATTCTCTAGCTTCTTTGTTGGAATCTTCATTACCTTCTAAGGTGAAAAAATTCTTGTAAAAGGCATGGAACTATGCTAGAATTTCATCCTGAGAGGTGAAGAGTTTCCCTTCTTCCCAAATTTTCCCAATCTATTCTCTACAACTCTTCTCCTTGATATAGTTGAAAAATAAGTTAGAGCCTTTATCACCGTGCCAGAGCCAATTGAGCTTAGATCTTACTTTAAGTCCCTTTTTCTTTTGGGCTTGGAGTTTTTTGAGATTTTTTTTGGCCTGGGTGAGCTCTCCACTAAGATCAATGTTGTCAGGTTCTGCCTGAATCCTGGACTTAGCTGAAAAAAGTTCCTCCTGCAGCTTATTCTCCTCCTTTCTGGAGTCCATAGCTCTTTTCTTCCCAATTAATTGGAAAAACTTCTTCCAGGCATCCACATTCTGCTTCCATCTTGTGATGGAATTTTTTCGCTTTCAACAACCAATTGTTTATCTCTCTGATGGAGGAGACCCCATCTCTACAATCACTATCTTGCAAGAGTTGGGTGTTGATTATGAATTTACCTTTTTTTGGGACCTCCTCTAAACTGACCTTGATTGTGCTGACACTTGCTTTGATCAAGTGGTGATCAGATAGAGTGTAGGAATGAACACTAACCTGCTACCCAAACTCCCCTTGGATAAAACAAACAACATCCTTGTTTGCATAGAGTCTGTCTAATCGACAGTAAATCCTCTTTCTACCTTGTTGTGCATTACAATAGGTAAACCAGATCCCCTTATTATCCCTCTTACCCAGTTCCAAGGGGTCCACTAGGTTGAGCTTATTCTTGAGCCTTTGCTAGAAGTGCCTCTTAGACCCCTTCCAAGACATGTCCATGCCTCCCCATTTGTCTTCGAGGTGTTCAACCATATTAAAATCACCCCCCACCACCCAAGGGACTTGGGGCAGGTGCGCTGCCCACTATTTCCATAATTGGGACCTTTCTCTGTGGTCATTAGGGGCATAGACTAAGCAGACCCCGAGACTATCCCCATCCTTCTCAAGAATGACCCAAACTGCCCTGTTGCAGGGGGAGATACCTTGTCTAGTTATAGACTGATTGCACTTGTTGGAGAGTAGAATGGATGTCCCTCCTCTCCCTTTCTCATGCTTGGTGGAGAATTGAAGGGAGTCTTTCCAGATGAATCTCAAATTCACCTCCAAAGTAAACCCATTCACCTTGGTTTCTTGTAGAAACATAACATACTTCTTTTGATCCATGTTCAAAAAATATCCTAACGATGTACTTTCTATTTGGGGATTCCATCCCCTAGATATTCCAAGAAGTTATATTAAGCTTCATGGTCAACCATCATGGTGGCTCCCTCTTGGTTGCTCTTGAATTGTTCAAAGCATTTGGGCAACCTGTCTTCGGCTTCTGCCCTTTTAGCCTTGGGGGATTGGATGAATAAGCTAGTATGTTTCCTCTTGCTATTAACCAATTGAGAACTTTTGGAGTTAGACAAGGGGTCACCATACTTATTAGCCTCCCTGGTCCTTTCCTAGGTTTGCGAACTTTCTCAAACTGACCCTTTGTGATATTCTCATTAGTATCCTCCCCCCCTTCATCTGCTGAATCCAGGTTGTGGCAAGCCACAAGGTGGGTGATAGTGTGTTTGTTGTTTGCATCCAAAATGGTTGTAATATGCTCAAGGTTTTCTTTCCCCTTGGGTATAAGCTGGTTGGGATCCACTCGGGTTAACATTTCATTATTATTTTGAGTGTTATATTTTGTTGCTTCCTCCACTATGATGTCAGGGTCTGGTTGACACCCAATATGAGCATCACTGATTTGGATGAGATATTCAGGGAACTTAGAGGCCATTGTTTCAATTACACTCCCCTTTTTGGTGGGACATGCATTGTCTGCATGTCTAGTAGCTGCAAGATCATTGAGTAGCCCCTCGCCCCTAGGGATCCCAACCAAATTAGTGCCCCCAGATTGGATGTCCACCATCCCTCCTTTTCTAATGGTGATTTTACTGGTCAAATTTTTAATTTGCATTAAAGTTGTTTGATTTCCATTTCTATTTTTAACATTACTATCAGACTGGATATTCTTAACAATTCTTTCCTTGATTTTCCACATGGCAAGCTGCTGGGCATTTAGTTTTTCCATTTGCTCTTTGTTCCATCCAAGTGGGGGAAAGGGAACAAGTGGGGAGTTCACAACAACATGTTGCTCAATAAATCCCTTTTCTACCACTTCTCCCTCATTACAGGCCTCCTTGGTCCTGACTAGAGCAACAAATGTGTTCTTGGTGGGGGGACCCTCAGAGAAAACATTAAGGCCACTAGGTGAAACAACGACCTTCTCAATTCTTCCACAGGTCTAGCTAGTGCTTCGGGGTTGCTTAAGAGCAACTCAATATGATTGGGGTCACACAGAGAGGTGTCAACGGTAGGGTTTGACATGGGAGAAGTTGTAGGATTCTTGCTAACCTTGGTTTGCTCCACATTAGGGTTAACCTCCTGGCCATTTTCTCCAAGACCTATTTTCTTTTTTATCAATGGGAAATTCTTCCTGATGTGTCCCTCTTTCTGACACAAGTAACACACACTGATACTACCAAGAATTTCCAATGGGCTTTGAATGATCCTCTCATCATCTTCTATGGCAATCCCAGATGGAATTTCAATCCCAGGGTTTAGAGAAACAAGGGAACGAACATCGAGATGCGGGAGAGAGGCCTTGGCCTCATCAACCCGGACAACACTGCCAAACAGTGCCAACAAGGCAGGAATAGGCTTTAGAAATATGGAGGTAGATTCTTGATCACCACCCATTTGTGGCAGGAGAGGGCAAGGACTTCTTTTGCGATGGCCATGGGGTTCCAAGTCAACACACGAAAAACACTCCCGCCAACATTCTAGTAGGGTTTGGCAAGGGTTTTGGTCTGCATTTCGTTGTTTTTAAGGAAGATAACAAACAACCCCCATTGGATCAACCTACAATAGGAGATTTGAATGCCGAACTTTTCCAGCCACACATTGGAAAACCAAGAATCAATGTACTTCTTGGCCAGAATCTTGTTAATGTTAGTAGCAACAAAAAAAATTGCAATATCTCTAAGTCTATTCCTTTCATTTTTAATCACATTTTTCATTCCAGTGTTAGGAACAAGTTTGGCGTAGCCAATGGTTTTAGGGGGTGTACCATCTCTTCCGCCACTGCCATTAGAACTCACCTCTTCATGCTCTGCGACTGCAAAACAGGCGCCCTCTAGAATGATCACATTGCCACCAACGACCGCATCTTTAAAGGTTTTACTTGGCGGTTGCTTGGAACTGGTGTTAATTGGGGGGTCGAGGGGGTCTGTATCCCCCTCCATAGATGCAATGGAGTTTGAGATTAAGCATGTGAGCCAAATGAAAATAAAGAAGAACATTTATGCATGCAAGAAGAGAGTTAGCAGAAAGAAAAACAATTAGCACAATCAACACATGGAACGGGAAATCCAAACCTCCGTGGGGGAGGACATGACCTCCCCCACCATCGACGAGGCTGACTTGAAACACCAAGCCCTTAGGGTTACCAGAGCCAGAGCAATCTCCTGATTTGATCCACTACCAAAATTTTCATAAAGTCGTCATATCCATTTTACTATCAATTTGTCTAGGTTCTTTGTACTTTGATGGTGATATTTTAGGATCCCCTTTGAAACAAGGTGTAAAATGTCATGCCACAAAAATTTCCCAACTTAAATCAAGCACAACTACCAAACTTTTTAACTTACAACCACTTCTAAAGCTTGATTTTGAGTTTCTAAAGTTAAAGTAAAATTTATGACATCATGTTTATGATGTCATCTCATCATTTTAACTACCCTAGTATGATATTTCTCTATCAAATCTAAGACATATCAAAGGGTTTATTCTTATATAACTTAACAAACAACTTTCCACCTTTCCAATTTGCAATTTTTTTTTATAGTATAACGATCAAGAACATAACATAGAAAAATAAGACTAAGCTAATTTGATAATTAACAATGATTAGCAAAACAATGTAAATTGAGAACTCTTACACAAACTCTAAGTAAGAAACACAATTAAGAGTTACTCTAACATTATTGAAACACAAACAAAATATTTCTTATTCCTATTTCACAACCTAACATTAGATTTTTCTTAGGACTAAGAATTAAGTGATAATTGAGCAAATCAACTATTGGTTAAGGTTAATAATTCTCTTTAGTTCATTTTATTGATTGAATTACAAGTTTATTTCCTCATACAAATCCTTGAGAGGAACTATCAAACTTAAGACTAACACCTTCCCAAATTGGGGTGGTCTTTAATTTAATTTTGAGGAGTAACTCTAATTTTAAATACTTGCTTTCTTTTCCCACTTAATGAAGGACATGTTAACCATTGCAAAACTTAGATCATCTTACTCAATTCTAACCATAATACAATTTCTGAACTAATTTATTATGCGGTTTATTTGATGTATATATATAAAGGAATGCAAAACTTAATATAATCTATATTCATATTGAGAATTACAAAAAAATACATATGTTTATATTAATGTTTAATTTTAAAGGTGTCACCTTAAAAGTTCATTCATTTCCCAAAACTCGTTATTACCATTACTATTTTTACATTAAGGAAATAGCTAAATTATAACACATTCACAACTAAATGCTTTCATTAATCGGCTTAGTTATTCATGCAAGACATATTTTGATGACCCTTAAATCACACTTCTTTTAAAAACATGCAATCAAGATTGTCATCAATTTTTATAGGTTCTTTGGACTTTGATGGCGAGATTTTAGGATCCCCTTTGAAACAAGGTGTAAAATCCAACGGTCCCCAATCATCATCCAAAGACTTCATCACGAGTTCTACTTTTGAAGTTGGAATCAAAGTATTAAGAGAGTTGGAAGTATTATGTTTGGCTTTGGCTTGTAACTTATAACTTTCTTCATCTAATTTAATCATGTATATATTGTTATTATATTCATACTTCATCTCATGGTGAAGAGTAGATGGGACTCCCTTCATGGCATTAATCCACAGTCTAACTAGGAGTAAATTGTATGAAAGAGGTCTTGGCATAACATGAACATGTGTTTGTAAAGTGATGTATTCTACTTGGATAGGTAATGTGATCACTCCTAATGGTTGCTTATTAACATTATCAAAGCCACGAATTGAAAGATCATTAGGTTTTATAAGATTCTTGTCCACACCAATTGTATCTAGAAGATCAATGCTACAAACATTAAGGCCTGATCCATTATCTATTACAGTATGCCTAATTCAAGTTTTATTAACTTTAACCAATATCATTAAAGCTTCATTTTTGTTTTGGATCTCAAAAAAGGGAAATTTATGTTGCGAGAATGTAATATCCAAATTTTCCACTTGCATACAATCAAACAAGGTTGCTACATCATTTAGTTTAATAGAATTTAGGACATCAATCTTTTGTAAAGCCCCTTGGAGCATCTTGTGGTATGTAGGTGATGTTTGAATCAAATCCCAAAGGGAGATTTTGGCTGGAGTATTATGAAGTTGCTCAACAAGATCATATTCTTTACCACTACACTAAGGAATATTAGGTGCAAGTGGAAGGTATGGTTGAGGCGATGGAATGGATGTTGGAATTTTTTTGGTTGCTTGTTACTTCTAATGTTATATAGGTGAGCAACTGCATGATAACATGGTTTTTGTGACACATGATTACTAGTGAGTTGTTTTAAAAATTTTAGGATATGGCTAGGGGGTTTAGGAGGTTTTAAAAGGAGAAGTGACTTAGGAGGTCCAATAATTAGAGGATTTTTTGGAGGTCCAATAATTAAAGGAGTTTTGGGAGGTCCATTAATTAAGGGATACATAATAGTCAATTGTGTGTTCATAACCTCAACCAAGTGAACTACTTGTTGATGATCTTCTATCAAGGGGGGATCTAATGTAACCTTAGCATATTCATCTATTAAATCCATCTTATTTTCTTTTGAAATAAATGTATCAATGATGTCATCCTCTTGTCCAATAATATCTTCCCAAGTAGGAGAGATAGGGGAAGAGAAACAAACAAGATTCTCATGATGCTCAATGATTGGATTCTCTAACACAAAGATACCTTCATCACAAGTAGGTGAGGTATCAGGAGAAGAAAAACTATGATTGTCATGATTGTCTATGATTGCATCCTCTTGCACTAGAACCTTCTCACAAGTAGGAGATATATTGAGAGAACAACTAACATGCTTGTTAATGTTTTTAGTTTGTTTCCTTAGATTGTTCTCATAGGTAGAAAATTTATAATTATACAAGCCATGTGTTACCTTATCAAAACCACATCTTTGAAAAGGAAACATGTTGCTAATTTCCCTATTGATCAAATTTGCAAAATCAAATAGGTCTAGAAACAAAAATGCAAAACAAAAACCAAATCTAAATAGAGGACACACAAAGGAATTTGCACAAATCTTTTTAGGTCAAAATGACAAGACAAGGGTGCTTAGGGCACCCATGTATTGCATAGGTTTTTAAAAATTTAAAAATTTGACTGTATAATACTATTTAAGGATCTCAAGTCTGTTAGTAGACATGTCAGACAATGAATATTTTCCAGAATTTTCCCAATTTATGATTATGTAATTCACAATGCAAGTGTGCAACAATTTGCAAAATTTTCAAGCAATAAAAGACAATTGTAAATGAAATTTCCAGATCTAAGATGCAATAATATTCCTAAATTTGAAAATGATGATGTTGATATGTTTTTTGAAACAAAATAAATGCAATTTTCACTTTTTTAGCTATATGCAAGATACCTAAATGCATGCAATGAACACTTTCAAATTTGTTTTTGGATTTAAATGAACTAATGCAGATTTTTGAATGCAATTGGAATGTAGATATGAGCTTTAATGATTGAAATAAACCCTATTGCAAGCTATGATGCCATATGATATACAATTTTTTGAATTTTTATGTCTTTTATGATGCAAAAATGAATGCCTAAATGAACAATGCAAAGTGATGCAATACAAAATTAGATATAGGATGATTTGTCTCAAATTTTAGAAGGTATATAATGTTAACATGTCAGGTTCACCAAAATGAAACATAGAACAAGCAAAACCCTAAGATTTGACCCTAGGGTTTAGGCACTTTTCCTAAATATTTCATGTAGGATTTGAGGTAGCGGGGGTTTAGTGAATTTGGACAAGATATAGGACTGAATTACAACCTAAAAGATGAGTCAACCTATCCTTGAACAAATCTAAAATGGATTTAGGATTGAAATTCAATGATTTAATTAACCTAATGATGCAAATTATTGTTTTGATGCAAATACAATAGATCTGAGATATCACAGAGAAATTCAGACTTCATAAATGAACTGAGTTGGATACGGTGCACTTGTAGTATAAATTTGAGCCTAATTTATGAGGATGTTTCCTTTAGGGGCACCAATGTCCTAGTAGGTATTTTTTAAATATGTTTTTGTAGTCCTTGAAAGTTGGAGTAGAGCTTTCGATTTCCATCTGCAAATTTGTTGGATCACTGTTGGATTTTCTATAATTGAGTTTTTGTGAGTTGTCAAGGTGTAGGGTTTCAATTACAATAATGAATAATTGATCCTCAAAATTTCTTCAAATATTCTTCAATCTTGAAACCTACACATTCAAAGAGAGAAGAAATGTTGTGCCATTTATGGGTTTTCATTAGTCAAACCTCGTGTCAGTGTTTCCACTTCTATAATGACAATGCCAATGATAAATGGATAAATGTTAGGAAGGAATGATGAATCCACAAAGTGTTGCAACTCATCACCCTTAAATGGATTCCTTGAAGGACTGAATTCATACACATCTCATCAAGTCTTGGATCTTGCTTGCTTGAATTGCTTGAATTACTTCGAGACCTACAAAGGGTTAGCCTTCACAAACAATATAAAAACATAACATGAACAAACTCACATACACTTTGAAATGATGCTTGGATCTTGAATTGTGGCAATAAATACTCTAATGGTTGCTCTTGGCTTGCTTGATAATGATCTTGGTAATTGCTTGATCATGAATTCTCCAACTGGGTGATCCCACAATACTGATTTACCATTTTTGGCCAAACTGGACATTGAACTAATTTTTTTTAACTAAATCTTCACTTTCAGGCACCTATAGCTGCTAAACCATGGGAAATTTGAAGATGGTGCAAACTAGTGATTTGTGACATTTTGTTTGTAGATTATAAATATATATATTTTTAAAAAAATTGGAATCAAATTGCATTTCTTTTTCCATCTCCTTCGAAAACTAGTTTTTAACAATAAACACCATTTTTAAAGAGTGGTGTTCACTATAAACAACATAATTTTTTTTCTATGCAGGATTAAATTCTAGTTTTTTCAAATTTAGCTTTGTAATTATGATATATAGCACGTTCATTTCGTTTCATAGTGTTTTATTGAATATTTTTTTCTTAATTAAGTTTTGAAGTCAAACCAATTACAATTTAGATCTAGGCGGACCATATAAAACATAACTTTTTTGTATGTATCTAAATTCAATTCTTTTTTTTACTAGATCAAGGACATCAATACCTAGCACAAACATAATTTTCAGATTTGTTTTTGATAATCTACTATTTTTCCACATGTGCATAACATAGAGCTTTATTTTTGGTGAAAAAACTATGTTTAATTAAACTAAAAAAAAAAAACCAAAATATATTAAAATCATATTTGATGGATAACTCATTCTGAGGACTACCATCATCCTGTTGGGTCTATGAAGTTTCCTCCATTTTCATCCTCAACCTGATCTATTTGGATAGCTCGTTCTGAGGACTACCATCATAGAGCTTGATTTTTGGTGGAAAAACTATGTTTAATTAAACTAAAAAAAAGTAATAAAACCAAAATATATTAAAATCATATTTGATGGATAGATCGTTCCGAGGACTACCATCATCCAGTCGGATCTGTGAAGTTCCCTCCATTTTCATCCTCAATCCGATCTTTGAAAGGTAAAATTTTGTAGAAATTTGGTAGAAGATAAGGGAAAAAAAGGGGGGTTCGAGCGAACCCCCCTTCACCCTTTCGAGCGAAGGGGGGTTCGCTTGAACCCCCTTTTGAATTTCCCTTTGTTTCCATTTTAGAAAACATGGCAAAAAGGGGTCACATGCAAAAAAGGGGTTTGCTCGAAGGGGGGTTCGAGCAAACCCCTTTTTGGGTTCATGCAAACTCCCCCTTCGTGTGAACCCCTAAAAACCCAAAATTTGTTTCATGAGAGTGTTTTTGCAATTTTCTTTCCTCAACGGAATTGTAAACCAGTACTGTGGGTTTACCCAACTTGCTAGATTTTTCTTGTTAGATTTCAAATAATGCAATTATTCTAATTTCCCAAAAATTAAATACCAATGGCCGACTTTAGATATTTGAATTTCAAATTATAAAATGTCGACACTAACATATTTGAATTTGGAGACAAAATAGGGGGACATAGGTGCCCTAGGCACCAGTGTCCTAGACCTATTTTTTAGAATTTAAGGAGTTGGGGGAAAAACATTAAATGAAAGCATTTGTTTTGTACTTGTAAATTGTTAGAAAATAATAAAATGAGCCACAAAATGCATAATTTTTGAAATTAAATGGTCAATTAGGTCCAATTATTTAAGGGGGGAAAAACATAATGTTAAATTGTCTAGGGTGACAATTTATGATGCTACACACAATAATAACATAAATAACATTATATTTATTTCATATTGAATTTTACATTCTTGAGCATTGACTATTATAGCCTTACAATTTCCATATGAAACTAACTTATAGGAATAAATTCATAAAAACCAATTTTAGTTTTATTTATAGAAATGTAAACTAATTTATTATTTATTTAATCTAAACTATGATTTAAAACTAACTCCAACATTCTCCCCCTTATTACATCAATCTAAACAAATGGTGGAACATTGCAAGGACTAAACACAACAACCCTTCTGATGAATTTGATGAAGCATCTCCACCAATTATCCTTTCTCACCCAAGAAACACCAAAATTAACACATCATCAAATCTCCTAACTACCAAACCTATAAAATACCTAAAAATTGAGATATACTCCATTATCCATAAGTATGCCACTCCTCTTATGAATCAAGAAAAGCTCCATTATCCACAAAAAATACACCAACCAACTGTGAATCAACTCACTCAATTATCCATGATAACAAAACCACCAACCAACTATGAATTGAGACTAACTATATTATCCACAGTAACACATCTCCATTCTTAGATCGAGACTTAATTATCCACAAGTACACACCTACAAAAGTATGTATCAAGACAAACTTAATTATTTATAGGTACCACTCACCATGTCTAAAAATTGAGTCATAATTATCTACAAACCAGAAAAAATGTCATGCCCCTCAATGAGCCTTAGTTCAATGTCTTGTTTTCCTTGCTTTAGTTTCATACTTTTCATCGCATTTCTAATAAGTTTCAAAGACATTTCTAGATCTTTTCATATATTTTAAGTATTTAAAGCATTGAAGATAATATATTATATTGAAAAATGGTTGTGTGAATTCTTGAATGTCTATGGAATTTAATGGAGTTTTATGATTAATTATATTTATTAATGATGGAATATTCCTTTGGAATAAACTAACCCTTGCAGTGAAGGATCTATCAACCCGCAACAAAAGGAATTTCAAACTATAGTAGAAGGGTGTCAATCCATCACAGTCAAAGGCGGTTATTGACTACAGTATGTGCATTTTTCTGAAGCTAATGCAGGCAATGGGAAAAGAGTGTGAACATGCTTTATCTATGGATCACTCCATATTTTACTTTTATACTATTAAATATTGGAGGAAAGAAAAGACTCGTAGTAATAGTGGTTAACAACTTGCAATAAGTTATGCCCTGTTAGGAAAATCTTCAATTATAACCATATTAATTGATGTAAGTCCTTATAAGATTCTTATACTCTTACCTCCATTATCTTTCATTTACTATTGAAATAAAACCTAGTCCTCTTCTTATGTTTTTGGGAGAGTTGAAAGTTGCTTATAATTTTTTTTCAATCCAAAAATAAGGGGACTCTCAAAGATCTTGTATATAAGTCTAATCTTATTAGAGATAGGAGAGCTAGATTTTCTGTATGAAATAGATCTGAATATAAGCATGACAGTTAGATACTTTTTTCTTAAGTTTTTGTATGTTCAATTTTTAATAAAGAAGAGGACAACATTCTTCATGAATCTCTCAGTTAGGAATTGAAGGAGTTTGTCATATTGGAACAACTCAAGCAAGGGCCACTTGAGGTATTGCAATATTCATTATAGTTTAGATTAATTAGTTACAATAAAATAAATTTTTGAATTATATTTTTTGATTTGTACATTTTGTTGAGTTATGGAATAAACAATTAATTGTTATTGAATTAAGTTGCAACACAGTGAGTCCTTAAGTTAATGTTTGCACTTACTATAGTTACTCATAAATAATATATGTTATCTAAATTTGTTTCTAGATATAGTTATTTCAATTAAGTCACTTTAATTAGATTTATTTTTGTTACTTTTCTATACACAATCAATTAGGAAGTTTTAATATTCTCAACTACACATACAGTGCCAACATCATCTCAAGATTACGATTCCTTGGTTAAAAATTTAATGAAGCACCTCTACGATAATGAATTGCTTAATAAGGGATTTGTTTGTTTGTTAAGTTGTATGTATGTTATATGTATCAATCTATTGAATACAAATGAGTCTCTACACCCCTTGCTCTATGAAGGGATTGTAAATTAAGTTGATGTTTCTTCTCATGCAGTGTATCATCTCTGAGTGAGAAGCAAAATTGAGATGATAAAATTACCTCCTATCTCCAGCCTCCAATTTGACCCTTTATATCTTAATCACCAAATACAACATTAATGGCTTTGAATGCATCATTAGAAAATGCATAAAAGTATGTGTATAGAGGGATTTTGGATTCAACTGATAATACATCCATTATAATAAAAAAATCCCCTCCTCTTTGTCAAATAAGGAACTCCTACATAAGACTAATTCCCCTTACTTTGTCTTTTATGCGATTATTCCTTTATTTTTTTCCTTATTTCAAAAAAAATCCATTATAACCATATTTATGATGAGAATCAAACAAGATCTAATAATAATTGTTGAGAAATTCAATCTTTATCCAAATATGAATTCTATGGATGAGATACAAGGCCTAGACTATGACAACATGAAAATTTGAAAATTAATTTGTCTTAATACGGAATTACCATGATTAGATCCATCTTCTTTATGATGCTAAAAATCAACTAACATAACATGCTTATAAACACCACCTTATATGAATTTATAATAGTATAAAGAATAACATCACCATAATATAGCATCAATGAGGCATAAATCAACAACACAAGAGCATCACATAACAATATTTATGTGGAGAAATCATTGCAGGAAAAAAACTCCACCAAGAAAAGAGGTCAAGTATGTATTATCATCAAATAAATGAGATTACAATAAAAATACTTCCATTATCCTCTTTTCCTCCAACATGGCATCACCCATGTACCTATTAACAACCTCCTTATGATTCAACATGTCCTTTTTACTATAGAGTAACACTACATTCAACTATTCCTCATATTTTCTACATCCAAAGAGCCAGTTTTATAAATGTGTGAAGAAGTCTTAAGCCCAAAACAAGGATTCCAAAGATGACTCTTCAATCCAAATGACCCAACCCTTGGAAATTCTCCACAAAATATGAAAGGACACTTATTTTTGGCTCTAGCAGTTTCCCTCCAACTTGGAAACCCAAACTTAGAAGATAAGCATTACATTAAATGCAATAATTAATAGAAAACCAAGAGACACTTGTTGCATTTTTTCATGCACTCACTTGGAAAATCCCAAAAATCACTCATTTATCCTTTTCCTTATCTTTTATTATCCCATTCTAGGTGTCCACATGTGGGGAATTAAATATTAAACATTTGTGTCCACAAGTCACCTTTACCGTTGCTAGTGGAACCCATCACCTCTTATGAATATATTACAAACAATGGCGAGGATTACGTATTACAAAATATTTTCTCAATACACCCTAAGTACCTAGGGACACTTTCTAGGATGTTGGAACCATGCAATATGACATAATATTTATAAGGTATATGTCACCTTAATCCTAACATTCTCCCACTTGAAATCATACATTATAAATACACCCATAGGAATCACAAACAAGGGGAAAACACCTCTTAGCCAATCATGTACCATCTGAATCTTCACCATGCTCTCATGTTCCTATAAGTTACCTGCAAAAGCAACCATGATAACCACCATCAAGCAAAAAACTCCTTGCATCCTCTAGCATTCCACCTAGGGAAGAAAAAGGAACATACCAAGGTGAAACATATCAACTATCACTAAACCTACACCAATATTCACATGAACATAAGAATAAAATTCAAATGATAAAAAAGGCTCTAAGTAATGTCTTACTCATACCAACTTGAATTACAACCATTGCAAATTTCAACTCATCAAAGCTAATCATACCTCAAACTAGGGTATACAAAACATCAATAGAACATCATGCCATCAACATACTAACCCAAAATCTATAATCAAGTCTCCATATATCCATCCTCCTATCTCAATGCAACATACAAATGAAAAAATGACCACAAACAAGGCCAACTAACAAGTCTACATTAATACTAAAACAATATCATGGATTTAGATAGTCCACGTTCGAGTCATCCCACTATCATTAAACAAGTGATAAACCCACACAACTGCATAACTCATAGATCCAAATCCAATGAAACATGCAAACTCATCATCACATCAGTAACCAACAAACCAAGATACCAAAGAGGATAAGCGAACATATATCTAGAAACTCCCACTACATGAGTAATGCCAAATATGAAAATAGATCAAGGCATACCAAGTCTACATATAGTAATTCACATAGAGGATGTGGCTAATTCCTCTATTACATAATGTTAAGGAAATATATAATGATATGCAAATACAATATTTACAAAAATGCTATTATACCTCTATCACCACTATTATTCATAGCTCTCTCAAGTTCTTCACACTCAACCATGTGAATACAAACATCTAGGAAGAATACCAAGACCAAAGAGAGAACCTGCAAATCAAACCATATCATTGTTTCACACTAACATGTACCAAGTTGTGTAATATAAGATCTCCTTCACCATTCCCCAAGTGAAAGGATATCAACATCTAACATTCAAATCAAATGAAAACATGACATCAATAGATGTAAACCTCTCATACTGAAGATAGATCAAACCAAAAAAATATTCCCATAATAAAGGGAATATACCCATATCCACAAATCATTTCTTGTACTCTCCAAATAAGTATTCTTAACTAAATCCATAGCTCAAAACCAAAACAAGGAGAAAAATGAAAATCCAAAAACCATGCATCTTCTTCTTGACAAGTTCTAATAACTTCTATATTCAAGACTTACTCATATAAGAAGATAAGATATAAAATAAAGAATGCATTTGATAATAAAGCTGACAATACCTCTTAGATAATTCACCTACCAAGTAGACCAAGAGTGAGATACAAGATTGTCCTGTGCAAACAACACCAAGAAATGTCAATCTTCTCTTCAAGTCTGTAATGGATTCACATCCATAACTAGGTAGGTCTTTCTACTAAAATCCTCATAAAAGAGTAACCATCTCAACATACAATTCCATAAATAAGAGATTTCTTAGCCTCACCCAAGTATCTCTAGCATACATGAGCATCCATAATCCATCCATACCAACTTCAAATTTAGCTATGCAATATCATGAAGATTAAAGCAAATGATTAATACTCAAAATCAAAGAGAGCCAAACAAGACCACTATCAAAGTTCCAACTACAAAATTGGGAACAAAAACATGACATCATGATCTAACATCTCCTCCTAGGAGATCACATGAATAAATAACCATCCATCATCAAATGATGAATCCACATCATTGCCAAAGCTCCCATTGAACCGTGTTACCAAGCTCTTCAGGTATCATGATAACCATCTCCTAACAAAAGATCATCCATGGCCCCAACTCAATCAAAGAACTCAACACCATGAGCTCCTAAAAGGTAAAGACAAGCCATGATCTCCAAACCAATAAGACACAATTTCCACACATCTTTTATCAATAGAACCGAAGATGTCATTAAAATCTCACTATAAACTAAAGGTAGAATATAAGAGCTCCTTATGACACCAACAACCATTACAAAAGACCATCTATCTTCTAATAAAATATTATCCATGGCTCATTACACACTATAACAAAAATAAATTAGAACCAAAATCTCAAAATAAAGAAGATAGAACACATTATATAATTGCATAAATCTCCCATTAAAATTAATACCAAGTTATACATGGCGTTGTGACCAATATCATTGCCATCATTGTCTTGAAAATGAACAAAGCTTCTCATCCATGATAAACAACTGCTATAAATTGAAATGAACAACTATATCAAGTACTACCAATAACCATATCTCACTACAATAAGCATACCAATGTAATAATGATGACCAAAAATATGTCCTACCAAATATAATCCACATCAAACAATTTTAAAGATCTACATATATGCAATATCTCAAAGGAAAAATAAATAATCAATGCTCCAATATCAAATAATTGAAAAATATATTCAACCCCACATCAATATCATGCAAAATAGAGATATTCAAGTATAACATGTGGATTTCTAAGAATCAAACACAAGATCAATGCTAGATCTGATTTCCTAATCAAACCCACATAAGAGTAACCATAGATCAATAAGAATCCTCCCATCAGCCATACAAACTTGTAACTATCTTTATCCATAACATCTTGGATACAGTCTCATCACAAATATACATACCATAGATTTTTTTTAACATGTAAAACCTACAAAACCATTACTATAAATCTAAAATCCACTTTAACATCTAGAAATTCACATAAAACATGTCATTTGAACAATAGAATAAAAATAGATCTACAAACCCATAACTGAAAAGAGAAGAGTAAATTGTAACCAAATAGGAAAACCAAGTTGTGTAGGAGATTATAACATATGAACCATATTAGCTCCACAACTCACAAAGAGGTTAGTGGTTTATCTTTTATTGCTTTCATGTAACAAAGGGCTAAAATCATGAAGCCAACATAAGCATTCCATTTTGTTGTCCAAATCAAGGGTGTTTCTCCATGTAACTAGGATATCAAAAATACCCTTCCAGTATGAACACCTTCTCTCTACACATGACCACAAGATAAAGGAACAAAACTACTAAACAAGAGGATACACATGCATATTATCAAACAAGAGCTCCAAGTTATTGAAACACAACCAACACCATAAAGATCCATAATCATGAGCTTCCAATTCCCAACATAGATCACATTGACAATATCCATGGCTTCTAATCTCACAAATCTGAAAAAAAAAGTTAACTCATAAAATATTCATGCAACCCCACAAGCCTTTCCAACAACCTCAAATTCCTTCTAATAATTTCCAATAAGCTTTCCAGGCTAAGAAATAAAAAACAAGGAATACCTAGAACCTAATTAACCTTCAACTCTGATACAAATTGATGAAAAATAAACAAGCTCCAATAAAAATTGTTGGGGAATTCAATCTCTATCCAATATTACTTCAATGGATGTGATACAAGGCTTGGACTACAACAACATGAAAATATAAAACTTATATGAAACTTAAATTCCTTAATATGGAATTATCATGATTAAATCCATTGTCTTTATGATGCCAAAACTCAACCAACATAACACGCTTATAAACACTACCTTATATGAACTTATACCAGTATAAATAATAAAATCACCATAAGATAGCAGCATTTAGGCACAATCAGCAGCACAAGAGCATCACATTATACAAGATTTATGTGGAGAAACCCTTGCAATAAAAAAATCCACCAAAAGGAGAGGCCAAGTATGCATTATCATCAAATAAATGAGATTACAATATAAATAATTATATTATCCTCTTTGCCCCCAATATGGCAGCACTTGTGTACTTGTGAACAACCTCCTTATGCCTCAACATGTCCTTGTTCTTATAAAGTAACACTACATTCAACTGTTTGTCATATTCTCTACATCCAAAGAGCCAGTTTTATAGATGTGTGAAGAGGTCTTAAGCCCAAAATAAGCCTTCCAAAGATGACACTTCAATCCAAATGACCTAACCCTTGGAAATCCTCCATGAAATATGAAATGACACCTATTACATGTCTCCTATATTTTCCCTCCAACTTGGGTGCACAAACTTGGAAGATAAATATTACATTAAATACAATAAATAATGGAAAACCAAGAGCCACTTGTTGCCTCTTTCCAAGCACCCACTTGGAGAATCCTAATAGTCACTCATTTATCCTTTTCCTTATATTTTATTATCCCATTCTGGGCATCCACATGTGGGAAGAATGATATTAAATATTTGTGTCCATAAGTCATCTTTACCGCTGCTAGTGGAAACCATTGCCTCTTATGAATATATTACAAACAATAGTGATAATTAAATATTAAAAAATATTTTCCCAATACACCCTAAGTGCCTAGGTACACTTTCCAAGATGGTGGAACCATGCAATATGACATAAGATTTATAAGGTAGATGGAATCTTAATCATAAAAATTTCTTAAATTACAAAATTAAATATCATTACCATACAATTTTTTCTAAAGAAATGAAAAATTCACCCAACAAATAAGAAATCACCTATGCATATCAATAGTATCAATAGTGAACCTTAAAACACCTCATCAAAACCTCAAAATGCCTCAACACTTGGGAAATGACACACTCCTCAATGGAGGACCAACAAAATTCATAAAACTATGTTTTCATTGCTATGAATTTAGCTTGCAACACATTAAAATAAAATAAAATAACACATTTTTTAGGCATTTACTTGCTTCAAAAGAGTTTTTCTAAATATAAAAAATTATTGTATGGGATAATGTGAGGCACTCTGGCATGAATCTATAGAATTTAACACCAACCTTCAATATTTTCTTGAAATATAGAAAATAAATTTCACTATCGTGTCTTTGTGACAACACATATTTTGTAATAAATACAAGCAATGTGCATATTTTACGCTTCAATATGGATACCATTAAATGTCTTATGCTTAACAAATGATATATTGTGTGCAACAAATTTTATCTTCTCATGCCTTCAAAGTTTATCACAAAAAAAAATTCTTCACACATGTTATTGTCACACATAATAAGTTATGCTTTGCACAACAAGTGATTGCTTCTATATGCTACCTGAGTACTCTCTTTTTCAAAATTTAAACATAAGCACATAAATATTTATTCTGTTGTGATATATGATAAAAAATTGTGAAGTAGAACATAGATTCAAACAAATCCACATGTTACCTCCATTTCACTAGGACATATCATAGCCTTTTTGATGCCATATTAAAATGGTGATCAAATTCATACAATTACACCATGATTGCACAATTATAATATAGGTAATATTATATTTATTTCAGATTGAATTTTACATTGTTAGGCATTAGCTACTATAGGCTTATAATTCTCATATGAAACTTAGGGGAATAAATTCATGAAAATTAACTTTAGTTTATTTATATAAACTATAAACTATAAACTAGTCTATTTATTATTTATTTAATCTATACTATATACTAAAATATGATGTAATACCAACTCTAACAATATAAATATTTTTATTGCATGCGTATTTATGAGCATTATTATGATTACAATAAAGGTATTATTATAAATATTTAAGTTTTACATAGTTATAATATCAATGTAAAGATGAAAATGTATTCCTTGCACTTCTCTCATTTTTTTGGTCTTTTGTACCTAGTGCAATGACTAGTGTATAAAATAGCATATTTTAACATGGTAGTTGGTAATCAACCTAAGCCTATCTAATGCCATCTTGACACATACCAATGGTTCAAATATGATGTATAGATATAATCACTCATGATTCCAAGTTGATTTCACAAGTGTGGATTTCACCCCAAACTTTTAAAATCAAACCCATGCCCCCTCTTTCTGGCTAGTCAATATAAGCTGACTGAAGTATAAAATATTTCAAATTTCACACTATGGTCTTGTATAAAAGGATATACCCTTATTCATTTGCACACATCTAGAACATAGGAGCAATCTTAAAATGTGTCTATGAGCATCAAATAATTATCACACGACAACATCCTAGACATACTACACAACTACTTCTTGTATTCAATCATTGTTACATACCATTAAATTGCTAATAGGGATTTGGCTAAACGATAAAAATACTTACATAGAAAACTCCTCAATAGTGTCCATATACACAAATTGTAAACATCAAGGTGAACAATTTCCTAACATTAGGTTTAATGTAGATTAAATATTTTTGTAGGGTTCAAATATATGAGTGCAAAGATTACTTTTGCAAGCACAAAAGTGAACCAAAACATCATACACTAAATGTAGAAATATCAATATAGTTGTTAGACAAGTCATAATTTTAGCATAGAGGAAAATTAATTAGAAATATTTGTCATAATCAAATTGACATCAAATCTAGATCTAAGCAGTATTATTTCATTTATTTAAATTTTGTGTAGTTATTTTACTAGCATAATTAGTCCCAACTCTATA
Organism: Sequoia sempervirens; assembly: GCA_007258455.2. Lineage (NCBI taxonomy): Eukaryota > Viridiplantae > Streptophyta > Pinopsida > Cupressales > Cupressaceae > Sequoia > Sequoia sempervirens. The sequence goes on from VDFB02137365.1 coordinate 37,786,281, forward strand.
AACACATTTGTATTTATAGATTATTTTTTTAATCGTTTAGCTACCTTGGATTGATTATAAAAGGTTGTTTAGTTTCCCTTTTCATTTTGGTGAACTTGACTTATCTTACATTCCTTAGAGTTTTACCCTTAAGGTTTATTCTATCTACATTAGGGTTTCAAATTTGATAATTTTTATTAGATACTGTAGCACCCCTCCATTTTTTTGGCTCTTTTGATCGGACAGTGTTTTTTCTTTGTTATGCTTTGTTTCTGTTAATGCTTTGATTATGGTACTTGGTTACTATTTGATCGCAAACTGTAAAGCGATGTGAATGTTATATTTTGATGTGATGGTATTTTATTATGATGTTATCATTATGGCATGCTTTGAATTAGCTTAGCATATATTCAAATTAATGATGCTTTATGCTTTTGATTATATTATTGATGTTAGATTTGTCAGTTAGTAATGTTGTATTGGTGAAGGGGATGAGATTACACCACTCGCTTGCGAGCGCCCTGCGATTTTGAGATTTCTTCTTCACGGTGTGTTATATATATGTTATATATATGCATGTTCAATATACTCTTTGTTCGCAGGTTGACAGGTACAGGACATCGACTCCAACTGGTTTCACAGGTTTGAGCATGTCCATTGGCCAACTGTATTCGATTGGGAGATAGTAGCTAGGTTTTTCATGCCAAGTCATCACCCTAGTCATAGTGTGTCGTCGGGTTTTACTCAAGTTAAGTTGCTTCTATGTTGTTCATCTCTCCTTGATTTTATTTAATTGCAAGTTGGAAAAGGTAAATAAATGGATTTATGTATTTAGGTTGTTTATTAAATAAATATAGTTATAATGTTAGAAATGTTATTTAATTTATTAATTAATTTAATTTAATTAATAAAATAATATAATCTTGGATTAGATTTATTTTATTGATTAATTAAATTAATTGTGTTGAATTGATTAATTAAACTTATTTGTGGAGTAAATAAATTAAATGGTTCATGTTGTTTTGAAAAGTGCATGAAATTAAAAGTGTTAAATTATTTTTGATTTTTTTTTTTAAAGTTGTAAATTCTTTTGAAAGAAATTATTAAAAGTTTTAAATGCTTTTTGAAAAGAAAATTTTAAAAGTATTAAAATCTTGTTGAAAAGAAATTTGGTTTTAATTTAAAAAAAAAAACAAAATATCTCAAAATTCATAGAGGGAGAAATAACTATGGTGGTTTGGATATTTTTGGGGAAGTTGACTAAATTTGGGGAAAATTAATGAGAGTGGAGATATTTCATTTTTGGAGAAAAATATATTGCTATTAAAAGAAATGAAGGTTTGTTTGTTTTGGAGAGGCATTTTGGATTTGGAGTGAAGTCTTTGGAGGAATTCTGGAAAATTGGAAATTGGAGCTCAACACTAGATCTCTTCTTCTTTAAGCTTCAAACAGGGTCTTTCTTCTTCTTTTTTAATTGTTTTGAAAATTTGGTTTTTCAGTTTTGAAAAATTGTTGCAAACAAATTTGAAAACCCTGTTGAAATCATGGAAAAAGAATTTAGATTCTTGTAGAAAAACAAACTCTTACAACAAAAATTTTGGCAAATGAAATTTTAACAATAGAGAATTGAAATAGAAACAAAAAAAAAAGAAATTAGAAACCCTGTAGATTTGAAAATTTTCAGAAATTGAAATCAAGAAATCAGTTTTAAAAATTTTTGTACGAAAAATTTGTCCTATTTGAGTGTTAAATGAAAAATTGGTGTCTATATATGTATATATACATATGTTTTATATATATATATATAAATTTTGTATGTTTGATTTGGGAAATTTTTCCTTGTTTTTTAAAAAAAAATACTATCAAACTTATTTTTCTGGAAGTTACCAGACACATGGGGGAGTTGTTTTTTTTGTTTTAAAAGAAAAAAAAATAAAAATTTAAATTTAAATATTAAAAAATGGAGGGTTGGGGGCTACCCCACAGCCCATGGAGGAGCTACTATGCAAAAGCCCGCTTATCCCACCCAGATTACTTTATTTAAAATTATATATTATATATATATAATATATATATATATATTATATATATATATATATATTATTATATATATATATATATGTATAATATATATATATATATATATATATATATATATATATATATATATATATATATATATATATATATATACATATATATATAAATATATAATGTTTTTAATTATTGTTTATTTAATATATATAATATATATATTATATATAATAATTGTATATTATATATTTTAAATAATTGAAAAATATTTATGAATGGAAATTTAAATAGTTTTTTTAAAAAATATATATTTAAAATATAAATATATATATATATAATTATATATTCATTAAATATATAGTTACATATATATGTTTAAATTATGTTTAATTATAGTTTTTCTATAATGATTTTATTATAGATGTGAAGGTGGTTTTGTAAGAGAATAATGTTAATTATTTTTATTGTTACTTGCAATATGTCATTGCTGTGCTTGGATTTAGGAAATCCTAAAATAGGGTATTAAATTGAAAAATTGTCTTTTCATTATGTGATTTCTCTCATTCTAGATGTTGGGCAAATGAAGTTATTTGTTTATGTAAGTCTTCCAATTGGGGTTTTTATTTAATTGTGTGGGTTGTCGTAATATGTTAGTCAACCTTTGAATTGCCTTGGGTAGTGCATCTTAATGTATCCAGTTAGATACCCGGTTATCGCGAACGGGATGTGTTGACTTTATGTTGTGGATAGGGATTTAATATCCTTAGGTCGCACTTGTGTACCCTTGGGTTGTGGAGTTATTCCACGTGTTGTCTTAGAGGAGTGGTTTACAATGAGGGCTAGCACACAAAGTGGTGCCAAGGTAACTCATTGTAAGTTAGTTAATCCAGTGATAGTGTAAATAAATTGATTAGAGGAATAGGTAGTATCAAACACTTAATAAGATTAATTTTGCCTCGCTCATGGACGCAAGGGCTTGTATAGACTTGGGATGGGACGAGAAGGCCTGGAATGGCAAGATCGTTATCTTGTATTTACGAGAGATAACTGATTCCACATTGGTTTGCATGAGGGGTTGGGAGTCATTAGAAGTTTTTAGGATATCTCGAGATAGGGGCCGGGACCTAGGAAGACTTACCAGGATATCCCATGTAACATTGTGATGACACTTCTCCTAAGTCAGCAGTATGTTTGTATCAGTGATGCAATTGATTATTTAACTTTGGAAGCATTGTAACCATTGTGTTAAGTGATGTTGCATTTGTATTTGATTCAGTTCAGTTATGTTTTAGCTTGTGTCTAGAGGTAGATGGCCTTGTCTAGGAATCCTTGTTACTATCTCCTAGCACGGGGGGTGGGCCTTCAGGTACCACTTCGTTGGGTGGAACGTGCACCTTACTCCATTGGGTTTTCTTCTTGTTCATGTGGATGAGATTTCCAGTTGGAGAGCTCGTGGGATCCAGTTTCATTTCATGCTTTATTCATTTCAGTTGAATCTTGTAATTTATTACCCCTCATTTGTTATCGAGGTGGAAGATGTAATTTGTAACCATGCTTATTGGATTTACCTCATTAGGGGAATGAGAGTTGCAATCTTCTTGTTCAATTATGTTATTTGAAATCATGTGGTATCTCTTATTCTTTGATGTAATTTATCATGTATGGAATGTATTTGTACTTAATTTCTTAAGTAATTAAATGTTATGGTTTCAATTCATGTTTCTTGTTTGGGTTTTAAAGTAATCTCAGTCTCGTAACCTTAGAGGTTGTTGGCAATGGGTAGTGAACTTGCATGTTAATTGTACTTAAAGAAAAAAAAAATTGTGCATTTGAGTAGTTAATTGCAACTTCCTCTAGGGTTGCATGGTGGGGCGTTACAGATACCCCCATTTAAGATCTAGTTAGGGCCAAATACACCCTTTATTTTTTCTTCATTTTTCTTATCTTGATTAGGGATTATTTTTTATTAGTATGAAAAATAAGTTTTGAAGGGACCTAAAACCCTTTACATCAAAACACTACACCAAAAGAAAGGCCCATCCAAATAGCAGCTAGACAATAGCTAGCAAAAAGAAAAACAAAAGATAATAGGTCTTCATATTCTACAAGGTGTCAACAACCTCTAACTCCTAGTTGTAATGCAGGCTAACCAGGTCCAACAACTCATTCTTCTCTTCAAAATATTTCTTGTTGCCATGGGTTCTAGCACTAGGTCCTTTTGCTTCATCCACTATTTGTTTTTCCCTTTTTATTTTGTGACTTTCTCCTTTTTTTTCTATTCTCAGGGATATGCCTAGCAATTTGTTCCTCCTTAAGCTCCTTAAACTTCTTCATGAGGATCCTCAAAGCCTCAACATTATTCTTGATTGAGCATTGACTAATTTTTAGGAGATTCTCAATATTGGTATTAATCTCCCAAATTTTATTTTCCATAGCCTGCATTCGTCTATCATAGTCCTTTGTTAACACATTGATGGATTCCTCAACATCATCTAACCTAATTTTTAGCTCTCTATTTCTAGACCCAGAGTGGTCTCTCTCATTAGAAGCTCTTTCTTGTAGGCCTCAAACTTTAACATTAGTTTTATTAATTTCTAAGAAAAACCATTTTGCCAATTTGAAATAACTAGCCACTCCCTCCCTAGATAACCCTAGAAAATCATAAATTTCATTTCTATTGGCATGTAGGTATGATAAATCTTCAGAAAAAGGGGGATATTAATGACCTCTATGTTTTCCTTGGAATTTCTAGGAATCTGGTTTGTGGCCATCCTAGCGTCAGTATTTTCTTTGCCTTTATCACTCTCCACCCCAATCTTCTCCTCGCCTTTTCCCATCTCATCCCTATAGGTTTTTGAATTATGTTTACCTCTCCTTTGACCTTTTAAAGCCACATCCTCGTCCCTAGTATGAGAACCTTCAGACCACAAAATGGCCTGCTTAGCTTTCTTTTTTAGAGGGGTCTTCTTACCACTAGCCTTTCTTTTCTTTTGCACTTCATCATCAGGAGTCAAAGATAGCACCTCCATAGATTCATCCCCTTCATCTTCCTCCCACCATTCTTCATCCTCATCATCATCCAAGGAATCAAAACTCATGTCAGAGTAGTGAACAACCATAGGACTATTTTTTCTTAATAGTACCCTTACCCTTCAGAGACCACATAGCGGTCTGGGTCATAACATATTCCATGATCAACACGACTAAACCCTCATGGAAAATTGGCAATTTAGGGTTTTTCAAGTGCTCTTTCACAGAAAAATCCAACAATGTAAGAGGAAATATGGAAAGTACACTAAAATATTATTTCTAAAGTGATTCAAAAATATAAAATGGACACCTAAGATAGTAGTATACCTTCCATTGAGAGTAATGTAGTGCATAATAACCTTAGCAATCTCAACCCAAATGGGTTTGGTAGAGAGTTTATCATACCCCCAAGAAGACAATTTCACTATCTTATCCCATTCATTACCTTTGAAGAATTGATTCATGGCTTCCTCATTTACTTTCTTGTCATGGAAGAAATTTCTTCCATGCAATTGCAACGTCGTTATTTGTGTTAGTACCTCCTCTATAATAGCAAATTATATACCATTGACAGTCATAATTCTATTTCTCCAACCATTTATGAAAAGCTTAGAAGCTTCTAGATCATGCCCACAAAGCCTTTCCATTTAGGGTGTTAGACTCCCCTCCTCCAAGATTCTCCACACCTTGGCCTTTCTGCAAACCGCATCACATGAAAGAGGCTCCACTCAACTTATGTATCCTACCATTGTCACCAAAATTCATTTGCTTTACACCTCCCAATTTTTGTTCCTTAACTCCAAGCAGAGGCAAAAAGAGAAAGAGAGCCTTTTAGTACCTAGAAAGCATGCAAGAAAACTAGGAGTAATTAACTCCACGTCCAATCCTTTAAATTTTTTTGTGCATACTATCATTATTGAGGATGGTTAGAGCCTCGATGGGTACTAGCAAGTACCCATCCCAAATTTTAATAGATTTCCTTTTAACCCCATCATTGGCAAAGAAGTCTACCAAATAATTACCCTCACGTAAGATGTGGGTTATCCTAATATCATCAAACAAATTGATCATATCAAGAAAATTAGAGATTAATGATTCAATGGACCAACTAGGAGGGTACAATTTATTAAGACATATTATAATGTTCAAAGAATCCCCTTCCACCCATAATTTCTTAAAGCCTCTATCATAGGAAAGTTTTATACAGTTGTACGTTGTTGCTGCTTCAACAAGGTGATTAGTTTGTGTTGCCAATGGAAGTGCCACCTTTGAAACAAACTTGCCTTTATCATCATGTAACACTCCCTCACATCTACCTGGCTCAATATTTCCTATAGCTGCCCCATCAATATTAATTTTTATCCACCCTTTTGGTGGACACATCCACACCACATTATCTCTGGAAGATCTCATATTCCTTAGAGAAATATATATCTTTGTCTTGAGATTCCAATTCTCAGCAACCTGGGACTCAAAATCATATATCATAAGCTTTTGACCATCAACTTTATTTTTAGATATTCTAGCCAAGAAATTTTCTTTAATAGCTCTTAGGATTTTAAATAAAACAACATCCTCCTTGAGTTTCAATTCCCCGAAGACACGATTGTTTCTCTCTTTCTAGAGACCCCAAGCAACATGACGGGCCATTATAGACCAAAGCATATGAAGTGAGGGGTTAGCAGAAGGACATATTAGTAGAAATAGAAATCCTTAAATGAATTAGGAAAAACCCATATTAGGTTCCACATAGAAAGAATCTAGCCTCAAATAGAACGAGAGAAACTAGATCCAAGGAAGATGTGAAAGGCATCTTTAGAACTATATTCACAAAGGGAACATCTATTAGGGTAAGAAAACCCCCTTCTACATAAGTTATTAATAGTTAAAATTTTGTTCTGAACCATAATCCAAAAGAAGGTATTGATCATAGGCATCAACAAATGATTCCAAAAAAGGCTCCAAAAGGGAGGAGGATGTTACTACTCCAACAACAAACCAAATTCCGAAGCCACAAAGAAAATTATATCCAAAGAGGGAAACCAAATTAACTTTTTATTTTTTGGATTGGGAAGGGATATGAATCTGAGAGATGAATAGTTGAAGCTCTTCTAGAGATGGGTTGAAATTCCTTAGATTTCTCCATTTCTCATCTTGAATGTAGTCAACAACCGAACACCCAAAAGTGCTGATCTTGATTAGGGATTATTTTCATTATATATTTTATCCCTATCCATCAACCAATTGATTATGTGTTGTTGTTAGATAATCCATCACGGATCCTTATGAGCCTTTTCCTTGGTTTTATATGGATACATATATTAAGGATTATTAAGTGTTTTTACACTTCATTGATTCATATTATTTGATCCATGATGATATGGCATCCTTCTTTCATATTAACGAAGTTTCATGTTCCAAAAGTGAGTTGTTTTCATGGCTATCTACCTTCTCCTCCATGGAATTTATTAGTGCTTTTCCATCATTTTAGAAGTCTTTATTCATTTTTATGCTTAATTCATGATGATTATTCCCCTTGTATGGTGGATGATGATGCCAACCCACCTTCTAGGGACACATCTAGAGACAATTCCTTGTATGAGGAGGTTTAACCTTCTTTAAATATTGATGATATTATTGAGCATTGTAATTCCTCTCTTTGTATGCCATAATAGCCCTATTTTTATCCTTAGACTCTCATCCCTTTAATAATGTAATTTATGAGGAGTTATGAGATAGTGACTTGTGTGAGGTGTCTTATTTTATACATGATGGTGATATGCTATGCTTTATGGTGATAATTCATGTACATATCATGTTGACTTAATGGGTACATTCATGATGATTCTTTACCTTGTGATACATTACATCATGGTAGTTAATTAGTTTCTCATGTAGATATAATTGATGATTCCTCATCTTGTACTAATTTATAATATGATATCATTGCTCTTATTGAGGAGTTATTACTTGGTGACTTTGATAGTACTAGTGATACATCTTTACATATCCAATCATTCTTATTTAAAAAATACAATTCTATAAATGATATTAATCTCTTTAATGAGTGAATTTCAGGATTAATTTATGTGTTAAAGTGTTAAAATGATTTGATTCATCTTTTATTTTTTATAATTAATTTATGTTGGCACATGATTTCACTACATATTTTTAGTTTCAAAGAATACTTGAGTATAATTTGGATGGGTCTATGCATCCTCATATTTCATATTTAGATGTTGTCCATAATCTTCGCCTAATGTGCATATGACATCTTTATTTCACCCCCATGAGACTTAGCATGGATTTTTAGGGTACAAATATTTCCCCACCACCTCACATGTACCTATATTCTACGAGGGCCCTACTATACAAAGTTATTATGTGATTTGGCATATTTATCATAAAAAGGCTAGATAATAGAAAGTCATTAGCACACAAGCCATCTTTTCCATCTAGTGAGTTGAATTTTTCCTCCACCTGGGATTATAACCAAGGCATGTAAGAAATATGATTATATTAGTAACCTTCCTAATACAAAGGCTAAGATATATCTTTAGGATTTTTTGTGTACGCCACCTATATAAAATGATATTATACACGAGTTTCAAAAAAGATCTAATTACATTTCAATATTCCACCATGAATTGGTGTCTATGATATAATATATAAAATATAATAAACACATATTAATTAATTTGATAGAATGGATCTTCCACTTGAGTTAGTCATTACTTAGCATTTATCTCTACATATTATGGTGATTTTTTTTGATATAAAGGTAAAAAGTTACTTTGTTGATAATGAATTCAACTTTAGAAGGATCTCTCAAATAATGTACATAGAATACTAAAAAATGGGTACTTATAAATATGCAAAATATGTAAACTAATGAAAAAAATATGCAAATATATGGAAACAAGATAATATAGAACAAGAATTGGGAATAGTTTTACCTAGTTATGGAATGTAAGAGTCTTGAAACTTTATGTGAGATTTTATAAAAAAATAATACAAGTTTCCCTAAAGTGCACTCCTAATAACATAAAAATGGTGGCAAAACTAACAAAACCTTGCTATTATTGGTTTATGTGCAAGAGAGATAAATGGAATAAACACACTTTTTACTTGATTTTAGTGCCTACATATGAGCTCCTCAAGATCCATGAATATAGAGTCATGTACTTTATCACTACCACAAATACATATGATCAACTTGATAAACTCCTAATTGATACTATTTCTAAGAAAAACTCCTAAGAAGCCCTTGAAGTCTATGTAGGAACATCTCTAGTGGATAACTAGTTTATTTTAAATACCCCTTATATACCTCTTTGTTGATGAATTGATGGTTCATACATAATTGTATTCTGGATTCTAGAGCTTAAAGTAATGCAATGCCTCTTCAAATTATGAATGAGTTAGGTCTACAAGTTTCCTATTCTTATGGAAAATGATTTTTTATCGACTCTATGGAGGTGAATATTATTGGAGTTGTTAATATTGTAGAGGTTCAACTTTCCACATAATCTAGTAAGTATTTTATGATGGGTATAATAATTATTGTTAGTTATGGAAAGTGGGGTATATAGTTGTCAAGAAAGTGGGCATCATCAATTAGTAGTACTATTCAAATTGACCTATCTTATGCCACCATACCATACATAGAGAAGTGAAAGTACATAAAGAGAATAAAATATTGTACACTAGTAAATACATTGATAAGGATACTAATGAGATAATTTACTTAGATGATGGTCCTAATCACTCTATTGGGTATTGTGATGAAAATGATAACTACATTATTGATCCTATCCTCTGACCTTTTCTTGTTTATGATGGATTATTTTTACTTATGGACCATTTTATTTATGGAATGTGTTCCAAAGATGAAATAAGCTTAACTTTAGTTCTTATTTTTCCAAACAATAATTCTTCTAATTTTTCCTTTATGTTTTCTTTTCAATTCACTAATAAATATGTAGAGTATGAAGTTCTAATATTGGGATTGAATATCACTAAAAATATGATCTAAAGTTCCTAAACACTTTTTAAGATTTATATCTAATTATGTCAAGGTGAGGGGTATCTATGTAGTGAAAGATAAGATATTAAAATTATACCACACTGCTATTTGGTACACCATGGATTTGTTTGTTGGTTATTGGTATTGAATCAATAGATAGGTTCAAGAATGTTGCAATAGATTCTTTAGTTATACTGGTATTCAAATTTTATTTACATGTGATATCCCATTATTGCTCTTATACTATAAAATTTATCATAGGTTACACCATACATGATAACATATACAACTAGAAAGAATTTGATGAAAAAAAATACATTTACAAATTCTTCAATTGTATGGATGAATTTGACAATTAATTAATTACTTGAAATCCCATGGTTTAGGTTAAAAATGAAAAATAAATTCTCTTTAGGAATGAAATAGTCTAGGTGAAAACTAACATCATTCAAAGAGGCATTGTTGAAATTGTGAAACATACACAAGAGCAAGATCAAATAGAAAAGAACACCTTCCACAAATGAGAAAAGCAAGAAAAGATCAAATGAGAAAAGCAAGAAAATATTTTCTATTACTCAAAAATAAAAACTTACAAAATGAATGTGTAGAGTCCCTACTAATGTCTAGTAAACTTGGTGACAATCACACAATTCAAAGGGGAAACCTAGCTGAACAGTCTACTTGAACCTTTGGAAAGACCTTCACTAAATTATCAACCAAGGCTAGTAAGCTTGTGATGGTACTAGCACTATATGTTCTTTCAAAGACTCAAGACTACCTAAATCATCCTAGCATAGGTATTACACTTGTTGAGAAATCATAAAAGTGCGTAACAATAAAAGAAGTAATGCTGGCACTATTGCTACAGGTACCTATAGTATAAGACTATGACTAATTTACTGTCAAGAAATTAATGTTGGAATTTAATTAATACTTTTAACTAAACCTAAACTCTGGAGTACATCAAGCTTATGCAAACTAAGGCATAAATGTGAAACAAGAATTATTCATGAATCTATTTACAACTGTAACACAAAGAATCTAATTAACACATGTATTTATGAAGTAACTGCTATAACATGAATAATTATATAGAAAATGACATGAGGAATAGTTACCTTGAGTGGCCCTTGCTCAAGTGACTATCTCCATTGATCTAACCCAAATCTAGCTTCTTAGGTTAACACAATCATAATAACTTAAAACCATTCATTGCACAACTTCAAAATATCACATAAGATTCTGTTGGGATATCTTATTCATGAAATCATGATTAAGAAATAAACATTGTATGTGTAAGAACAAAAACTAACTAAAAATACCTGATAGCCTCAACAATTAACTAACTTGTATGCCTCAACCACCGAGCCATACATATAGGCACAAGGGAGTTTATTAAAACAAGGACTTTAAATTGAAATCATAAATCACCACTCCCTATATACCAGATTATGATAAAAACTAAACAATCTAAACCATAACTGAAAAAAGGAAGAAGAGTCCAAATATAATCGTGACTCTCCTACAACAAGAACTGAAATGTGGACTATTTGAATTAGTCATGTTGGACTCCTAACTGTATCAGGGTTCTTCAAAATATTTATTAAATGTCATAATGATGCACAATCATCTTAATTAAGTGCCTCCATGTTGGAATCACTATGCTCAGTTTATTTTGGAACCTCCCCTGCTTTGCTATCTGGAAACTCCTTTGGTTGCAAGTTGTACCTCACAGTTGTTGTAGGCTATAATCTACCTCCTGTAGCTCCTTGGCTACAAAGAGTTAGTTCATAAAACATATACACAATACTAACAACCATAAATAAGCATAGACATTCATTACATTTCATACATATTCACACATTAATTATGCAATAACCATCATATCATAATCATATTTCCATATACTTTAAATCAGGTTTAGGTTTGCGTAATGAGCCTAAAAGATAACATAGTGTAGGAATATGTATAAGACAAGTGTTTGAGAAAGTACACGATCTTGCATAAAAATATTAGAAAACTAACTAGTAACTAGACTCATCATTTCCCCCCAACTACCCATTTGCTTCTCCTCAAGAAAATCAACTAGGGATGGAGGTTGTAGTGCAAAGTGATTTCTTTGAAATTTGTGACAACATCCATTCCTTTAATCTATTTCAAATAAAATCCTCTATAGCATGCAAGTTTATTCATTTTGATAACCTTAGCTTTCTCACATTCCTCATTCTTCTCCCCTGTCTAGTGTGGTATTGGGTAGAGAAACATTGGTGGATGGAAGGTGAGTGGTACCTATTCAAGTCCTTTGTCCTTGGCAATATCCATGTACCTGTGTGTTCTCTCAAGTATTACCACAAAATTATAAAAAAAGTGGGGCTCTTTACTTTTTAACTTAGGGGTTAAGCTGTCCCATCTTTCTCACACAAACTGGTAAGAATGATGGTTGATTCCAATAATCAATATCTGCATCCTTCTATAATCCCGCATTCTCAAATTAAAGATTTTCATGCCCACACCTTTGTGCTATAAAATTTGTAACCATTCTTCTATGATCACATCAAAGGTTTTAGATTCCTTTCGTATTGGAAGAGAAACTAATTTATCTATCTCCATATACTCTCGCATGATTTCACCCCTATAGTTTTCATTCCTAAAATATGATGCTAGTGCTCTTAATTACAAATCTCCAACAAACATTAATGGGTTCCATTCTATATCTTTTGGTACAACATAATTATATAAATAGTATTCACACAATTGATCCTATTCTTCTGGTTTGGTATCAACAAAAACATTTAGAAAATCAAATTTCCTACTCATAGCAACTAGCTGATTACTAATCAATCTACTATGTTGATAACTTAAGAAATTTTCCTACAAGAACAAAGCATATATCCTAGTTGGAGGTCTACATTTAACAATCTGGGTGGTCTTATCTGCTACTTCTTCCACCTTGACTGCTAACCTTTTTAATTCAATATCTTTACTCTCCAATATTCTAGTATGATTTGAGACCATTAATTATTTTTCTTTCTTCCAATTCTCCTTTTGCTGAGAGAATTCCTGAGTTGGTAACCTAGAGACATGGTTGTATGATAGATTAGAGTTTTTGCAGCAAGGGGTCTTCTATTCTCAGCTGTAAGTCGTTTGCTTCTTGCTTTAACCATTGCTAATTGTGCAAGCAAGTCTAACTTTGACCCATATCCATAATAAGTATACAATTTTTCCTCCAATTCTTAAATTTTCAATTCCCTTTCCTTGTCCCTTTGTTCATAGGTTTTTACCTATTCTTCTAATTTCTCGATTTGCTCCAGTGCTTCTTGTAATTCCTTTCTGACATTTCTTTCCTCTAAAAATAATTCCTCATCCTTCAAAAATTGTTCGTCACCACCCCCAATGTACTCATAACCCTCACTATTAGGGCTAATTGGGGTTCTTTTCCTAGTTTTGTTTACAACACAAATGTCCTCTGAATCTGTGTCAAAGGTGGTTGATATGTATCATTTCCATTTTGTGGGAACATGCACATTTTCAGATACATTATCTTTTAGTTTTGAATCAGTTCCTACTATCATAATATCTTCTTCTTCTTCTGGTTTCTTAATACTACCCCTCATGGTACCTTTCCTTTTTAGGTAGTGTGAACGCCTTGGTTGAGTGGGCTTCTTCTTCTTCACCTTTGAAGGTGCAAAGGAAGAACCACCTCTCTTCTTTCTAGTTTTTGGCATTTTAGAAGAATTTGGGGTTTCATGTAACACTTTTGTTATAGCATATATATACCTTTATTTTTGTAGAGTATCCAAGGAATATTCCTTCATTAGATCTTGCATCAAAATTTCCTAAGTTTTATTCATCTCTTCTGATATAACATTTTCTTCCAAACACTAAAATATTTCATAGTAGGAGATTTTCCATACCGTAACTCATAAGGTGTCTTTGAACTATTCACTCTTGCTTTTCCTCTATTAAGAATGTACATTATAGTATGAATTACTTCTCTCTAATAGACATACAGTAGGTTTGCTTCCTTCATCATGGTTCGTGTTTCTTCTTGAACTGTCTCGTTCTTCCTCTCCACAACTCCATTCTACTGAGGAGTCCTAGGAGCTGATAATTGTCTCTTTATTCCATGATCTTCACAAAAACTATAAAAATAATTAGAGGTGAACTCACCACTTCTTTTAGTCCTCAAGAACTTTATTTTCAAATCTATTTCATTCTCAACCATATATTTAAATTCTTTAAACTTATCTAAAGCTTCTAATTTTTCTTTGAGAAATGTCACCAAAGTCATTTTAGAATAATCATATATTAATAACATGAAATACATGTCACCTTGAGAGCTTTTTTTTTGGAGGGTCCAAATAGATTTGTATGCACCAACTTCAAAGGTCCTATAGTATAATATTCTTTAGTTTTGAACCCCTTCTTTGTTTGCTTTCCAAACTAACACTCTTTGCAAATTTCATTGATAGGGTTTGTAATCCTTGGCAAATCTCTCACAACATCAATAGAATTGATCTTCACTAGGCTATCAAAGTTAATGTGACCCATTCTTCTATGCCATAGCTAACTTCATTGATTTGTGACATAAATCACTTAACACAACCTTTGAGCTAATAAACATTTCTTTTTGTCCTTGTTATTGCAACACCCAAATTTTTGAACCTTCCTTTTCTGATTTCACAACCATCATCCTAAAACACCAAATTGTATCCTCTGCTACACATTTTTCCTACATTAAGAATATTATGTCAAAGAACCTTGACATAAATAACATCATCTATTTTATGTTTTCCATCAAAGCTAATTGAACCTTTTCCACAAATCTTAGCAAATGGATCATCACCAAACTTAACAAGACCACCATCATACTTCTAAAGTTTAACAAACTTACTCTTGTCACTTGTCATATGATTTGAGCATCCACTATCAATTATCCAACAATTCCTCTCCTCTCTTGCATGAAAAGTAGTCACCATAGTTACTTGAATATTGTGACCTATTTTCTGAGCACTTTCCTTCACACATCTTTCACGATTGATAAAGTTAGTTCTAACATTTAAAGTCATGAACAAGCATTCATCAATATTATCATCATGATAGTCTATTTCCTCATCATTAGATACACCATTGTCTTTTTCAACATAATAACTCTTCTTAAATGATTTACCTTTATGATCCTTTTGTTTTTCATTTATAACTTTGATTAGAAATTTAGAAGGATAATGACCTATCTTTCCATAATTGAAACACTTAAAGGGTATCTTACCTCTATATTTGCATGTGACCTTTTTCAATCCCTTTACAAATTTTTCTTCCACCTCATCAAGATCATCAAAATTTGATTCATCATCCTTCTCTACCTTGCTGAATTTAAAGACAATTTCTTTCTTTATAGCATCTTGACCAAACTCTCTCAATTCAAAATACATTAAAGCACCAAATTATGATATCTCAGATATTGATCTAAATTCTGAGCTTCCTCAATAGGAAAAACTTTAGAACTATAAGATTTAGGAAGAGTTCTCAATATCTTTTTTACAACTTCACTTTCTTCTAGCTTACCACCAAGACCATTGATGGTATTCAAAACTTCATCCACTTTGAGCATGTAGGTTGTAATGTCTTCATCTTTTGACATCCGTAGGTTTTCAAATTTGGCTTTGAAATTTTGCATCTTTGCTTGCTTAACCTTATCACCTTCTTCATAAATTCTTTGTAACTTCACCTAGATATCTTTAGCAGTTTTGAGACTTATCACTTTCCCAAGTTTAGAATCAGAAAGACCACTCAAGATAGCACTTCTTTCTTTTCCATTATTCTCATAATTCTTGACCTCATCATCACTTGTTAGGCCATTAGTAGGCACAGTATATCTAGTTTCAACTGACTTCTAGACACCAAACTGTAGAGAGACAAGAAAGGATTCCATCTTGGATTTTCATAAAGCATAATTCATTCCATCAAATATAGGATCTTTGACATCCTTCCTGTGTGCCATCTGAATCTACCTCAAGCGGTTAAGCTTCTTCCAAGGAATCACAACTTTGATACCAATTTTTAGATACACAAGACAAATGAGAGGGGGGTGAATCAATTGTACATTAAAACCTCAAATCCTCATTAACCATCAAACCCTTATTACCATCAATAGAATTTAAACAAATGAAACATAGACACATTCAACAACATACACAAGAGAACACTAGATTGATGTGGAAAACCCTAATCAAGGAAAAAATGTTGAGGATTATCTCACATATATATGAATAGCAACACCAAATACAATAGGCTCACTATTGGAAGGGCTCACTACCCAAAAGAGTGTTGGATGTTGTGGTTGTGTTGCTGATATGTGGTTGTCATTGATGTCAACACTATTAGCATTAATTCATTTGAAGTTGTATATGTCAAGGATATTGAGAAAATTGTAATGAAATGAGTTGCAAGTTGTCAGTGGTGAAGTGAAGTTCAGTCTGTTGGTGAGTTCAGTATGTTGATGATCAAAGGTTGTGGAATAAAGGGTTTCTTGTCGATTATGTCTAGTTTATCCAGGCTGAGGTTCAAAGTTCCGTGTGAATTTTTTATCGAGTTATGAAGATTTGTATTCTGACAGTCTTTCTATTACTTCAATTTGTGTTCATGAATGAAGATGATGTGATTTTAGTTAGTTCAGTTGTTGCAAATGCTTCTTTGGTGATTCATGATGTTTTTGGATGTTTCTAGATCATTCTCTATCTATGTTGCATGTTTGCATTGATCATTGTGCTCACGATCTGAGATTTTCTCTTGCATGTTCATGTTTTTCATGTTTTTGGCCGACAAGGTTTTTGTAGCGTGTTGTGGATCTTCAAGGAATAATTTTTGAATATGGATCATGTTCAAAGATGTTATTTGGGGTCTTCACTATGTTTTGACTGACCTTGGTTGATTCACATTAATAATTGTTATTGATTTGGGCCGACAATTTGTATTCATTTTATTATTTTCTTGAGGCCGACATGTAGCGATTTAATTTCTTGTTGCAGATATATATAAGCGATCGTTTATTTCATTTGAAGTATGCCGAATGTGTGTGTGCATGAATAATGTTCTATATCATTTGAAGGTAGAGTAAAGTGTGAAGAAGAGTGAAGAAGAGTAAAGAAAAGTGAAAAAGTGTTCATGTGCTTAATCGGAACTGTGATCAGGCATTAGCAAATGCTATTTTATTAGTTCAAATCCCTGTGGATGTAATCTGAATCCTTCTGTAAGATAGTGTGTCTTCCTTTGGGTAGTAATCCTTGTTGTAATTAAGCAGTGAGCTCTAGGTAGTGCATCTGAATGCATGTGCATTCCCCATTCATATTTCTTTATACTTTTAACAGGGTATAATCTTGTGGACTGATATCCACCGTGGTTTTCCCCTAATAGGGTTTCCATGTAAAAAATTCTTGGTGTTATTTGTGTTTCTGATGTGTTGATGATTTATATTTTCATGGTTAATAATCAAATCTAAGAATAAGGTTGATAAAGTTAATAAGTTGTGAATTTTTGTGACAACTGATTCACCCCCCCTCTCAGTTGTCTACCCTTATGTTGCCAAAAATTGGTATTAGAGTAGGTTCCTTGGAAGAAGTTTAATAGCTTGAGGTGATCCAGGATGGTGACTTACAAGAAGGATAGTCTAAGATTTGATGGAATTCTCTATGGAAGACTCGAATGGAGTGCCATATGAGATGCATTGGTGAACCTTACTGAGGCATTACAAGTAAAGGTATGTTATACCTCAGAATGGTCCTACTATTACTATTGAGCTTAGAGATGTTGAGTACAATATCAAGGCTAAGGGAGCATTGTTGAGTGCTTTGACTGATACTGAGATGACTAATGTTATGGATCTGAAGATTTCTTATGAGATCTAGAAAAAGTTGGAAACTTTGTATGAAGGTGATGCTAATGTGAAGTTTGCTAAGTTGTAGAGTCTGAAAGGGAAATATGAAATGTTGAGAATGGGTGATGATGAAATAATTACTACTTTCATGAAAAGAGTGAATAAAATTGTGTGTGGTATTAGATGTGTTGGTGGACAATTGGAAGGATCAGATATTGTTGCTAAAGTGCTTATATCCTTGCCTATTGGTTACAAAGTCAAAGCTACAACTATTGAAGATCTCGGTACTGTGACAAATGTTACTCGAGATATGTTGATTGGTAAGCTTATTGCTTTTGAGTTGAGTGAATTTGGTGATGCTTTTCCTAAGATGGAATCTGCATTCAAGCCTACTACATCTAGAAGAGATAAATAGAGATATGATCCAAAAGAGAGTTCTTCTAGAAAGACATTCAAGTATGAAGAAGAAATGAGGTAGATTGAAGAAGAAGAAAGAGAACTGGATGAGCTTGAAGCACTAATTGTGAAAAGAGAAGCCAAAGGACAAGGTAAGTATTAAGGGAAGTTTACTATTAAATGTTTTTCTTGCAATAAGATAGGTCGTTTTGCATCAAGGTGTCCGGAAAGAGTTTCTAAACCAAAACATAACAAGCCTAAATTTCAAAAGAAGTGTTATTATGTTGCTAATGAAGAAGTGACAGATGATGAACCTGATAAAGGAAATGGAATCGAGAATGAATGGGTATTTATTGCTATCAAGGAAAATAATCCTATGTCTATTGAATCTGCTAGTTGTACAAATATGGAGAAATCCCTAGCTGCTCAAGTTGAAGAGAAAGATGAATGGGTGATTGATAGTGGATGCTCTCATCATATGACAGGAGATAAAAGTAAGTTTGTGAGCTTGGAAAAGTATGATGTTGGTGTTGTGAGATTTGGTGATAACACAGCTAGTGTGATCCATGATAGAGGATGCATTTCTCTTGATGGTAAGAAAAATACTGATGATGTCCTGTATGTGGAAGGTATGAAGCATAATCTTTTGAGTTTCAGATAGATGGTTGATAAGGGTTACAATCTTCAGTTCAAGGATAGAAAGTGCAAAATATTGGGGTGTTCTAGAAATGTGATTGCATCAACTACAAAAACAAGAGGTAATATCTTTCATTTGAATGTTGTTAGTAAAAGGTGTTTTTCTTGAGTTGATGATAGTTGGTTATGGAATAGAAGAATGTGTCATGTTAACTTTGACAATATTATCAAGATAAGTTCTACTTAGGTAGTGAGAGATCTTCCTAAGTTGATGAAACCTACTAATGCCATATGCAAGGAATGTTAATTTGGGAAGCAAACTAGAATTTCATTTCAAAGAAAATAACATAATTCAAATGAATTGTTGGAGCTTGTGCATACTAATTTGTGTGGTCCTTCTAGAGTTAGAAGTTTACAAGGTTACAGGTATTTCATGTTGCTTATTGATGATTATTCAAGAATGATGTGAGCTACTTTCTTAAGGGAGAAATCTGAAGCTCTGGAGAAGTTCAAGATATTTAAGGCTATGGTTGAGACAAAGATAGGTTTGAAGATTAAATGTATGAGATTAGATAGAGGTGGTCAATTCACTTCCGGTGAGTTTAATTCTTTTTGTGAAATGCATGGGATAAAGAGACAATTATCTACCCCGCGGACCCCTCAGCAAAATGGAGTTGTGGAAAGGAAGAAAAAGACAGTTCAAGATGTTAGAAGGAAATGTTCCTCATATCTATTGGAGAAAAGTTGTGAGTACTACTGTTTACATCCTCAACCGGGTACAAGTCAAAGGTGATACTGGTAAGACCCCTTTTGAGCTATGGATTGGTAATAAGCCTACTATTAAATATTTCAAAATATTTGGGAGTAAATGTCATATCAGAAGAGATGAAGATATAGGAAATTTTGATGCTAGGAGTGATGAAGGAATATTTTTGGGTTACTCTACTAAAAGCAAGGCCCACCGATGCTACAATAAGAGATTGAAGAAAATGGTTGAAAGTGCAAATGTTAAGGTTGATGAAGACATAGATAAACCATCTAGAACCCGTGGATATGATTTTGATGATCAAAATGACAATACAAACAAAGGAAAACAAGTTCAAACTTCAAATCAAATTCAAATCATTCCGGTGAATCAAGAAGATCAAGAGGAAGGAGAAAATAGTGAAAGTGCAGAAAAGAGATCACAAGAGCCTGGAATTCAAGAACGTCCTAAGACTCTGAGGTATGTAAGATTGAATCATTTAGAAGATCAGATCATTGGTGATAAGAATAAAGGTCTCCAGACTAGGAGAAATATTGTAGAAGAATATTGTTTGATTTCAAAGACTGAACCTACTAATTTGAATGAAGCATGTAAAGATGAACATTGGGTTGAAGCAATGAAAGAAGAGCTACAAAAAATTGAGAAGAATGATACATGGATTCTTGTTCCTAGACCTAAGGATAAAAATTTCATTGGAACTAAATGGCTCTTTAGAAACAAATTGAATGATCAAGGTGAAGTGGTTAGAAACAAAGCAAGATTGGTGTGTAAGTGATATTCTCAAATGGAAGGAATTGATTTTGAAGAGACCTTTGCTCCTGTTGCTAGAATTGAAGCTGTGAGATTATTTCTTGCTTATGTTGCTTATAAAGACTACAAGGTTTATCAGATGGATGTCAAGTCAACATTTATAAATGGAAAGTTGGAAGAAGAGGTGTATGTTGAGCAACCAAATGGATTTCAGTTGACTGATCAGAGAGATATGGTTTGTCAGTTGAAGAAAGAACTGTATGGATTTAAGCAAGCCCCTAGAGCTTGGTATGCCAAATTGGATAAGCATTTGCTGAAGCTTGAATTTAACAAAGGTACTGTTGATAGTAATTTGTATTTCAAGAATGATGATAAAGATTTGATTATGGAAGTTTTTGTTGATGATATCATTTTTGGAGGAGATGATAGTTTGTGCATGAAGTTTTCTAATGAGATGCAGAGTGAGTTTGAGATGTCAATGATTGGAGAGATGAAATTATTTTTGGGATTGAAAATTACTCAGTTAGACAAAGGAATCTTTATATCTTAGTCCAAGTATGTGAAAGAATTGTTGAAGAAATTTGGTATGGAAGATTCAAAGCTAGTTGGTACACCCATGGTGACCGGATGTAAGTTGACAACATATGATGATTCTTTGAAGGAAAATCATACTAGATACGGACCAATGATTGGCGGATTGCTATATTTAACTCAAACTAGGCTTGATATCATGAATGTTGTATGTACTGTTGCAAGATTTCAAGCTGATCCTAAGGAATCTCATGTAACTGTTGTGAAAAGGATTTTCAGATACTTTAAGGGAACATTTGATTTTAGCCTGTGGTATCCTAAAGATGATGATCTTACTTTGAAAGCCTTTACTAATGCTGATTGGGCTTGTGATGTGAATGATAGATAAAGTACTAATGGTGGTACATTTTTCTTGGGAAAGAAGTTGATTTCATGGTTAGCTAAAAAGCAAAATGCCATTTCTTTATCTATTGCAGAGGTCGAATACATTGTTGCTACTAATAATTGTACTCAAGTATTATGAATGAAGCAAATGTTGAAGGATATCAGAGTTGTGTATGATGAACCTATTGCTATATTCTATGATAATTCAAGTGCTATTAACATTTCTAAGAATCTGGTGCTGCATTTAAAGACCAAGCATATATCTATCAAGTTTCACTTTTTGAGAGAGAAGGTGAGTGAAAAGGAAGTTGGATTGGAGTATGTGCCTACTAAGGAACAAATTGCAAACATATTTACCAAGATGTTACCTAAGGATAATTTTGAGTATCTCAAAGGGAAGTTAGGGGTGATTACCCCTGCTAATCAAAACTAAGATGCATAGCAATGCATTGCATTAGTCTGTGATTTTCATGGTCATATCTAATCTGAATTAATGTTGTGGTGGCTGCTACTTAGGGGGAGTAGTCAGATGTTCAGATGTTCTAATATGTGGTTCTGAGCTTAGAGATCTTTGTCATTAATGTCAAAGGGGGAGAAGAGTAATGTGAAAAAATTTCTAGGGGAGAAGAACCTTGTGAGGAGAAGAGTCATGTAGAAGAGTTGTTGAGAAGAAAAGAGTCAGAACCTAAGGGGGAGTAAGTGTAGTTGCATTGATGGTGTTTCTCACATCATGTATTGCCATCAATGCCAAAGGGAGATATTGTTGGATATTGTGGTTGTGTTGCTTATATGTGGTTGTCATTGATGTCAACACTATTATAATTAATGCATTTGAAGCTATATATGTCGAGGATATTAAGAAAATTGTAATGAAATGAGTTGCAGGTTGTCAGTGGTGAAGTGAAGTTCAGTCTATCGGTGAGTTCAATACGTTGATGATAAGAGGTTGTGGACTAAATGGTTTCTTGTCAATTATATCTAGTTTATCCATGTTGAGTTTCAGAGATCCACATGAAGTTTTGATTGAGTTATGAAGATTTGTATTCTGACAGTCTTTTTGTTACTTTAGTTTGTGTTGCTGAATGAAGATGATGCAATTTTAGTTAGTTCAATTGTTGCAAATGCTTCTCTAGTGATTCATGATGTTTTTGGATTTTTATAAATCATGCTCTATCTATGTTGTACATTTTCATTGATCATTGTGCTCATGATCTGAGATTTTCTCTTGCGTGTTCATGTTTTTCATATTTTTGGCTGACAAGGTGTTTGTAGTGTTTTGTGGATCTTCGAGGAATAATTTTTGAAGATGGATCATGTTCAAAGATGTTATTTTGGGTCTTCACTATGTTGTGGGTGACCTTGGTTGATTCACATTAATAATTGTTATTGATTTGGGCCGATAGTTTGTATCCATTTTATTATTTTCTTGAGGCCAACATTTAGCGATTTACTTTCTTATTGCAGATATATATAATCGACTGTTTATTTCATTTAAAGTATGTCGAATGTGTGTGTGTGTGTGAATAATGTTCTAAATTATTCGAAGGCAGAGCAAAGTGTGAAGAAGAGTGAAGAATTTTTCATGTGCTTAACTGGAACTGTGATCAAGCATTAGCATATGCTATTTTATCAGTTCAATCCTTGCGGATGTAATTTGAATCTTTTTGCAAGATAGTGTGTCTTTCTTTGGATTGTAATCCTTTTTCTAATTGAGCAGTGAGCTCTAGGAAGTGCATCTAAATGCATGTGCATTCCCCATTCATATTTGTTTATACTGTTAACAGGGTATAATCTTGTGGACTAACCTCCATTGTGGTTTTTCCCCTAACAGGGTTTCCACGTAAAAAAATCTTGGTGTTATGTGTGTTTTTTATGTGTTGATGATTTATGATTTCATGATTAATAATCAAATATGAGAATAAGGCTAATAAAGTTAATAAGTTGTGAATTTCTGTGACAACTGATTCACCCCCCTTCTCAGTTGTTTGCCCTTGTGTTTCCAACAAAGAGTCGAATGGATCATTGTCTAGAAGAAAGAAGAATAGAAGAAGACTATTATAGAGAGATTCACTATCTTAGAGAAATAGGAAAAATCCACCCCTGTAACTCCACACCATCTATAACCTTTGGCTCATTTCCTCCAGCAACTTCAGACACACTAAAAATGTAGACACTTTCTGCTCACTGCATCTGGTAGCCTTAGGCATTTAAGATCACACTTAAATCACCACACTTGATCACATTCACATATTTTCATACCACACCTCACAT
This sequence comes from Sequoia sempervirens, assembly GCA_007258455.2. NCBI lineage: Eukaryota > Viridiplantae > Streptophyta > Pinopsida > Cupressales > Cupressaceae > Sequoia > Sequoia sempervirens. Next base: position 37,809,957 of record VDFB02137365.1, read on the forward strand.
CTCCAAAAATTAACCTTTCTTATATATCCTCAACAACCTTAAAGACTTTCTCCATGTCGACCACAATGAAATGTATGCACCTTAAATGTGCAACCAACAAATAGGTCGGCACCAAAAAAATTCCACAATGGAAAGAATTGAAGGAAGAACACACAAAGGGTTAACTAATATTTAAATCTACACTAACATGCTTCACCATGCTTCCACAAACAACTAACAACTTTCATAATTAGCGCTAGCATGCTAGGTCAGCCAAACCTGCACTAACATTAACAAGTGACCACATACACACCTCTCTAGGTCTAGAAACACCATGTGGATCACATAGAAAATTTACAAAACATCAAAGAATATTTAAACACCATCAAAATATTTAGAAGTACTGCCCCAACCACCTGAAACTAAAGAACAATTTCATTCTGTGCAACCAACCACACTACCATAGACATACATCTCACTCACCAATCTTGCAAACTAAATGAACACTAGATACTCCAAGGAAAGGTAGATACAAACAATCTAAGCACATTCCCAAATTTGTAAGATATAAAACCTCAATGCAGAGAAATGTGGAGCAATCTCATTTCTTTCAGACAACCTTCTTCACAAGCAACACACTTCAAACACAACTTCCACTACCACATGATCTAGAACTTGAAACTCTAGATATAACACCTCTGAAAACCTTTGATCATCACATCCAAACCTCACAAGAATATCTTCAACCATCAAGAAATGCAAAGCACAACACTGAATACACCTCTATTCCACTGTACACTCTTTTATTCAAATTTTCTCAAAAGCACTTGAAAACCAAGTGAACCAACTACATTAGCAGCAACTCAAACATCTACAACACTTGCTCAATACCATACACTTCAACATGACCACACTAGAGGTTGACATCAAATCACAACACTAATGCCAACATAGTGCAATAATCTCCCTGACCATACTAGAGGTGACATTAATGACAACACTAATGACGATACAACAATCTCCAACATCAGTAGTAAAAGTGGTGAACATTCTATTTTAATCAATTTTTCAATTTTATTTTATTTGGCTCTTCCCTTCATATTTTGCATGTTTTTTTCCTTAAGCATGAGCACCTAGCAAGCCTATGAGAGGGTTTTTCCATTTTTATTCCTAGGAGTCTATAGATAGGGGAGATTAATATTTTTGATGGATCCTTCTTTCATTTCTTCTAGTAGACACCTAAATTTGGCCACTTACATTTGGTCAAATTTATCCCTTTCATCTAAATATCATCTTTTTCACATTAATTAAATAATATTACTATTATTCAATTAATACCCCTAAAGTCCTCTAAATCCCTAAGGTATTTAATTAAATAATTAAATACTTTTATTACCTATCATACCTTACCCCTCTTATCCCATAAATTAAATAAATAATTTCTATTTATTTAATTTACTCCCTCAAGTGTCACATCCTCTATCACTTTTTCCTAATCCTAATCCCAATCCTAATCACCACCTAACCTACCCACTAAACATGTGCACACACTTAATCCAAGATTAAGTGGGTCAACCCTCTCCCAACCATTGATCTCTATCAATCAATCCTGGCCATTCATCCAAAAACCCTTTAATCTATTTATCCCAACACTTATCCATTTTCATCTCTCTCACCCATTTTCACTAGAGCGTCGTTATGTTGCTGAAATTTTGAATGAGCACACATCCAATTGAACATCATGGGAAAAATCTACACAACAGGAGGCTTTGCACGTTAGTTTGAACTTCCTCATCGCCCTATCTTGAGTGTTTTGCTTGTTTTTGGTCTTTTGCTTGATTTCTTGCACTTTTAGTAGATTAAAAACATTGCACACATTTCTGGCATGCCCTTTGGGACCCACATCATGGGTCTACTTTCACATTTTTTTATTGTTTCACATTTTGCAAGTTCAGATTTCACACACAAAGGCGAATATGCCCTTGAAGGGAAAATCCACCTAACACAGGGGAGAATTTACATTGACATAGGCGAACACGTATACGCCTTTCCTCTAGAGGGGCGAATCAACGTCTACTGATCCAGATAAACACTTTCAAGGGTGAATCTTCTTGCTAAAGAGATGATTGCACATTTTCCAGTCCTCTAAAGAGGTGATCCTACACTAAACCATCCCAGACTTGACTTATAGGGGCAAATATGCTCCCTAAAAGGGTGATTGCACTCTTGCCCCTCCTTCGCACGGGCGATTCCACTCCCGCCTCTTTCCAGATAAGTGAACTTGTGACTGGAACAGGTGACTTTGCTAGGTACATAGGAGAATTCACTCCTACTTACAGAAGCGAACTTGCATTCTAGAGGGGCGAACTTGCAACTTTCTTGGGTGAATTTGCCACATACAGGGACAAATCTGCATGATCCACATAAGGTATAAAAATCCCAATTTTTGGATAAAATTTTATAGCGCTTTATACTTTCCTTTTCAAAAAAAAAATTCTCTAGGGCCTTTTCCCCCAAACCCTTTTGGCAAGGGAGCAAATCATCCCCCACACCCCCCTTTTCATTGGGTTGGGTGTTCCGCCCCCTTGGGCTAACAATCATCTAATTTTTCATCATTTATTTTTGGCATCTAATCATCTTATTGTGCAGCTTGTCATCGTTTTTCCAAGATCGGAGTATTAAACTACTAACATATCTTCTACAAGATGAGTGGTTGAAGCCCTTTAGTTAGCTTGTCTATTGTTTTTCATACTAGCTAGGCACATGTAGACTTAATTAAAGGGTCAATTAATCTATTTGCTATGTTTGGGAGTGGGTTGTTGACATATCCACTCCCCTTGCACCTTTTGGTGATCATGGGTGACAAGAAATTGCAACTCATTCCAGTCTAGTCCAATCTACCTAGGAAGTGGTAGTGCTTCTAAGCTCTCCCCTTGCGCTATGTGCGAGCTTGGGAACTAGCTGAAGCATCTAGTATTTCCTTCCCTTAGTGGGACCTACCTGGGATTTCATCACCCAGGGGACGATTCCAACCACATGTTACTGGCAGGGTATATAAAGGGGGGAGTACTAAAGTTGTACCCCAATCCAGTCATGTCATGTCTAGCAAAACATCAAATCTAGGGTGATACCTAGATAATATGTGCAGGGTTGGTTCAATTTTCTAGTACCTCATTGGGGCTCCTAATCTACGCTTGTGATAGGCTGGTGTTCATGGTTGTGCCCCACGTACCTAGCGTATATCAAGGATGCACGAGATAGCATGTTTATCCTAGATACAGACTTGTGTTTTAGTCATGACTTGGTGTAGTGCAAGGGATGTGCACCGTACCCTGAAGTTACTCACCACGTACTCCCTTGGACTAAGATAGAAATCCTCATAGTGGACTATGATATTGAGAGAGAGCATGAAGGTGATCCTGTGGCATTTGTTGATGACCTAGTGCTACTGAATCACTAGTTATCCACCTTCGCAAGAAAGAGTGATCCAAAGAACCACCTCGATATCATGAAGTATTAACCTTGGGGTGCCCGCCCAAGGTGGTGGGCCTACATCAAGTTTGTAAACCCTTTACAATAATTTTAGAATTGTGTTGCTTGGCATGTCTTCTCTATGTGATACCAGTGCTTGTTGTCAGTTTGAGTTAGTCTAGCCTTCTTGTCTGTTGTTTGCTTGTTTTTTTTCCTTTGGCACAGCTTTCCCCTTCCCTCAATGGTGAGTTTGCTTCTCATAGAGGTGAATTTGCATTGTGGACATGCGATCTTTCCCTATAAAGGGGTAATTCCATTTTTTAGTCTGGTCTAGGTCATCCTTTAGGCAAGTTCATCCTTGTTAAGGGTGAATTTTCCTATGGGTTCCATAGTTAGGCGACCCCACATCCACATGTTCCCTAAATAGGCGATCTTGTCCATCCCATAGGTGAGTCTGTGTCTAGTTTGTACCCTTTGAGTTTGCCTATTCCCTTAGAATAGGTGATCCTGTCACCTCCTTGGGAAAACCTATTGTTTGTAGGGGCGATCTTGTGTCTGATCTTAATCATCCACATCTTCCTATTCCTTGAATAGTCATTCCTGTCAAATTCTTAGGTGAGTTCACATCTTGTACGTGTCTTCCTCATCCATACACTCCCTAGAATAGGTGAACCTACTATCCACAGGGGCGATCTTGTGTCTGTCTGTACCATCCTCGCTTGTACAGTTCAAGACTTAGGAGATCCTGTCTATCCTATAGGCAATCTTGTAATAGGCGTTTCCATTTCAATTTGTGTGAATAAAGACATAGGTGATCCCGATCCTTAGAAAGGTGAACTTTTCATCCTGTAGGCAATTTTGACCATGTCCATACATCTCAAGAAAGAGACGAGCTTGATCCTTAAGCGATTTTGTGTCCCTTATTCACCCATTTCCTTGAGGTGTCTAAAGATATAGGAGAATTCATGTTTGAGAGAGGTGATCCTGTCATAGGAATTTTTGTCCCCTATCCATACACCTCAAGAAAGTGGCAATCCTATGTCTTATAAAGGAAATCATATGTCCTAGATAGGAAAATCTGCTTGACATAGAGGCGAATCTATGGTCCTTTAGATAGGCGATCCTGTCACCTAGAGGAGTGAATTTGCACTACATAGAGGCGTAAGCACTTCCCATACAAAATCCAAAGATTTAATCCTTCGTGTCACGATTAGCTTATATCTTCCTCAGTCTGAAACTATAGTCCAATCATTTTTCCTCTACATATTTGTCTCTAGAAAATCACTTTCATCTCATCAATCCTCATCAATCGATCCAAACGTCATCCCCTTTGAGCAAGGGGTTAGCTAAACCTATTTTTCATCCATTTAACAATCATCCCATCATCTTAGCTGTATCTTTGAACTTAGGAATCTATCCCATCATATCCCCCAATCTAATCCTAATTTGAGCCTAAATTCCATCCTAATCTGAGCTTAAATCCCATCCTAATCTAAGCTTCAATCCAATAATAATTTGAGCTTAAATCAAATCCTAAGCTGAGCTTATTCTACATCCCAATTTGAGCTTTAGTCTGTCCACATCCAAGATCTTTTGATATCAAAAAAAATATTGACCCCTTCTTTCACGTTCTTCTAATCCATTCTATTTATCTTTTCATCATCTCTCCTTTCCTTCCAATCATCTATTCCCATCTTTTCAATCCATATCCATCCAATCCAACATCATGAATCCTCATCCTTCATTAATGCAACCAAAAATAGTAGTCAAGGGAAATCCCATTACGACGATGATGAAAATGAAAGCCTTGTTGATCAAGATGAGTATGATATAGACCCCCTTGATGCTATTATTACTAGCAAGATTTACCCAACCATCTTCCAAAATCCAATCACTCCTTTGAGCTATTCTATCACCCCTTCATCCACATCCACTAGTAGTCCTTGTACTACCTTTGACAAGGGATATTCGTTATCTTCTCCATCCACATATCCATCCTACTTGTCATCCACATCTCTCTATTATCCATCCCCCACATATCTCTCCCATATAATATCCATGCCTCCATGCTCTCCTCTAGCCATGTCTCAACCTCCATCTTCATACAACACTATCACCTTCACCCCTAGTCCAAATCCACCATCCCAATATTCCTATCTTAATCCACCATCCCAACCTTCCCATCCTAATCCGACGTCCCCATCTTCTTATCTTAATCCACTATCCCAATATTACTATCTTAATCCACCATCTCAATATTCCCATCCTAATCCTACATCCCCATCCTCCTATCCTAACCAAACATCCACATCTTCCCACTTTAATCCACCATCTCAATATTCTTATCTTAATTCCCCATCAACATTCTCTAACATCAATCTACCATCCATGTCCTCCTATCCTAATCCACCATCCTAATATTCCTACCTTAATCCTCCATCCAAGCTACTCTTAGTCCTCCATCCATATAATCCTAATCCACCAATCCATAATCCTAATCCTCCACCCATCCATAATCATTCATATATTCCCATCACCCCAGCTAAGCCTAGAATATGCAAGTATCTCACTCCATATGTCATCCAAGGACTCATGACAAAGAATACATCCCCAAATCCGCATCTTGAAGGCATGGAACCATGTTGCCCCACTCCTCCATCTATGGTCACTATTGATGAGACCATTCTCCATCCCACACCTATCATTACTATTATCACCCCTAGCACCACTCAAACTGTTGAAACCATCAAACCCATTGAATCCGTTGAATTGTCGTCTTCTACTCCTAGATCCACCCAATTGATTGAAGACACCCAAATCCAATCCACTCCTCCCACTCCTAGTATCACCAAAATCCATTCCCATGAACTTCATGAATCCTCCATCCTTCCATCTCCCCCACTTGAGGAGTCCATCCAACATTCCTCTTCCATCATCACGCTTCCCACACATGATGAGTCCTTCTAAAAGCTTGATCCAAAGTATACCATCATATCCCCTCCTCCACATCAAGATCCTGTCATCCTATCTACTCCAACTCAAGATCATAGTCCCCCATCTATTCCATCCCATGATCTGTTTTTCACTCAAGATTCAATCACTCCATCTTATGATCACTTACCACCCTTTACCACAAATGAAGATCCTCTTGTGCCACATAATCCCCCTCATGATTTGTTATCGCCTTCTCCTCACAATAAAGATCATACTATCCCCACTACTCCATCCCCTGAACCTTTATCGTCATCCATCCAAGCCATCCCAATGCCACTTTTATATCACCTTGGTACCATTACACTCATCCATGGTAGTTTTATTGTAGAGTAAAAACAAAGCATATACACCACCCATCTTCCTCCACCTAATAATGGACTCGCATCATGCTTCGAAAATAACAAGCATCCTACCATAGATCGAATTATCAAGAGCATGAAATATCAAGGAAAAGGATTATGCCTTGATCAACAAGGTATTTTAGAGTCCATCCAGGTCAAAGAACACTCTTGTACACTAGGTCTTCAATATACCTCTAAAGACTCACAATCCAAAAATTTTGGTACAACCTCCATACATCCTCGACGATCCTCTTCTAAAAGAATAAGAGGCTTCTTCCATCACTCCACTACCCCATTTGTCTCCATCCCCCCTCCTCCATCATATTACCTCAAAAGAACCATCCATATTCCTCCTTCATCCTCCAAATCCATTTTGGGTCCTTATGTCCCTCCATCCACCATCCCATATCCTCCATGTACTAAGTCTATTTTAGGACCGTATATCCATCAATCACCTATCCATATCATCCATCATAAACATCCCACTCTCATGTTCCCTAATTAGGATAAACAAAGGCACATAACTACACTTCCCTCATCCACACATCATCCCAAAAATCCTACCTCCATCACTCCATTCATGTTTCCTCCACATCATACATCTCCTGATACCGATCCTATTTCTATTAAAAGCACTTTGGATGCCAAAGTAAAAATGCATAAATCTAAACATCCACATGAATCTAAAGCTCCTCATATCCCCTTAAAAATACATGTTGAAGAAAAGAAAAATCCAATCCAAAATCCAAATCAATCCCAATAGCTACACAAGCCCACCAAAGCAAAAATCAAAACCATGTGGATCCTAAAGGAAAAAGATGCAATGCCTTCAAATGAAAAATTCGTAATAATATCCAAAGTTGCTAATCCAAAAATGAATGATTCACATCCTCCATCTCCTAAATCTATTTTGGGTCCTTCTTTCCCAAAGTTTACTATCCCAACTCCTCCATTATCCCCACACTCTTCATCCATTAATCCTCCTATCCTTTCACATCCACCACCATATGTGCCAATGTTGATCTTGAAAACATTCCCCCATCAAACATCTACACCATCATTCCATCCATACACTTTTTAACATCCCATCCATCATCCCACATATCTCCTTCATCCAATCCCTTTAATCCATTCCCTTGCATAATCCATCCACACTAATAAGGTTGTACCAACATTTAATACTCACTTCACACATGAGCTCTTATTATCTCATATGGAACTTTATGCTTGAGTCCTTCATCCATCCCCTTATCACATGTCTTCCAAATCCACTTATCCACATCCCTATCCTTATCCATTTACATGTATCCCTATATTTATCCATATCTATCCACATACTATCCAAAAATCCAAAAGTAAAAAAATCCAAAAAATAAAAAACAAAAAAAAAGCAAAAAAGAAAATTAAAAAAAAGAGAAATAATTTGTCCAATGGTGAAAACTTGGAAAACAAGCGCCTTGGATAAGTACCATGATGAAAACCTAGCAAACATGTGTCATGTGTAAATCCCCCATCCGAATTTCCTTCCACACTTGGGGGAAACTTCATCCCCTTCATCTCCTCCATCCAACCTATGCACCTATCATACCTATCATGTATCATTTATCTCAATCCATCCATATCCCTTGTGATCTTGATAAAGATAGGGGAACCTATCTCTATAATACTTTGGACACCTCTCGGTATACATTCCCTTCATCCATACACTATTGTATTCCCTATCCACATCCATCTACCTTCCTTGTACACCTGTCCTGCTACCATCAATCTCCCTTCCTTATCCATGCATCCTATCCATATCCATCTCACTCCCTTATTTTCCCATCCTTCTATCTTCCATCCCTCCTGCCTCATCATACATGACATATATAAAGTGGGGCATATTTTGGCTTTGTAACATAGTCCTTGGAGGCATCATTCATCAATCCTATCATCCCTTCCATTTCCCTATCCTTATCTTCCCATCCACCCATCCAAATGATCCCTTTCATCTCCCCATCCTTATCTCCCTATCCATCCAAGAGAAAATCCCTTCCATCTCCCCATCCTTATCTCCCTACCCATCCAAACAATCCCTTTCATATCCCCATCCTTATCTCCCTATCCATCCAAGAGAAAATCCTTTTAATCTCCCCATCCTTATCTTCCTCTCCATCCATCATAGCATCCCTTCAATCCCCCATCCTTATCTCCCTATCCATTCATCTCTATCCTCATCCCATCTCATAATACCTTGTCATTGGTATCTAGCTATAGCCTATCCCCTCATGCAACCCAATTCCATCTATCTCACTGTCATCACTCCCACCTCTTTCACACATCTTTCCAATCTCCTATCACTTTTCATCACTCATCTATCCATCATATCATCCTCACAATTCATCTTTTGATGATTTGGATAACTATCCCATTCTTGAGCTTCATGCAATCACCATCCCTCTATCTGCATAGGTCTATCTTGGTCCATCATATTGGTTCCATCATTGTATCTACTTATCATGGTCATCTCATCATCCTTTATCCATTATTTGTCGTTGTTCTTTTGCCGAACTACATTGCCCCTACGCTTTCATTTTTTACGCTGTCAAATTAAGTGCTCACTAAATGGAATTTTTTATATGGTGCTCATAATCCATCTTCCCATCCCCTCACCCTACACCTTTTTGATCTGTTCATCCTTCATCACTCTCCCTCATCTATCTATCTTATCTATTTTTCATCACCCCACTTCCTCCATCCTCATCATATCATCATCTCTTTAATCTTCTTAGGATAATATAGATTTGTTATTATAAGCATATTTTCTTCAATCATCTTCATTCATCTCAACAATCTCTAATCTTAATCCAATTGTACTCCATTCAACCTAGCACAAATCATCTAATCACATCCTTGGTCTTGTTCCCAGCTTTGCTACAAGCCTTGATCCTTCCCTCATCAACAACACTTTCATCATCATCATCGAGATGTATCATTCCCTATCCTTTTGTATTGTTTTGGGATGTATCCTTCCCTCATCAAAAACACTCTTATCATCATCATTGGGATGTATCCTTCCCTATCATCAACACTCCATCCATCGTCAACCAATCTTGGCTTGTACCTTTACTAGGGAAACATTATATTTGTCCTTCAATCCATTTGTGCTTGCTTACTCCTCATCTTCTCCTTTCATTATCTCTTCCTCCTCCCATCCCATATTCTATCCATCCCTTTGCATCATCTTCCTCATCTATCCTTGCATCATCCCATCCATTTCAATAGCACAACCGTGTTCTCTCAAACCTGCATGTCCTCTCAAGGGGGCATCCTCAATCCATAATATTTATCTTCAATCCAATCATCCACTTCTTCCTAGTCACTCCTTTGGTGACTAGGGAATCTTTCAAAACCCAACCATCTTCTTCCTAGTGCTATTTGTATCTTCTTTGAAATGATGCTACTTCATAGTTCACCATCTCAAAGAGGGGAAAAATGTAGACACCTAACTTTGGCCACTTACGTTTGGTCAAATTTATCCCTTTTCATCTAAATACCCTCTTTTTCACATTAATTAAATAATACTGCTATTATTCAATTAATACCCCTAAAGTCCTCTAAATCCCTAAGGTTTTTAATTAAATAATTAAATACTTTTATTACCTATCATACCTTACCCCTTCTATCCCATAAATTAAATAAATAATTTCTATTTATTTAATTTACTCCCTCAAGTGTCACATCCTCTATCACTTTTTCCTAATCCTAATCCCAATCCTAATCCCCACCTAACCTACCCACTAAACATGTGCACACACTTAAACCAAGATTAAGTGGGTCAACCCTCTCCCAACCATTGATCTCTATCAATCAATCCTGGCCATTCATCCAAAAACCCTTTAATCTAATTATCCCAACACTTAGCAATTTTCATCTCTCTCACCCATTTTCACTAGAGCGTCGTTATGCTGCGGAAATTTTGAGTGAGCACACATACAATCAAACATCATGGGAAAAATCTACACAACAGGAGGCTTCACACGCTGGTTTGAACATCCTCATCACCCTATCTTGAGTGTTTTGCTTGTTTTTGGTCTTTTGCTTGATTTCTTGCATTTTTAGTAGATTAAAAACACTGCACACACTTCTCTCTATATTCTTGAAGTATACAAGAAAAACTTAGAGAAATTTCGACACACAACCACTACCTAACAAGTATACAAGCTTTTAGGAGGAAGAATGGGTCACTCTATACAAGTTTAATATTACTTATAAGCATCCAACATGATAGTTGCATCCTCTTGAATTACTCACACATTGCCTCTTCATAACTCTCACAACTCAAATACTAGTAACTATTTTCCTTTGTCTCATCTTGTTCATTTAGCTAGTTAATTACCTTCCATCATAAAGGATGAACCCAAATAGAAGTGAGAAAGAGAGAGGATGGAGTAGTTGGGTCCCCAAGGACAATTTCATCATACCACTAATCTTGGATCTTCAATATCCATGTGTCAAAGTTATTAAATATTATTTACAATTTTATTGGATTTGTAAGAATTGGCTATGAAGGTAGCCACCCAAGATCTAGAGGCCTAATAGAAAGCACAAGCATTAGAGAGATAGAGAAAATATGACAAGAATATATTGTATTCTTATCAATGAATGCAAATATGATACAATGTGCTATGCTATGCAAAAGTACATAGGAGACCCCTTGGTTATATATCCAAGGTGAGAATGTAGAAGAGCATAAGATTATGACAAGTGTCATAATCTTATGACATGAGACAACTATGAAAAGCTATCACTCCACCTAAAGTGGAAAAGTGATGATGTGATCATCACCACAAAAGGTGGAGAGATAATCACATGATGTGTCCACAAAAGGTGGAAGTGATAAAGTAATGACATGTCAAGTCCACCAAAAGTGGAAATTCTCCAACTACCTCCTATGTGGTCCCTAAGTAAACTTTACTAAGGTTTAATCATGACCTAGGACAAGGTACAACACTTCTAATTACACCAACAAGATTGTTAGTAGATTATATTACAATTTGCTTTGTTAGGTGTTAGAAATAGAGATAGTATCACATTTTATTTAGATGTTTTAACATTTAGTTTTAAGATTTGGATTAGAGATAGTTTAGAGTAGACTTATTTGTTTAAATTATTTTATCTTCTTGCACATATGTATCAAAACAAGTGTTGTTGTATAGGAGTGAACTTGTACCCCTTGTACAAATTCCCATTTCACATATCATCACCTTGCAAAATCAAATCCGAAGGTGAAGTTCCACATCACTCACCTGCCTTCCATCCACCTGGAATTTGTCCTGTGTGTCGGTGAGAGAATATTTGTCGGGGATGAATGCATGGTGCACAAATGTTCGCATGGTGCACTGTCACCCCTGACAGATTCCTACGTCTGAAGTTGGCAGAGGCGTTACACACCTAATTGGGTTCAAATTTTAACGTCCCTCTTCGACCATTTGACCCAAAAATGATAGATTCTTCTCATCCCACCTTTAAAAAAATTCTCCATTCATTCATTCCATCTTCTACACATCCATTTTATGATTCTCTATACATTCACATTTGATCTCTTAGGAAAATTCTCATTCACTCCCGCATTCTAGCACTTCATCTTTGAGCATTGTGGCAGCATTGACACTCCATTAACTCCACATTTAAAGTGTTAGGAAGTCGTAGAAGTTGTGGGATTGGAGTCTTGCAAGACCTCCCTTCATCAACGTTGCGGCTGTGGTGACTTTGCCAAGTCCATACCTTGCATTCTCCCTCCATTGGCTAGTGAGCTTTTGGGAGGAGGTGGTAACGCTTCACTCCTCTCATTTGTGATTTGATAGAGTAGCATAGTATTGTTTTGTAGTGTTCATTGCAATCTTTCTTCTACTTTCTTTATCGCATATTCTAATTCGTTGCTTTTTGGTTGTTCGTAGAGGTGGAAACACCAAAATAGGGGTCTAACTGAGGTAGGCCCCTATACAACCCTAACAATTTCCCCCTTCTTGTTTGTGTGTAGGTGGACATGTGCATGGAGCTAGCTAGCGAACATGCATTTTTGTGAGATAATCTGTCACCTTAGCTTTTATCTACTTGCTTTATAATATCTGTCTTTATTTTTTGTACTTTGTCATTCTATTCTTCTTGCCAAAATCAACTAGCTAGGCTAGTAGTAATTTTTAGGATTTTTTTTACTATACTTCATGTTTTTTGGTTGTACAGACGTCGAAACTCTTGAGAGACACCAGCGTGCCGTGTTATCATCCTAGAACTGTGCTACCGTCCTCGGATAGAGAGTTGTTTGAGGTGCAGTACCAACTCCAAAAACTAGCTCACCTAGCCTAAACTTGAAATTTGGGCTTGTAGAGTGACACAAGTACTACAAGTGCTCTTCATTATCGATCATCATCCCAAGACATCCTTTAGAGTGAGGTAAGTTAGGGCAGCCCTCCGCTCTTGGCTCTCCATGACCTAGGGCCTTGACGTGGTTGGTCCCCCTATCTTACAATTGCTTCCTTTTCCAATACATTCAAAATCATTGCAACACTATTCACAAAAACTATGAAAACAAACAACCTAACTCACATAATCAAACACATAATTTTGTTCAATGAAAGTAAAGCTTTCACCTATTCACAAGTGTTGAGAACAACAACAAATAAATCATATTTCACATGAATAATTCTTGTTCAAATAATAAATAGAATCACTTGCATGTATGCTTTGATTTATAGTTTTTTAATACTTTTTTTTAAGTTCAAATTATAAGATGAAAAAAAATCATTATTTGTTAATTTTTACATTGGAAGAATCGATTGTATACTTTTAAACTTAGAAACAACAAAAAAAAATTTCTTGTCTCTCTCTTAGCAACATATAGCTTAATTATAAAATTTTAATATACAAAGTGTAAAAATATAATTTATTCTACCCTTTTCCTTGCATGCAAACCATTTTTTTCATAGATTTTATCACATTTTATTTTATTTTAAAAAAAAGAGAAAATAAGTCTCTTAGGGTAGTTTTTTTTTTCTAGTTTTTCTTCCATGCATGTTGGCTTTATTTATCTAAGCATCCTTAAACACCAAAATAAATCATAAAAAGGGACAAAAACATCATGTCCTTTTTATATTCAAGACTAATAGATTTTAAATGATTTCAAACACAAAATAGTCAATATGAATAGACATGATTTCTTGACCTACAAACAAGATCAAACTCACATACACACTAATTCATCAAGAGAACTCAAAATTTCCTATTTTTCAACCTTTCTTGCACTTTGGCATCACACATACATGTGTTCAAGAGTGATAATATACTAGGTAGAGATTACCTTGAGCAAATTAAGAGAACAAATCCTAATTCTTTCACCAATAGAAGATTTTGAACAAGAAGATGCCTTAGAAAAATAGACAAAAAAATGAATTCACCCTAGCCATTGAATGAGAACACCAAAAAACACTATTAGAGCTTGAAAAAACCCAGATAAACATTACCCTAGAGAATGCCATCAAGAGAATTAAATTTTAATCTAACACAAGTCAACACACTCAACGTGAACACAACACCTCAATTAAATAAAACCACCATATGTTTGGAAATCTTTCCTCTTAAAGAGAGAGATCTAGTAAGAGCAATAGTTGTCCCTCAAGTAGGTATCATTGTCACATTTAGGATACTTCTCCCACATGAAGGTAGTCCTTCAAATCACTATAATTAATTTTACCACATGATAAAGACTAATTTATCCATATATACAAGCCATAGGTGAGTGACACATGTGTCTATCATTTTTAACTTAAACACAGTAATGTTGAGTGATATTTGGAGATACATATTTTAGTGAAATTGATGTGAAAAATTGAAACCTTTTGATATGTCTTATTTTCATCCATTGTGTTCACCCCTTGATCTCATCCACCCATTTGTTATATAATACCCAAAACATGTTAGGACTTACAAGACCTCAAGGTAAAATCCTTTTTTAAAAACCTCCTATCCCAAAATTTGATGGGTATTTTCCCCCCTAGGACCCTTGGGATTCCATTAAAAATTGCTATGATTAAGAAGACTCCAATGGTGACAATGAATACCATGAGGAAGATTAAGTAATAAAATAAAATCTAGACTCTAAATTATTTAATAACCATATGTCAAATAGATAATAAGAACATGTAATTCAACCAAGTCTCGATCACCCTCAAAGGTGATGAACAATCCAAAATCCATTAGCAAGACACTAATCTCATGTAGTACCAAGATACAACCACTCACCTTGAAAAAAAAATGATGCCTAAGAAATTTGTGCTACACAAAGGATCTTACCAAGATGAACAAGATCCTCATTACTTACTACTAGAAATCCAAACAGAAGCAACCTATGAGGATCACACTTCCACTGCATGTATAAACTAATAGAAATAATGAGAATAAAATAGGCCCTATGTAATGTGGCAAAGTAAACTACAAAATATATCCACCCTCAAAGATCTAATGACTACATAGGATCAAAGAATTAAAGCTTTTGACATAAGAGGTCTTGGTAAAACTCATTGAAACTTGTCTCATGAGAATGCAAGGATTCAAATCCTAAAGCAATAGAGAAACACAAGTCTATTTTTTACTACTCAAGCTAACTTGAATTAAGGGAGCTCACAACCTTTCCCATATGTAAACTTCTATTCACATAATATAAACAAGACTTTTACATCTCCTTTCACACTAGTCAACTCCATGATTACACATCAATCAAGTGGAATTTTATTGATTCCACCACAAAATTACTTGGCCCCATTGGTTTTTCTCAAACCAATAGTGTGCAACTTAAGAAAGGCCTAAATAATAAGAGACTAGGTATTCTTATTGAATATGAATATGAATTACCTACAAACAAGTTTTTCATAATAAAACCTACATTACAAAATATCTAATTAAAAAATAAGGATGAAATTATTAAATCCATCAAGGAGTATATATATATATATATATGAAAAGGGGGAGACTTCTAATGCAATCACTATTATTCGAAAAAAAGGTTGTAGAAATCATCAAACTACTAGAAAATGATGAGATCTTTCAATTTCTATTTCATGGGAACCACTGGAAATTTATCCACTAATCCCAACATCTTCATCAATATTGAAGAAGATATGGCAAAAAGGAAATTGGGTCAACATTCAAACCTCAAGTAAGACCGTGCAAAAATCACAAATAAGTGATGCTTTGTGGCCACCTCTCTCAATATGGGAGGTCCCAATTCCCCATATCCCCTTTTATATCCCAAACATGTCTAAAGGTATTAAGGAGTTTCATAATATCATCTTCATTAATGTTGGAGTAGAAGAATATAAAACTAAACCCGAAACCACCTTGAGAATACAAACAACACTTCACCTCAAATCTACACTTGGTCAAATGAAAATTTACAAATACCTTGAGTTGAAGTGAAAATGATTAAAAATTTCATGGTGAGTATGGGTGTGACTCAACATAGAAAAATGACACATTAATATTGAAATGATAATCTCAATGGCTCTAGAACTACTTGAAGAATATGAGGATTGTTCCATTGATTTATAGTTACAAGAAGATGGAAAATTTAGCATTAATTTTTATTCTACCCAAAAAAGGGAGGACATTACAACAATAGATGAGATATGTATGTTCTTACAAATTTTTGAGCATTACCCTTTCATGTGAAACATTTATCAAACATGAATTGGATTAAATGCAAAAATAAAAGGAAAATAAAATAAGTCTTAAAAGATTTATAAACCACCTACATGAAAATATTACAAGGAAAAAGACTAGGTCTTATCCTACAACTCATAATATTAAACTCCATGCATTTTTCTAAAAAATATGACAAAAATGCCATTGACTTTTTGATTTCACAAACCCTAAAACAAAAGCAAAATGAAAAATGAAAATTTCACTTCATTTGTTCATGAAGCTTCCAGAAGAAGCTTAGCCGCACCAACGAGGGTTTCTATAGAGTTTGACCATGGAAAAATCTTGAGTTCTTAGAGGTACTTTTGGGAAAAAACTTTGTGAACTTCTTCATAGTGACACTGGTAAGTTGATTTTAAAGAAAAAATTTGGGCTTCTCAAGCCACGACATAGTGTTGCTTTCTTTCTTATTTTTATTACGTTCCTTTTCTTGCGTCTCTTTTTCAATCTAGCCACCATGTATGCCTTTTGATGCGCTTTGAGAATGTATTTCTATAAGAGGCTTTTAGAGAACAAGATCACAACCGATCTGGGTAAGTGATTTTTATCATTCTGTTGCATTTTTTAAAAGAGAAGCAAATTGAACTCAAGGATTCTTTACAGAAAAAGAGCATATTCTTCACTCTCTTTCATCCCTTGCACATACTATGCATTCTCATGAAGAAAAAATATGATTGTCTATAGACAAAAAATACTTGTATCATTCAGGCCACGGATTTGAGAAAATTTGATTTCCTTTCATATATTACGCTTTACTTGCATCTTTGAAGATTTTCTTTTTTTTAGCTTCTACAGGTGATAAGAATTTTCATTCCTTCATGGCCAACCCTGTAGAAGACTATTATGGGTTTTCAACATTAAAACCCCAAATGGGTTCATGTAAAAACAAGAAAACTGTTTATTCCAGGCCATGTTTTGGCAGAAATTTGTTTGGGGTTCTGTTAACAAACCCGCACCACCATTTTTTCCTCTCTATATTTGTTTTTCTTTCAAAAAAAAACA
This sequence comes from Sequoia sempervirens, assembly GCA_007258455.2. Classification (NCBI taxonomy): domain Eukaryota; kingdom Viridiplantae; phylum Streptophyta; class Pinopsida; order Cupressales; family Cupressaceae; genus Sequoia; species Sequoia sempervirens. Next base: position 37,827,479 of record VDFB02137365.1, read on the forward strand.
AATTGGTTTTGATTGATGATTTGTTCTCAACTAAAACCCTACCTTACCTTAGTCATTCTGGATTTTCCTCTTTCCTGTAGCAGGCCATGGATTTTGCATTTTGGGCCCTCCTATAGTTCTGACTTTGAAACTCCAAGATCGGAATTTCATCTCATTCTTTGAGTTTCAAACATTATTCTCCATTTCACTTACCTAAAAGTGTTGTCATCATTTAACTATAACTTGTGAAGTTATTTATAGTTTATATGTGACCATGTTCTCTATCTTTGTTCTTCAATGCCCATGTCTCCATAGACTGTCAAGCATTATTCATGATTTATTAGCAACTAAGCTTCAACAAACACTATTAAACTTATTCAATCTGTTTATGTTATCCATGATGCATTTTGGAAACAACATCCTGAACCTCCATTGGTTTTATGAATAGATGACAACTTTCTCATTAGCCATTATCTAATGCATAAGATGCCATTTGTTTAATCATTTTCTTGAATGTCTTTATGAACTTATGTGAAAAGGAGAGCTTCAACCTCATTGTGAACTTTTAATTTACTGTTACCTACAGGCAGTAATGCATTTATGAAAATCTTCTATCAAAAGGCCATACCCTGCTTTATCTCTACACAAATGAGGATTTGTATTGTTTCACTCATGGCATCTGCCCTACCTTTATGGCTCATGAAATATTTTATATACATGTAAGTAATATCACCCTTGTCTTGCATTGTTTGAAAACACAAATAATTCATAAAAGTATGTTTCCTTGTGTGTCTAATTTCAATATAGAGGATCCCTTTACTATGTTTTACACCATGATTCACCTTTTAGTGACTAATAATGCATTTATTTAATTTTAAAAGTAAGATCCTTAGAGCATTTAGCTACAACATTGTACCTGTCTTAGATGGCTCATAACTTGATCATAAGATGGCAACAAATATTTCCCTTTTTCTGAATTTTCTGATCTTTTGGAGAGTGGGACTATGTTCTACACTGTACTTGTCATTGAGACATAGAGATTGCACAAATTCTTATTTAAACACCATTTGACAGAAAGTGATTGCTACTTTATTATGTTCAAGGTTGTTCTCTTTCCAAAGCATGGTGTATTCAACTCATAGTGGTTGTCCTAAGTCATTGACTGTCCTCTCTCATGAAACCAAGCATAACTCTTATAAACACATATACATATGAATGTTGTATCTTCATGAAATAATACATCTATGCATTTATGTAAATTGTTCTTACACAAAAGATTGCATACACTCTTTATTATTTTTCTTGAACAAGTACATGTCACTTGTGATAGCGACAAATATCTCACTATCACAAATGATGTGCACTTGTTTGAGTGAACCATAAAGAGATAAATTATCAGATGAGTATATTTCAATGCCTCCTTAAAAGCACAACAAGGCAACATGTTGGGCTCAACCCTTGTGGGAGCCACATTTTAACCCACATACTAAAATTAAATGTATCAAAACAACATTACTTTTTCTATACATGCACATGAAGCAAACAAGTTAGAAAAATAAATGCATATTTTGGATATGTTTGATTACTTCATTATTCTCTTGGACATCCAAGGTTTTCATGCTTGTTTAATGCATTTGGAGATCAGTTTATATGTTCATGGGTGCTTGTACATGTAATTTGAGAGACCTTCGTTGCTCTAACAACATTTTATCACTCAAATGCAAGAACTAGGAGCAATATGGAGCTAAGGAGGACTCAAAGCAATTCAAGGTGGGAGAAAAAGCAAGGAAACACACACTAAACCAGTCATCCAGGCAATGACTAGCCTCTTTCCTTACATGTGCATTCTATTTTCTTACCTATCAATGTATATGCTTTTCCTCATTTTCATTGAACAAGTTAGTCTCACGGCTTGTGTGAGACAATATGCACTTTTAATATCAATAAAGATTACTTTTTCAGAAAAGATTTATGGAAATCTTTCCTATGTTACATGCACTTGTATAAATGCAATAGTCTATTAATGTAATCTTCTTTATTTCTTCTTATGCACCTAAATGTAATGTGGGAAAGATTAAAAATGTACCTTTCTCTCAGTTTTAAAACAAAGAGCTCAACCTAATTGAGCTAATAGTGAAATTAGGTAACATTTTTGGCAACATCTACTATATGTTTGTCTGCTAAACATGAAGACCAGTTGCCTAGACTATTCATTGGGCATGGGGTCGCTCAAAAACTCAAAATAGATTTGGAAGCAACTTTAATCAATGTTGTAACTCAACAAAAACAACTTAGAACATCTTGGAAACTTATTGAAAATGAAACTATATAAAGGAAAATACCTAATTGTGCTAAAAAGAACTTAGGGAATTTAAAAACAACAACTAAACTAAGGTGCAACAACACTTATTGAAAGAAAAACTTCTAAACTAGCAAATGTGACATAGATCAAACCTCAAAGCAACATTTAAGGTTTATCCCATTGACTAGGATAGGTAGAATCTCTCCATCCATCTTTGATAACTGGAAAGCATTGTGCTCCTTGCACTCTATGATGACAAATGGGTCACTCCAAAAGGTATCAAACTTAGTGTGCTTAACTGGCCTGCTTTTCAATTCATCCCATTTGAGTACAACATCACCCTATCTGAATACTTTGGGAGTTGCCTTCTTATCAAAAAATATTTTATTTTGGAGTTGATGGTACTCCAAAGACTTCAAAGCTTTGTTTCTTGTTTCCTCCAACTCCATGAGCTTAGCATATCTAACTGCCAATGGGTCCTGCTCCTCAAACATTTCTAACTGATACATAATATCAAGAGCTGGTAGTTCTGTAGATAAAGGAAATTTGGCTTCCTTACCATAAACCAGTACATATGGATAATTTCCAATAGACTGTTTGGGAGTTATTCTATTTTCCCATAAGGTAGATTTCATCTTGGTGTGCCAAGCTCTCTTATTGTCCTCCATCATCCATTTAATGATTCTTATTAGGTTCTTATTTGTTGATTCAGCCAAACCATTACCTTGAGGGTAATAGTTTGATGAAGTGTTCAAGTATATGCCATTCCTAATAGCCCAATCACTCACTCTGAGTCCCACAAATGCTAAGGAATTATCTAAGTTAATTGATTCAAGAACCCCAAATCTGGTTACTAAATCATCATAAAAGTTCAAAACAACATTTTCATTGGCTTATTTCAAATCCATTGCCTCAGTCCACCTTGTGAAATAATCAGTAGCAGTGAGTACCCACCTATGACCTACACTAGAATGAAGGTTTATGGGTCTAATAAAGTCAATGCCCCATCTCATGAAGGGATGTTCCACTTGCATTGGCTGCAAAGTTAATGTTGGAAACCTTTATTTTCCTACAAAAATTGTACACTTTACACATTTTATGGCCCATGCATGGGCATCCTTAAACATGCTTGGCCAATAATAGCCAACTCTCATTATTTTCCATACAGTTGTTCTTGGGGAAAAATGACCCCCTGCAGGTCCATCATGGAACTCATGAAGCACTTTATCAACTTGATCCTGATCAATACATCTTAACAACACACCATTAAGGTCTTTTCTAAATAGAACATTGTCAACCAGCACATAAGGGATAGACTGCAATGTGAAGTATCTCCTCTAAGCCTTATCCAAACCTGGTGGACACTCACCAGTTTGCAAAAAGTGAATCATTTCATGTACCCAACTTGTACCTAATGCAGGTGCAACATTCTGATCTTGATCATCAGTGACTAAAACAACCTTTGTTTTTGTTTTCCCTTCATTTTTAGATCTTGCAACTAGCTGCTCACATAATCCCTTCCCTCTTACAAGCTTAGTGACCTTAATATCTATATCATATTCCATCACCTTCATGATCCAACCAACCCTCTTCCCATTCAATTCCTTGCTCAGCAGAAACTCCTTCACACTTGGGTGGGCAACCATCAAATGTATCTTATTGTTGGAAATCAAAGGTTTAAACTTTTTCAAACTTTTGATTACAACTAGAACTTTTTTCTCCACAAATGAATACCTTTGTTCATAATTTTCCAATCCTTGGCTGAAAAAGGAAATGGGTTGTTCTAAGCCCTCATTATTTTGTTGTACTAGCATTGCAAAAACATAATCTATGCTGCCAAAAGCATATAGAATGAAGTCTTTTCAAAAAACTGGGTTTACCAGTGTAGGAGTTGCTGCTAAAGCCTCCTTAATAGCTTCAAAGTTGCATTTGTTTTCTCTAGTCCAGCTAAAGCTTGCATTTTTCTTTAACATAGCAGTTAATGGTCTCAAAAGGTTTGCAACATTTGGAATAAATCTTCTCAGAAAATTAATTATGCCAGGAAGCTTTGCAGCCCCTTTTTGTGATTGGGTAAAGGTAGTTCTAAAATGGCTTTGACTCTCTCAGGATCAATAGTAATTCCTTGTTTCAACACTATGTGTCCTAACAACTTACCTTCATGAACATCAAAGATGCTCTTTTTGAGATTAAGGGATACTCCATATTCCCTACATCTTTCAAACACTTGTTTTAAATGTAGCATATGTTCATCAACATTTTTAGAGAATACTGTTACATCATCCAGATAAATGAGCACAATTTTATTAATTAAACCTTGAAACACCATGTCCATAGCCCTTTGAAAAGTGGCTCTAGCGTTGGACAAGCCGAAATGAATTCTCTTGTAGGCTATAAATGCAATCTTGTATTGGTCCTCTTCTTTGACCAATACCTGGTTATAACCAAAATATCCATCGAGCAAGGAAAATCTCTTTGAACCAGCAACAACTTGAAGGATCTGCTCCATAGAGGGCAATGGGTAATGATCCTTCAAAGAAGCCCTATTAAGGTCTCTAAAATCCACACAAAGCCTAATTTACCCATTTTTCTTTCTAACCAGAACAAGGTTAGAAACCCAGGAGATGTGTTTGATTGGAAATATAATACCTCCTTCAATCAGTTTGGTTAACTCCTTAATCATAAGAGGTTCCAGCTTTGGGTTTAAAAGTCTTTTTTTTGTCTTACAGGCTTTACGTTGGGTTCTAGTTTTATTGTATGTTGAGAAATTCTAGGATGAAATCCTTTCAAATTAGAATAATCCCAAGCAAAAACATCTTGAAACTCTTGACATAAAGCAACAAAAGCCTGCTTATTTGATTGTGAACATATTTTTTCCATTTTGAGAAGCTTACATTTAAAAATCTCCAGCTCTTCGTAATGCTCCTCTTTAATCTGAATGTTGGTTTTATTCTTTTTAAGCTGGTCATCAGTGCTGAAAATGGACTCTAATGTAACTAGACCCCTAGGAAGCTTATTTTTCCTAAGCTAGATAATTTGATCTTCATATTGTTGTTTAAGTTTCTCTTGATTTATAATAGAAAATTGATCTTCCTCAAGCAAAAAACTTAATACTTGCTCATCACTTTCAAAAACTTGCCAGTGAACATTATTGTCAAGAATAGAGGGCCTAACAACTACCTTAACATAGTGTTGTACCTTCTCTTTTCTAATCTCATTGGGTATGTCAAATTGAGCAGCACTTGCAGCCAATCTATCTGCGTGCTTATTTTGACTCTTGGGGATTGAAATCGGATTAAAGGCATCAAACTCCTCTATCATATCCCATACCCTATGCTTATAAGATTTCAAAACATCTTTTTTTGTCACATTTAATCCTCTCACCTAGTTGACAATCAATTTGTTGTCCCAAAATACTTGCAAGCAGCTTATTCCTCTTTTCCTTGCCCACTCCAAGCCCTGAATTAGACCTTCATACTCAACAGTATTGTTAGAACAGGAAAAGGAAAACCTAAAAGCAACATAATATTTATCACCTTGTGGAGAGACCAACATTGCACCTCCACCAGCTCCATTTATGCTTCTGGAGCCATCAAAATACATCTGCCATAATTCATCTTGTTGTGGTAATTGTTGTTCTACCTTCTTTTCAAAATTTGGCATCTCTGTTTTTGGTTCATGCAGCACATAAACACCCAAACTAGTCTCCTGAATGTATTCATTTGGATTATCCATAATATTTTTTGCTTCCCACTCATTTAGCAACACCTCTAGTATACTTTCAACTTGGAGTTCTTGTGCAACAACAAGCTCACTATCTTCAAAAATGACATAGTTAACATTAACTGCACTTGGTAAATAAGGTTTAATGTGATCCTTAGCCAATGAATCAAATTTTATTGTCACTTTTTTCCCATACCTATTCCTAAAAATCATATGATACCAATAAGAGGATAAATAACCTCCTATTTTAGCTGTGAAATCCCTTGATAAACACAAGGCAAAGAATGGAGGTAATTCAATAACAAAGACATCTTGAGGGATTGAAAATTTTGGACAGGCATGTAATGTGAGACCTAAGTCTTTAATAACACCCACAGTATTAACTGTTGTCCCATCTAATTGGAGTACTCCTTTTTCAAGGCGTTGGTATTTCAGTCCTAATTGGTCTACAATCTTTTTTGGCATGACTGAACTACTAGCTTCACTATCAACCATAAAATTATGTACTAGTTTGTCTCCTACAATTAGAGACACATAGAAAGGATGGGGTTTGACACCTTTTTTTGGATCTTTACTTGGTTGTTTACTTTATTTTTTATCACTATCTTGGGGCGTATTCATAAAAACAACTTTAGCTGGATCAACTAAAACATCACTAGACACTCTCTTTTCAGTCAGAGCATATTGCAACAATTTTGTTTGGCTTGGGATAGCTAAAGAGTCCCACATGGACATTGTCACATTCATTTTTTTCATAATTTCAACAATATTGAAGGGGGCAACAAAATTTACCTTTTGTTGTGTCTTTGGAGTAGCAGGTCTTGCTTGCATGTGAGGTTGCTCCTTTGCAACAACTTGTGTATTCCTTTGCAAAATGTGAGGTATTTGTAATGTAGAGGGTTCTACAACTCCTTTTCCTTTATTAGTTAACTGCTCAAGTTAAAAATCCCTTTTCTTGGCTCTTGTATTTGTTGCAATTGGAGAATCATCATTGTTTACTCCACAAAATTATTCACCCTGCCAATTTAGAAAGGTAGCATCACTTGTAGATTGACCTTGATATTGTAGATATCCATTATTGGGTTCATTAGGCTATGAACTTGAAGCATTTTTCACCATTAATGCTTGGTTGATGACCTAATTCGAACAAGTGGCTTGGTTGTGGGGCTGATTACAAGGAAAACACCATTCATAATTTGTTGCAAGATTGTTTTGAATAGGAACAAGCTCCTTAATAGCACTAATTGGAGTTGGGTTGTATGGTTGAAAAGGGTCTTGGATTCACATTTTGTCTTGGGCCCTGATAATTTCCTTTATAAGATTCCTATTCCCTTGATATTGTTGTCCTTGACCTTGAGTTTGCTGAAATGGCTGTCTACTCTAAGATTGTTGCTTCTCTAAGCTTACTAGTTTACTACCAAAAGTCTAGAGTAAACTTTTGATCTCCTGCAACTCTTGGGATGAACTTGGAGCAGCAATTCCTTGACTAACAATAGGTTGGACAACATCCAGTAATGTTGGTACAACTGGTAAAGGTGTAAAAGGTGGTATTTTCAAAAGCATGGAAGGCTAAATATATGGAAAATTTGGCATTAGGGGTCTGAGAGCTATTCTTCCAGCTTGAATAAGACTGTTTTCAGCCCTAATTGCTATGTCATATGCTTGTGGTAATGTATTTCCACCCATGGACTAAATCATGACAACAATTTCATTGTGTAAAGCCCTTAAATAATATAGGAAAGCATAATCGGGAGAAGGCCTTATTGTTTCAGGAATTCTATACCATCTCTTCTGAAAACAAAAATTGAAGTCTGTCATTTGCTCCTGAGGAGCCCTTTTTATAGTTGTAAGTTGTTCTACCAATGACAAATGGTCTGACTTATCTTGAAATTGCTTGTGCAACTTATCTCCCAATTCATCCCAAGTTGATATAGACCCAACTTGCAAACCCATGAACCATTGTAAGGATTTACCTTTCAATGAAGCTACAAGTAACCTAGCAACTACATTCTCTTGAGTGTTATGATGAACCCCACACAAAGAGGCCACATCTTTGATATGCTCAATTGGAGTTGTTTGATCTTCCCTTGTGAAGAAAGGAAAACTTTTCAGGGAAGCCATTGGGATACCATCATGTTGTGCAAGGTTTAATGGACTGCCTCCATCAAAATCCACAAATGGTTGATTCCTTGCCATTTGAATAGTTGGAGGTGGAGTAACCTAAGCTGAAACAACAAAAATAGAAACTGCAGGTATAGTTGAGCTTGTTGACAATGTTGGTCTGAAACTTGGTGGGGTTGACTGAACCCTCTTTGAAATAGGAGTTCTCTTAACAAACCTACTCTTCCTTCTAGGTCGAGACAATTGTAAATACTCAAACGTATTTGAACACCTAGTTTGAATCTTTTTCATATAAATGACACAACACTAGTTTACTAGTTCTATTCTCAGTGGAAGTTGCCAGATATGCAAAAATTACCTCTAAAAGGCTTGAAAATGCTAGCTGCATATCAGAACCAGCAATGAATATGTAATTTTTTAAATTGTCTGATTCGATAGTCCCACCACGCATGCTAAAACTATTTTCTACTGAAATTTGCACCCTGTTGAATATGAAATTCAATAATTCAGAGAAACATGGGAAGACCTCTAAAGCTATGGGTAACTTGTAAATAGAGATCAACCTCCGAAGAAGGCCAACTTCCTATGGTGTCACCTAAAACTACTAAATTTTGTTGAGTAAAAGGGAGAAAGAAAACTTAAAATGAAAACTAGAAAACACTATTCTACGGTGATACACCAAACTGATGGGGATTATGAAAACTCAACTTTGTTTAGACTTAGCTACCAAATGACAAAAAAATGAACTTACACAACTTTTTCTTGTTTGCTCCTGCATAAATATTTCACAAAGAGGCCTCAATGCATGAACCTCTAAAAGAAAAACAAGTTCACAATTAGAGAAGTAACATACATGTTTCAGACATAGATTGCAACCTGCATGAACAAACTTTTGCAGAGAAGGTATACAATATGAGACAAAGTCACAAGGAAGCTAAAACACTTCACATATAACTTGATCAATCATTTGAAAATACACAACACTGAAAGAACAAGAAGGAAAAATAGCATAGTCAATGGTATCCAAGGTATTCTTTGTATATCATATCCCAAAAGATTTACAAAACATACTCAACTCTGAGAAAGGACTCCAAAATCACTAACTCCAGAATCTGCATCTTCTGAACTAACTCAGAAATGAGTCAAAAAGAGAATATATCACTCAAATCCAATTAGTTGCACCAAAGTAGGAGCTACCAACTAACTTGGGTCGGATCCCTCAAAGAAGCCTAAAAATGAGCCACTAGATTCCCTCCAAAATTGATTCCATTATGGGAAAAGTGGGTTTGACCATGCCAAGCATATAGGCGTGCAAAACCACCCCTAGATTCCTATAATTCCTCCAGCAAGATGCATAAATTCTCCTACAGACATGGGCACATGTCTGCCAACTGCAAATAAATGCCCCTATATGCTTGCAAAAGCATAACTCCTCAACAATGCCTATGAAGGCATTTACATGGCATACATCACCTTATTCTTGCATTTTTAAAATAACATTTTGAATTAAGTGATTTATAACTATCACTTAATTCAAAACACTTTACATTTAGAAATTAAATGTAAAAATAAAAGGAAAAGAAAATAAGTCTTAAAAGACTTATAAACCACCTACATAAAAATATTACAAGGCAAAAGACTAGGTCTTAGCCCACAACTCATAATATTAAACTCCATGCATTTTTCTAAAAAATGTGACAAAAATGCCATCAGCCTTTTTGATTCCACAAACCCTAAAAAAAAAGCAAAATGAAAAATGAAAATTTCACTTCATTTTTTCATGAAGTTTCTAGAAGAAGCTTAGCTGCCACCAACGAGGGTTTTCATAGAGTTTGACCATGGAAAAATCTTGAGTTCTTAGAGGCACTTCTAGGAAATTTTTTTGTGAACTTCTTCATAGTGACACTGGTAAGCTGATTTGAAAGAAAAACTTTGAGCTTTTTTAAAAAACTTTGGGCCTCTTAAGCTGTGACATACTATTGCTTTCTTTCTTATTTTTCTTACGTTCCTTTTCCTATGTCTCTTTTTCAGTCTAGCCACCATGTATGCCTTTTGATGGGCTTTGAGAATGTATTTCTCTCAGAGGCTTTCAGAGAACAAGATCACAACCGATCTGGGTAAGTGATTTTTATCATTCTGTTATATTTTTTTAAAAGAGAAGAAAACTGAACTCAAGGATTCTTTATAGAAAAAGAGCATATTCTTCACTCTCTTTCATCCCTTGCACATACTATGTATTCTCATGAAGAAAAAATATGATTGTCTATAGAAGAAAAATACTTGTATCATTTAGGTCACAGCTATATGTTCGCTATAGGCATTTGAGAAAATTTGGTTTCCCTTCATATGTTACGCTTTACTTGCATCTTTGAAGATTTTATTTTTTTGAGCTTCTACAGGCGATAAGAGTTTTCATTCCTTCATGGCTGACCCTGTAGAAGACTATTCTAGGCTTTCAGCATTAAAACCCCAAATGGGTTCATGTAAAAGCAAGAAAACTGTTTATTCCAGGCCATGTTTAGGCAAAAATTTGTTTGGGGTTTTGTTAACAAATCCACACCACCATTTTTTCCTCTTTGTATTTGTTTTTCTTTAAAAAAAAACAAAAACAAAAACAAATGGGTTTTGATTGATGATTTGTTCTCAACTGAAACCCTACCTTACCTTAGTCATTTTGGGTTTTCCTCTTTCCTATAGTAGGCCGTGGATTTTGCATTTTGGGCCCTCCTATGGTTCTGACTTTTAAACTCCAAGATCGGCCTTTCATCTCATTCTTTGAGTTTCAAACATTATTCTTCATTTCACTTACCTAAAAGTGTTGCCATCATTTAACTGTAACTTGTGAAGTTATTTACAGTTTATATGTGATCATGTTCTCTATTTATGTTCTTCAATGCCCATGTCTAAATAGACTGTCAAGCATTATTCATGATTTATTAGCAACTAAGCTTCAACAAACACTGTCAAACTTATTCAAACTATTTATGTTATCCATGATGCATTCTAGAAACAACATCCTGAACCTCCACTGGTTTTATGAATAGATGATCACTTTCTCATTAGCCATTCTCTGATGCATAAGATGCCATTTGTTTAATCATTTTCTTGATTATCTTTATCAACTTATGTGAAAAGGAGAGCTTCAACCTCATTGTGAACTTTTACTTTACTGTTACCTACAGGTAGTCATGCATTTTTGAAAATCTTCTATCAAAAGGCCATACCTTGCTTTATCTCTTCACAAATGAGGATTTGTATTGTTTCACTCATGGCATTTTCCCTGCCTTTATGGCTCATGATATATGTGATATACACATAAGCAATATCACCCCTATCTTGCATTGTTTGAAAACAAAAAGAATTCATAAAAGTATGTTTTCTTGTGTGTCTAATTTCAATATGGAGGATCCCTTTACTATTTTTTACACCACGATGCACCTTTTAGTGACTAATCATGCATTTATTTACTTTTAAAAGTAAGATACTTAGAGCATTTTTCTGCAACATTGTACCTGTCTTAGATGGCTCCTAACTTTATCATGAGATGGCAACAAATATTTCCCTTTTTCTAAATTTTATGATCTTTTGGAGAGTGGGACTGTGTTCTACATTGTACTTATCACTAAGACATAGAGATTGCACAAATACTTCTTTAAATACCATTTGATAGAAATTGACTGCTACTTTATTATGTTCAAGGTTGTTCTCTATCCAAAGCATGGTGTATTCAACTCATAGTGGTTGTACTAAGTCATTGATTGTCCTCTCTCATAAAACCAAGCATGACTCTTATAAACACATATACATGTGAATGTTGTATCTTCATGAAATAATACATTTATGCATTTATGTAAACTGTTATGACACAAAAGATTGCATACACTCTTTATGATTTTTCTTGAACAAGTACATGTCACTTGTGACAGTGACAAATATCTCACTATCACAAATGATGTGTACTTGTTTGAGTGAACCATAAAGAGAAAATATTAGATGAGTATCTTTCAATGCCTCCTTAAAACCACAACAAGGCAACACGCTGGGATCAACCCTTGTGGGAGCCACATTTTAACCTCACATGTTGAAATTAAATTAATCAAAATAGCAACATGACTTTTTCTATACTTGCACATGAAGCAAACAAGTTAGGAAAATAAATGCATATTTTGGATGTGTTTGATGACTTCATTGTTCTCTTGGACATCCAAGGTTTGCATGCTTGTTTAATGCATTTGGAGATCAATTTATATGTTCATGGGTGCTTGTACATGTAATGTGAGAGGCCTTCATTGCTCTAACAACATTTTATCACTCAAATGTAGAAATGAGGAGCAATATGGAGCTAAGGAGAACTCAAAGCAATTCAAGGTAGGAGACAAAGCAAGGAAACACACACTAAACTAGTCATCTAGGCAATGACTAGCCTCTTTCCTTACATGTGCATTCTATTTTCTTACCTATCAATGTATATGATTTTCCTCATTTTCATTGAACAAGTTAGTCTCATGGCTTGTGTGAGACAATATGCACTTTTAATATCAATAAAGATTACTTTTTCATAAAATATTTGTGTAAATATTTCTTATGTTATATGCACTTGTATAAATGCAATAGTCTATTAATGTAATCTTTTTTATTTCTGCTTATGCACCTGAATGTAATGTAGGAAAGATTAAAAATGTACCTTTCTTTCAGTTTTAAAACAAAGAGCTCAACCTAATTGAGCTAATAGTGAAATTAGGTAACAAAGACAAAACATGATCCAATGTTGAAAAACAACTTGTCTCCATTTTAGAAGAAACAAACCAAGTACAAATACATGAATGCTTCCCATTGTGGATAGGAATCAAAAGGAAGAAGCATAAAGATGTATGATGATGTCTCTAAAATATGCTCATGTGTCTCTTTGTCCATGGTGGATGATGATGCCACAATCAAATCATGTACATGACCAATCAATGAAGAAGGTAACAAACCAAGACTACGTGGAAATCATTGTTGAACAATATCCACAGACAAAGATGGTTTGACAACAATAGTGTAATGATTGTCATCAAAGAGGAGAGATAACCCCTCAAATGTGTCCTCCAAATCTGAAATACCTATCAAAAAATAATTCCACAAAGCCAAATATGAAGAACAAAAATAATCTTGTTGAACAAGAATAATGGGAGCATCAATCAATGACTCAACACAAGGAATCAATGAAGTTGAAGGTACAACTATCTCTAAATAAGAAGAAGGGGCATATGAAGAAACATCTTCCTCATCTTTTCAAGATTCAAACTACTCCAAGTAATCAAACTCCTAAATAGTATCATAATCATAGGTTATCCTATTTGGAATATGAAGAGGCACAAGATAGTCTAAAACATGATCATCTAGGAATAATGAGTATCGGTATATCCATATATCTCCATTTTAGTCCAAAGAGCATGATGACACTCAAAATGAACAAAAAAATTCAAAATGTCATCATCAACGTGCATAAAAATAACTCCTAAGACATTATCCCTTTTGTAATTCTAAGAAAATTTCTTACTATTAATACCTAGAGGGGGAACAAAACCATACAAATGTGGAAAATTATGAATCCAACATAGATGCTTTATGATTCATTCCCTCCATTTTTTATAATTTCCACTTTTCAACATAATCAAAAAAGGATGAAACAAAAAACCCATAATGACCAAGATAAATCTTTAAAATTACAAATATTGAAACCTTCAATAACAATTATAAAGCCCCAAACATGATGAATACTACAAATGAATCCTTCCCAAAAATAAATAACCTCTCCAGGAGTCAAGATGTCCAAGTAATTAAACCATAATACAGAATTTGAAAATACTAAATAAAATATACCTAGGGTTGAATCTGGAAAAAGTGCATGTAAAAGCTGAAGATTAGCTCAACACCCAAGACCACCTACAAAAATAATGAAAACCTTCTACAAGAGAGTATGCAAGAAATGAGATTGTTTGATATTAATATTTATGAGATATATTATACAAAGTGTACGTCTTGCTTATAGAGACAATGCGAAAGATAAGATTAGACAAAATTATGACATGTGTCTCAATCCTACAACATGTGACAACTAACTCTGTTGAAAATGGAGGTAATTATGTAGCTTAATACTTTGTAAAACTATTGTAGTGTAGATCTAAATAAGTGTTCTTTGTTACAATTTCTTTGTGGATGATTATCTGTTTAGATTCATTTTACCAATTGTAGAAGTAGACAGAAGATTGTAGACGAATAAAATTGGAAGAAAGAAGTTACACAACATATACTGTGGAGAAACCCTTTCAGGAAAAAACTCCACCAAGAATCAATGTATTACTTCATCTCAGAATAAGATTACAATAATTCCAATCCTTGCTTGAGATGCTTCTTTTGCCTTCAATAATTATTCTTCACAACCTGCAATAAAATTTGATCAACTCTCTTCGACTTGCTGCAATAAATATACAACAATGAGCCTTGTAAACTCCAAAAATTTTAAAATTACAAAGCACAATGCTTATCTCACAAAACCCATGCCTATTCTTTGCAAGTAGAGTTCTACCGTGAAGAACAATGTCAAAACAAGTGCTTCATCCATTTGGGTGTACCAAACTGAAGTCATAACTCAACCTTGATTCCAAAGATATCTTCTAAGCTTATCCTCAAAGTTGGCACCCATGAATGGGCCCACTTAACTCAACCTTATAAAATATCTTATCACTCAAAAGTGTCAACTCCAAGATGCCAACTTGGGCGCCCAAGGTGGGTCCAAGTCAATCTTTGTTAACTGGAAAATATCTCTCCACCATTCATGCAAAGACAATGCATGATTGATCATCCCCTGTTAACTGAAAGTAGTCACCTATTATTTATCATGCAACTCAAGTCATTAGTCATGCATTCCAAGTCAAAAAGTCAACTAGCATTCAAAAACTAACTACATGCAACTGGCAACTAAACTGAATTGAACTAAACTAAACTAAACTAAACTAAACTAAACTAAAACTGAATCTGAACTCCATGCATGTAAACATCAATCCCTAACTTCTAGGATCTTTACATGCATTACTCAAGTTGTTATTTTACTCCAAATAGTTAACTTAACTCAAGGTGAGTTCCACCTTCCATGTGGGTGCCCCATGTGCTCCTATTTTGTAGGAGCTCTTCATGGGCATCCCCACATGTTCCTATCATTTAGAATTAATTACAAATGTCAATTAACATGTTTATTTCATTCAAATTTAATATCTTTCTAATCCTAGTGTTGGGGAACACTTTCCAAGGACTTAGGAGATACATGAAATAATGTTTAGGATTGCAATTAAATGGCATCCTATTCCCAACAAACTCAACTTATTATTAAATGACCTAGGAAAAAGTTTTAAATGCTAAAAAGATAAGATAAGATCACATGACACGTAAGACTTCTATAAATATTCCTAGGACCTAAGTAAAATTAACATGTAAATAGGACCCACTAATTAACTAGTTAGGTAAATTATCTATTTACACTAACAATGTGTATCTATGAGTGTGATTGTGTCAAATCCACTACCATATCCTCAATTCTTGTCTCACAAGCTCTCCATTAACTATATTTTCACTCAAATATATCCTCCATAAATCTAGAGACCAATTTTCTCTTAAACTCACCAAGTGCAAATGAATTCAAATATAACCAAATGTTGAGTATATAAGCTAGAATTTAGATTTGCAACATGTCATTTTCTTCTTGTAATTTATTAGTGAGGCAACTCAAGTATACTCTACACCCCACCACAAAGGATCTAAGTTAATAAGAGGAGCTCCTAGCTAGGCAATATTTGTTATCCCTACATAGATGGTAGGTAAATTTGTCTATTTTAATTTTAAATTTAATTTTCAAGGTTCCTATTTACTACACATGATCTTGCATTTTTTCCCCTAGAATAACATGTGTGATATGATGTATTATAGTCTTTACAATAGTGATATATTATTAGCTCTAAATTCCATCGATCATAATTCTCAAAGAATTGTTTGTACAAAGCTCATGCATTTGGATTGTCATTCTATCCTTTATTGTAGTAAGCTATTATTAGCTCTAAATTCCATCAATTATAATCCTCAAATTATTTTTTGTAAGTAGCTTGCACATTTGGATTATCATTTCAACAAATTATTATGAGCTCTCTATGTTGTAGACCTTAGTAAATCTTTCCATAGGAATTGAATGAGGGTTTGTAGGAATGATGTTTAGGCTATTAAGAAGAAAGTTTTTAGAAGGTTTGGTCCAACACTAGTAGCATGGGTAGTGAAGTATGTCGGCACCCCATTTATTTGTGTCTCATTTTTCCTTTTTCTTCTCTAGTGTTTTTTTTTGCCTTTTGTTTGCCCCATTTCATTTCCTATCATTCAAAACCAATTTGAGAAAATCTACATGGGTTTGTCATGTTCAGGATTTTCCTTTTTAATTGTGTCATTTCCTTCCTTCAAGCCTATGTACCCAAGTTGAAAAGATAATAATTGTCCCAAATAAACCCTCCACCTTGTAAAACATTGTAATGGGTATCCCTAGTTCAAATTTGGGGAAAACTAGATAAAAATTGACTAAGTTATGCTCATGCAAAGTTTTGGTATGCTATTAGCTGCTTGCAATTATGGGTCTACTACTATCCTTTTTCATGTATTTATTATTGAAGTGGTCTAATATTTTCAATTGGCTCCAAGGTTCAATTTAGTAGTGGGTTGGACTTCCACAAAGGTCAAGAAATATGAAGGAAATTTTGACTAAGTTCGGGTGCATGGCTCATTTGGAAGTTGATTGTCTACAAATTATAGTAGGGCCTCAAATGTCTACAAAAGGTTAAAATGAGCTAAGGTTATAGCTTTGCAAAAAAGGGTTAGTGCACTAGTTTGTTTTTCCAAGGTGTAGTTCAAATGTTGATTAAGTTCTTGCGAGCTCGATGGCAATAAAATTTCAACAAGATGTCGATGGAGACTAGGTTATTCAAATGTTCAATTGGAGTTTGTTATTTCACATTGGTTAGATAGACATTAAATTTTACAGATTCACTTGCAAGTTGGATATCCATAAAAGGTTATAATGTGATTAATAAATGTGTTATGCAGGTAGTTTTATGTGAATCAATTCATTGCTAAGTGAAGTTTAGTAGGAGGTTGATTGTCCATAATGATTTGATGAAGGTGTTTGTCCCACATGGTACTTATGGAGATGTTATTTCTGCAAAAGTTAAAAAAGATAAAATTAAGATGATCCAAAAAGGGATATGTGAACTAATCATTCTAAATAGTCTCACTTGGTGATGTTTGGTGACCTTCACAAAGGTGAAGGTTTTCAAATATATTCAAGTGAACATTACTATACAAGAAGGAATAATGGAATTAGTCTTGGGCTAGTTGACAATGGATATTTTACATGTTCTCAATGAATATATGAAACCTAAAAAAGGTGAAAGTAAATACTTTCAACAAGCACCAAGGTGGAGGCTAAGCCAAAGGAAAGAAAAGGTAAGAAGGACTCAAGTGAATTGAACAAAGGAGTGTTTCTCGCATAACCATTTGGGGGTTAATTTTCTGTAAAAAGATAAAAAGTGAAGTGTTAGAGCTTCCCATGGTTCCCAAAACCATGGGAACCCCCAACAGATTCATGTTACCCCTATAAGCCTTGATGGCTAAGGTAAAGATGAAACAAGGTAAGGAAAGTAAGAGAAAGGGGAACCAAAGGAAAAATAAAGTGTTGAAGCTTCTCATGGTTATAGTTCTAACAAGTTCTTGGTGTATTCATAACCCCTAACAAAAGGCAAAGACAAAGATAATAAAGGTAAAGATAGTGAGTCAATAGTTCCAATGGTTTGTAGAACCATTGGAACCTCTAATTGGTTCCAAAGGGCCACCTTGTCATCAATTCATGCCAATTTCTCCACCAACCCCCTCTGCAAAGCTATTAAAGTGCAACCACCCATAAAAATACTAAATTATTGTGCCATATGGACTCCATGAAGATCTTTAATGCGGAAATAATGACATCCTCACTTTATTTATTATTTGTAACACCTCTTGGATATGATTTAAACAATTTTTTTTTGGTGATTTCACTCAATCTCACACTCAAACCCATAAATCATCAATGTGCAAATATAGTGGACGCCATAACAATAATTTTTATAGGCCTCTTAGAGATCATTTTAAATGGAAGAGGACACTTCTTGTTTGAGGGTTGGTTGTGATTGAGGTTGGGGTTTTCTGATGCAACATGAATTTGTGACAACCTGGACGCCTTCCTTCCATTGGTATATTTGCATTAGTGGCGATTTTGGAAGGGATATCGAGAGGATAAAACTTTGAAGAAGGGAGCAATTACAAACCAACAATAGAAAAATATAGTGATAGGAAGCCCTAGAGTTTCAAATTCCAACTCTAGGTGTTGTTATTTTTGTATTATAATGATTTGGGTTCATCCCAAATTTGTAATAACATTTTGTAAACCTTGAAGATCAAATGAATAAAGGTAGAATCAACCTTAGTTAAATGTCTCCTTGTGTATGGTATATATTTTTGAATATATGTTTATTTTTTCATCCAAAAGTCTATAAAATCCTTACAAAGCCTTTGTAAGGTGTCTTTTCAACATAGTAGAGGAAATATACATGCATGTTCATAGATAACTAATTAGACTCACTAAAAAACAAGGTGATAAAAAAATGGTGTTTACCTCCCACTCCCTCTTGTGAGATTTGGTTTCAAATGTGCCTTAGTTGTTGTCTACAATCGACGGCTTGGTGTCCTCGACAGTCTGTGGAGATGTTCCACCCTATTGGGGGCTAGTTTACCGAAGGCTTTCATGCCCTTTTCCTACTCTCCTATAGCCCATGTGCCTCTTACTTTTTTAAACACTTATTCTTGCACATGTTAGAGTTATCATGCATTAGCTAATAATTAATTAATCTTTAATTGATTATTAGTCTAATTTATTCTCATGCACTTAAACTAAACTTAGGAGTTCTTTATTCAGTTAACTAAGTGTTTTTCTATGTTAAATGAAGTGAGCTATTATTAGATCATTATGTCTCATCACATGTGATGTTGACACTTGTCCTGATCTAATCCCTTTACCATTTAGGGTTGCTCCTATATAGCACTCAACCCTCATTGTATTATCACTTTGAGATTTACTCTTCTGTTCTCTCAAACTCTCAACCTTTGAGGACTTTTGTTTTCCTTGAATTTTCTTGAGGTTCTTCTATAGCTTTTTCTTGTTGAGGAATATTGCACATATTTTTTGTAGATCTCTTGCATGGAAGGTGTCTTTGTTCATTATTTGATCTTGTGGCTTGTGTTTTTCACAATTCTAACATGGTATCAGAGCGTGGATTTATCGAACCACTTCTCAATTTATGAGGTTTTTTCTTCAACTAGGGTTACAAGAGAAAATTTGAAATCTTCTTTGTTGTTTTTTTTAAAGCAAGAAAAACAAAAAAAATATGCCATCCTAGGGTCATATGGGCAACCAATGCCCAACCCTTGGGGGGCTGATTTTTTTATTTTTTTTGCAAAATAGGCAAAATTAGGAAAATGGGCATAACTTTTCGCTCATGTATCAAAATTGGGCGAACGAGAAATTGACAGAAAGTTAGTTATGAGCACTATCTAATGGCACTAGTTTTTTTCTCTTTTTTTTTCTTCTATTGGTGCATTATACAACCTATTGAAGTCAAAGGTGTAGTTTTTAGTCTCGAGCTCATAAATTTTGACTAGTTTCTTCATTTTTTTGTGATTCTAGCGGTGTTGGAAGTATCTTTCAGAGCTCTTCACATCCATGCATGCAATTTTTCTAGATTTCTCTCCAAATACATTTTATTCAGTTTTTAGTGCTTTTGCACTCTGGTGAATTACTTGGATGTCTTAGCTCTTGAAAACTTATTCTTTGTGTGGGATGACTTGTTTTTGGTTGTTCTTCATGTATTCCCAATACATTCTTTCCTATTTTGGCATTGCAGGCATTCTTTTCATGCACATTCTCTTTTGTAGACACATTGAGATAAAGTTCCATCTTGGTGTATACATTTTGGGGATTTTGCACATCTTGTTGTGCCTTTTGTAATTGCACTATGATATAAAGTGCCATGGGGGGGGGGGGTTGATGTTTACCTTTACTTTTCCATCACACCTTTTTCAAGTGAGTGTCCCTTCCACAACAATAGTGAATACCAGTGATTTTTATCTCATGCGAGTGTGCCTTAGTTTGCACACCCTTTTATTTGTAGGTTGTTTCTCCTACATGCACTCCTTGGTTTCACATGGTTTCAATGTACCTATCTTGGCTCTCCCCTTTTTTAGCATAATGGGGGGGTTTCTACTGTTGGTGCTAATGCTTCCTCAATTTCACGTTGGAGTGATCTACATATCTAGTTCTTGTTCCTATGTAATTTGAGATGCAACATACATTAGTGGTTAGTTACATTCATTTCAGTGAGTTGGAGCATTTACTATATGGACACTCTTGCATTCCTATTTCTAGAGGTTCTTCACTTCAAGACCATGTCACTCATCTTTCAACAACAATCTACAACTTTGTGCTTCAATGATGTTCTACATGTTCCTCTTTTTTAGGACATTGTTTTGGGTAGAGGCTTCTTAATCCTTCACACCTTGATTTGGAGGCTTTTTCAGTCCTTTAGTCATCTTTATCTCTTTTGGAGAGGAGTTTTCTCTCATTGTGGTTTTTCTCCTTTTCTCCAGTTTTAAGAGATCTTTTATTTGTACATGGGTACCTCACTAGGCCTTGTTTGTTGGGACCCATCATGCATTCTCTTTTTAGGGTTTTTAGCTACTCCCTAAGATTATCTTAAGGGGGGTGTTAGAGTTATCATGCATTAGCTAATAATTAATTAATTTTTAATTGATTATTAGTCTAATTTATTCTTATACACTTAAGCTAAACTTAGGAGTTCTTTATTCAATTAACTAAGTGCTTTTCTATGTTAACTGAAGTGAGCTATTATTAAATTATTTTGTCTCATCGCATGTGATGTTGACACTTGTCCTGATCTAATCCCTTTTACCATTTAGGGTTGCTCCTACATAGCACTCAACCCTCATTGTATTATCACTCTGAGATTTACTCTTTTGTTCTCTTGAACTCTCAACCTTTGAGGGATTTTGTTTTCCTTGAAGTTTTTTGAGGTTCTTCTATAGCTTTTTCTTGTTGAGGAATATTGCACATATTGTTTATAGATCTCTTGTGTGGAAGATGTCTTTGTTTGTTGTTTGATCTTGTGGCTCATGTTTTTCACAATTCTAACACACCCCATGTTGGTTCACCTCTATTTTAGGGTTTGGATATGATGTCCTTGGCTCCCTTTTGGAATGGTCGATCGTGATTTGGTGTTGCCCCTCCTTTGATGTCTACTACTTCTATGGGGTCTCGTAGCTCTGCTCAGGTGACCAAGTCTAGCCATTCTCGCCCTCTAGGAGAGAACCAACCTCTTTTATGTGTCAATCTATCCTTGGTGGTGGTTTGTGGTGCGAATGTGGCTAAAAAAAAGGGTTTCTACTAGAGTAGAGGTTTGGTGTGTCGATTCTCCAACCTTTAGCCTTCTATTCCCAATTCAAACAACTAGTTTTTGGACTCTTGGAGGCCCCTTGTGCTTGGTAAGATTGAACTCTTCCCTTATGCTAAAGATTTTTTTATTGCTACCTTTGCGTCTTCTGAGGATAGAGATTCGATGTTGGGTTGGATTTGGGTTTGGGGAGGCACTATCTCTCGGTCAACCATAAACAACCTCCTTTAACCCCCTTATCAGACCTCTTAATATGTGTTTGATGTGTAAGACTTCCAAATCTCCCCCTCTAATTTTGGGAGGATTCTTGCTATGAGACCATTGATAACTCTATTGGTTGCTTCTTGAGGGTTGATGATTCCATTTTTGTCATGGACCACTCTACCTTTATTCACATTCTGATGGATATTGATATATCCAAGCCTTTTCATGGGGGATGTGGTTGTTTTGTTGGAGATAAGCCTTGGACTCAATAACTCAATTATTAGGGCCTATCTTTTAGTTGTATTTGTTGCTTCACAATTGCTCATTTGGCTTCAAATTTCTCTCTTGTATTACAAAGGCTCAACTACTTGATGGAAGAGTGTTAATGATGATCACTTGATTGTCTAAGATCCTGACCTTTCAAAGGATGGATCCTCTTAGGATAGTGTTAAGCATCTTGCACTTGATGTGTCTTTGTTGTGTTCTAAGGATCCTACTAGGGTTCCTCTGACCACATGATAACAACCTCTTTTTTTAATTTATTTTTCTCTACTCCTAACTTCTTATGTGGTCAATGACTTCCTTTCACCTTGTCATCCTTTTATCCCCTCCTTCATGCGTTGTTGGTCCTCCTATGGGGGTGTCTCCTCTTGTTTCCCCTTGCAGTGGGGACTTGGATGATAGTATTGCTTGGATTGTTGTCCACAGGAGGAGGAAAGGTCTTTCTTCTACCTCTTCTCATTTTGTGAGTGATAATTCAATTGTATAGGGCCAAGTCCCTTGTTTCCCACTTCTTTCTAGTTCTTTGCTCTTATCAAAAGTATTAGTGATCTTTCTTTGATTTTCTAATCTCACTATTGGTGAGACTCTTCTTGTTTTCCTCTATGGTTGTTTTTGTAATGGTTCTAAGCCCTTTTCCCTAGTTTACCTAATCAAAACTAAGTAGACTTAATATTTTGTAACTATCAATGTTTTTTGAATGTATACGTAGAGCCTAGCATACTTGTACATTCTGAAATGCATAGTCTTTTGTGGTGTCTTGATTAAGGCATTACCTTGGTTTTAGTTGTTACATGTTTGATTAAATTCAAAGACTGTTACCTAATGGACAAATACACTAGTTTGTGATTGGGTTTCTCTCCCCATCATCCTCAACATAAAATACATCATTCTACACATTTTTCAGTTTTGTTTGTGTGTTATGACAACATAAAGGGTTATCATAAAACACATTCTCAAACACTTATATAAAAACCATTTTCTTCATAAGATGTTAAGCCTTGCATGTCCAAACTAGCACATAGATATGTTGTGACACCAATATTGGGATACATTGTGCAATGGGTATAATTTGTTGTAAGGAAGTGCTCAATCATCATTTCATTAACTAAACTAGCGCCTCAAGAAAACCCCCTTGGCTTTGCAGAGCCAGAAGAGAAGGTCTTACCCACCTCAAGAATTGGTACTAAGTTGCCTAAGCTAAATATAGGTTTGTGTTAATCTTCTCAAGTTTGACACCCCTAATGCTTGTGAGATTATCAAACCTTAGGTATTTAGGGTCTATAACTCATATCACCAATATGAGGATCCAAATTGAACCCCCCCTCCTATGAAGGAATAAGGAAAAAGACCACAATTTGATTCAAAAGAAGGGAGGGTTGACTCATTTCATGAAGAGAGTTAATGGATTCAACATAACCTTGGTCAATAGAATTCATTGGATCATGGAAGGCTAAGAAAGTTAACATCAAAGAAATTCATTTTGAAGTCTCAAAGGAAAGCATTACTAAGGCATATGGGATTTTCAATAGATGGTGCGAAGGAATACAAGGCCACGAAAACTAAAAATAAGGAAAATAATGAATCCTTATTATGAGGTGATGAAGAAGATAAATTTCATGCTTATTATCTCCATAATTTTTTGTCTAGATCATGGGATAAGGTGCATCCAATTAATTAGATACATACATTAGAATACACACACAAGTGCATCTTCTACCATTTATCCTTGCTTAACCACTTTAGACATAAGAATTTGGTGAGATTACCCTTTTACTTGCTCATATTCTTGGGATTTTTTATGATGGATGAGTGTTTAAATAAGGAAAAAGTTCCACTCCAACAATGATTGATTTTCCTACTTTATTGGTTCACTTAGGCCAAAGTGATGCCTGCACAATCTTATATGAAGGTGTTGGGTGTGGAGACTACCTATCTTGATGTCAACCCCTCAAGTAACCCTTTCCTAGTAAGTTGTGCTCATTCAAATAGTCATTAAAATTTCATCGAAGAAGGTTGATGATTTGAAGCCCTGGTCTAGGGCCAACAAAGAATGTTTCAAGTCTAAATGAAAACAAAGATAAGAATCGGGACAATGGATATAAAGCCGAAGAAGGCTCTCCATTAGAAACTAGGAAGATCAAACAAAAAAGGCTCAAGGATCATTAGAAATGATAATCTTGTTGAGGAGGAAGTTAGATAAGCTCTTTAGTAAGCGCAAAGTTCTAATAAGGAAGCTAATCTTACTTTGGATGATGAAGAGGTTGTGAATTATGCAACTAATGAAGAAAATAAGAGTTCCTTAAAGGATTTAAAAATAAAAACCCAATCCCTTGACAAAGATTGAAATGGTTGAAGAATGAGAACAAGGTTCAAAGTTAGAATGAATCAACTATCTCAACAACTCGGTAAATAATGGCCTTAACTTGAGACCTATGTCAAGTTTAATGAAGATAAATGGAATATATTAAAGGGATGTCTATACTATCAAAAAAGAAATGGTAAAAGTAAACTCCAAGATAACTAATATTAAAGGAATCATGAAGACCTAAACGTCTTATTGAACAAAGTCATCTAACTTAATAAGACTACTATTAAGCATTCTACTATTATCATAATTAAGTGCTTAAAAAAGCACACTAAAAAATAAATAGTCTTGAAGCAAGTCCAAGTAAAACAAGGGGTCAAATGAGACAAAAAGAAAGCATTGTTGTCAACTTGGACAATCAAGTGATAGAGGAGTGGAGTGCAAAGGGCTTGTTGAAATTTTCCACCATAAGTTTGTTAACTTCTATTGTTCTTGTGTTGTCAATTTATTGTTTCCTTATTTTTAATTTATGTAGATTTTTAATTATCTTTTAATCATTATAAAAAAATTAAACCTTTTAAAATATCCATTTTTACCCTCTAATCAAAAAACAAATGGTTGTAATTGAGTTCACCACAATATTCTATAGAAAACAAATTGGAAAATACTATTCTAAACATTGACATAAACATTATATCTAAACAATGTCAAGGGATATTAATTTTAATTAAAAGCTATTTTATTTTACTTAAGAATTATTGTATTTATTATATGGAGAAACATTGTTTATTGTGGAACTTTTATGTTAAATACTAATATTTTGACATGTAAATGATTGTCAAATTTAAGAATTTTTGTTTACACACTCACACCATTACACTCTACCCTTGCTATCAGTGTAGAATGCCTCCATATTAATTAGTTTAGTTAATTATTTAATTATTTAAAATTTATTTCTTCACTCAATTGTGTCCATCAAATTTTCATTTATAATTAACAAATAAAAAATGTCAAATCAACAAATCAATACAACATTTTAAAATTTGATTAATCTTTAAATTTGAACTTAATTTTTTTTGTAAGTCTTTCCTTTCATTATATATATCTATATGTTTTAGATACTACTTATTTTAAAAATATTATATTTATAATTCAATATTAATATTTCAATTTACAAATGGCTGTCCATATAAGATTGAAAAGAAAAAAAAAATAAAATTAATAATACACTCATACCATTACATTCTAATCATTTCTAATCATTAATAATTAAATTCTAATAATATATTAAGAACCGAACCAATTATATTTAACCAGAATGTTTCTCTCTGCACGCTGTAACATTATTTAGAGTAATCAGAAAAATATTAACAAATTTGGAGGAATAAGCTCAACCAACTTGTTTCCCGATTAAAAAAAATCAGAACTGGAATAAATTTTAGGTATTCCCATGTCTGTGCTATCAGATCATAAAACTGAATAAAAGATTATCAGAAAGACCATCAAAATTCATCTTCCCTATCAGATTCATATCAAATTTTCTAATTACCTTTTTTTCTTCTGAAAATAGAAATTATGTAGTCTCTCAGTGGTGTGTTTCCTTACACAGTTTGTCAGCATGGGAAGAGGAAGCAGTTGAGCATCCTAACTTCACACTTTTCATGACAATTTTAAATTATAACAAAATAAGAAGAGGAAGCAGTTGATCATCCTAACTTCACACTTTTCAAAAATCATGACAATTTTAAATTACTCAAATGTTTACAATAGTTTATTTGAAAAAGCCACTGTATAATTAAGGTTTCAGATCCACATCAATATGCTTTTTGTTGGTGCACTAATGACATTCTACAAGTGCACCTAAATTTTTAGAGCTAACGAAACCACATCAATTCATTGTTACAAATGACCAAAATTAGCTCGTCTTCCCTATTGTACCTACCTTTAGTGTATATATTTATCATTTGAAGCCATTTCTGAGAGGTAAGATAGTTACACTCATACTCAGTGGCGTGTTTTCTTACCATTTGTTTTTGGAAGCACTTCTCTAATAGAACAAAATGGGAAGAGGAAGTAGTTGAGCATCCTAACTTCACACTTTTAAAAACTAATATGTGACAATTTTAAACTACAACAAAATGGGAAGAAGCAATTGAGCATCCTAGCTTCACAATTTTCACAAATCATATATGACAATTTTAAATTACAACAAAATGGGAAGAGGAAGCAGTTGCTAATCCTAACTTTAACACTTTTCTAAAATCATATGACAATTTTAAATTACTCAAAATTTTATGACAGTTTATTTGAAAAAGCCACTACTTATAATTAAGATTTCAGATCCACATCGAATATGTTTTTTGTTGGTGCACTAATGACATTCCGTCAATGCACCTAAATTTTTAAAACTAACGAAACCACATCAATTCATTGCTTTCTAGATCTAAATAATACATTTTACTCATTGTTACAAATGCCCAATACTCCTCTTCTCTTGTGTATCTTCAATGTATATATTTATATATTTATCATTTGAAGTCATTTCTGACAGCTAAGAGAGTTACACTCATCTACTCACATCCAATATAATAAATTTCTAATAACACCTGAAAAAAAAAAAAAACATTACCTCATCAAAGTTCTTTTATCATGTTTACTCACAAATTTACGCTGACATACAAAATATTAAGCAATTTCAGGTGGCTTTTAGGGGGAACAAGGGAAACGGTACGAGACACTGAAGGTGCAGAGACCGATTCGATTGCATGTTTTGCGTTCAATAAATTTTAAGATCCACTACATATTAGAGGTAACAGGCGTCATAGAGAACAAAAACCATTTAAGACTGCCATCATCAAAAATCACACCATTTCTACTAATTAAAATATTATTATTCAAAATTTCAACCCAGTTTCGTTCTAACATAAGCGAATGCAGGCAACGTGTTGTTTGGCGGAGAAGTTGGAGGTAAGACTCCGAAACGTTGAATACTTTTAAGCGATGTAAAACTGCCTTGGGTTCTCTCAAATTTCCGGGCTCTCGTAAATCCCTCTCTTCCATCGTGAAATTTGGAGTTTGTTAAGTATACGTTTCGTATTAACAAAAGAAGGATCAATCCCAATAGCTGCCAAAAAGGCCATGAAAATATTAAATTTTCCACTTGGCATTTGCGTCGTTCAAGTTATATACATACCTTAGAGGTTAGGACTCATAACCCGATTCAAATCAATCCACACCGTTCCAAGTTCTAAGTTCTGCTTATTTACTTCAACACGAAGCGCTTAACACCGTTCCAAGTTCTGCTTATTTACTTGAACACGAAGCGCTGAACACCGTTCCAAGTTCTGCTTATTTACTTGAACACTAAGCGCTGATATACAATTTTATTCATTCGTTTCAATTTATGGTGATCAAACTTTCTAAGATATTTTACTTGATTTGATTATTTTAAATATGTATTTAAAATATCATTGAAGCATTGATAAATTCAGTAAAGTATATAGTAGTTCAATAATTTAATATTACAATCCATCCTGAGCATGGTTGCCGATAAAAACTCAAAAATGCTCAGGAAATCTATGCGAGACCTCACAAACCAGAGATAGGTAACATAGGTTGAATTGTTCATAGAAAAGAAACAGAAACATAAATTGAAGGCCAATCAGTTATAATTCAATGACTCTAAACCCATATCCGTGGAAAGTAAGCCACATAGACAACAAACATCATAGTCAAACTTCAAAATATGTGTGCAATGGTGCACTAAATATATCCAATATTCATATCAAAACATAACACGATACCAGACTAGCATGATGAAGTATAATTCAATTAATTTCATAAACAAACATTTCGGCCTCTCTGGTTCAAAGCTGGTTACCAAACCATGAACCTTTACAAATTTGCTGCCAGCCTAGACTCTTATCACAAATTCAAATGACTAGCCTAGTTAATTATGCACCAAACCTTAAAGTTTGATATTCAGTACCACTTGAAAATGCAGAAATAATCTGTGCCAATAAATTTAAACAAAAAAGGCTTTTAAGAGCCACAATGCATTAGTTGTCTCCTGCCTCGCTGTTCTCCTCTGCCTCTTTATCAGTCTCCATGGGTTGGACATCAGATTTCTGAACATGCAATAATTGTATAGTCAAATTACAAGAAAATGAATTTAACTTTCAAGAATTCAAAGCAGCACACTAGAATAAACGATCAGGTACCTTTGTTTCTAGTTCCTCCAACTTGCTCATTCTTGCAAACATATTGCCATAAAACTTAGCTTCTTTCTTGTTATATTCTTTTTGTTTTTCTTTGAGTGTCCTGTACTCCAGCTTCACATCCCTAGAAGTTACATAGGCACACACAACCAAAGCGTTATACAACTAATTGCAATAACCAAAATTATCCAGATCAACATTTTGAGCATTATTTGCAGGCTGAAAAAACAACAGATCAAAAATGTGAAATAAATATTAGACTCATTCTCCCTTTCACGTTGAGGCTGACATAAGTATTTACTATTTTATCATAAGGTTTCCTCTAATACACTCATCTGCCAATTTCGCTATTATCATATAGGTAAGCAATCCGTTTCTAGAAAATGGAAATTGATAATTTGGTAATTACTATCATTTGAAGGAAATGGTCTTATACGTTGTATAAAACATGGAAAACCCTCATTCCAGTGGGTAACTAAATAATACTATTTAGAAGATCTATTCTTACGAGTACAAAAACTGATCCTGCACAAAACACTCGCAGAAACACACAAAACATGCATAATCCTCCAATTCAGTGGTTGGTAGTAACAAATAGAGCAGCAACGTAATATGGCTCTATCCCGAGAGGTGCTACCTTAGCGCTAAAAAGCCTTGACCTATATTGCCGGTGCATTCACTAGTTATGATTCAACTCGGTTAGCTGGCTCGGGATCAACAGAATAGACAAAACACTCGCAGAAATACACAAAACATGCATAATCCTCCAATTCAGTGGTTGGTAGTAACAAATAGAGCAGCAACGTAATATCCAGTCAAGGCAGTTAACCACTGCACCATCAATTAAAGCTTATGGCCTTATCAGTAAAGACCGCACAGTCACGGCCGATCTACATGCTCTCTCAGATAAAATCTTCTAAACCAGTCAAAAGGGGCTTTAATCATAAAGACCCACATTCAAATCACTACAAAGCGTGATACATGCTAAAATTATTGAATCAAGCACCCTACCAGATCCAATTCTAGGTAGACGTAGCAATACCCCAAAAGAAGAATTACCATTAAATTAAAGAACTCTATTTCCACCGTATGCTTGCCACACATTTAGATCGACTAACAATAATATCAATACTTATTTGTCCCTTCCATATACAGCATGCATAAGAGAATTCTGCTAGAATCTAGCTTGCAAACCCCACAAGGCCAGCACAAACAACTTTTTCCTAATGCAAAAACATAAATATTAACAACTTTTATGTCACATTCACAGCAGAATAATCAAAAGACCAGTAAAACAGGGCACCACCGTACCAAATAAAACAACTTTATACGCAATAATAGGTCAAAACACAAACACCGAGTTCTAATCACATTGACAACAGAATATGCAAAATAATTGGTAGAACCGAAACCATTCGACCAATAAAAATGACAGATTAGGACATGTGTCAAACCATAGAAGCATAAATCTGCAAAAAAAACACGATTAATTGCAATTTTTAAAAAATCTGCAGGCTGGATGATTTTTTCCTGATTTTTTGAAAAAATCGTTGACCTTTTGATCAATGATTTCTTCCCATTTAAAACTGCAAAATCGCCAAAAAACATGTTTAAAACCTGCAAAAAAACGCAAATAACATCACGCTGATTTTCGTGCGAACAAAAAATCATGAGACCATAGCTTGTTGCTTACTATTATTCTTTGATAGAATTTTTCCAAGCATCCATAGCTTGTTCCAAAGCACCTGTTTTAGGCTTTCAGCCATAGCAGCAAGGCAGTGAACTGTTTGATAAAATGCTTTGGTAGACATGTATGAAAAATGTGGTAGCATAGACAAGGAGCTTTATCATCGGGAGGTTCTGCCCTCTAGCACATCATTTGCTACAATTGATTTGTTTGGAACTTTGTACTTAGTTTATAGGTTGACTTTGTACAAAGTCACAAACTATATTGTAATAGACATTTTGACAACTGTCACCATCTGATATTTATGCAGTTGTAGTATGTTTTGTGCAATGTAATCAGCGATATGAATATAACCAACGGAAATCTAGTTTCTATAATTCATGGATTGAACTCTGTATTTTATTTGGCTCTCAATGTCTGTGTGCTATGGAAATGCCATTAAATTTTTTTAAAAAGTAGTTTCTAACTGTTTTCTTCAATTTTTTGCCTTTTTTTGTAAATCCGATTTTTTCAAAAAATCCTGAACTTTTGGTTTGCCGATTTTTTCCCCAAATGATTAATGCTGCTATGGCATCAAACAACCCGAGAAAAAGCAACCTATAGCATGTAATCTTCAATGGCCTTATACCCAAAGGATTTCCAGCTGCTTCTGGATTGTAATTATATGATTGGATAAATCACTTACTACTACAAGTCAAAACCCCAAGTCTGATTCAACTCAGATTTAGAGCAGAACATTCAAATAAAACATTAAAACAGGACCAGCTAACCAAATAAAGTAGACGGCTTGTGTTATGCATCACAAAACCTGACAAATAAGTACCCTTACACACATGTAATTCCAAACAACCTATACCCAATGGGATTTTCAGCAGTTCTAGGATTGTAATGATATGTTTTAGTTGTTAAATCCAGTGCCAAGCCTGTGCCATGCAAATTGAGTCCGGACCCAAAAAGGCCTTCTACTTGATGGTTAACCCACATAAGATAACTGTTTTTTTCTCAGACCCCACAATCAAATTATGACGTAAAATTGAACAAAGCAACCATAGTTTGCATGAACCATATACAAAGTAGCTTTGCATTCAGGAGACAAACCTGTTGTTTGGATCAATTTCAAGTGCCTTCTTTATATCGTTCTCTGCAAGCTCCAAATCTGCTGTCTGGATGTAAGCCTGTGCCCTTCTGTATAAAGCTTTGACATTTTGAGATTCAACTTCAAGAACCTGTATGTTTAAGTCAGATAATTTTTGTATCGTTAAAATCAATCTATATAATTAAACTCAAAATCTATAACAATCACTTTGGTTATGAACACATATACCTTAGTACATAAGGATATTGCTTGCTTATAGTCCTTCAATTTAAGCTTACAAGCTGCATTGTTCAGATTACAAGTAACCTTTAAAGGCTTTGACTGTTTTTTCTCTTCCTCGTTAAATGAGCTATCATATTCAATGTATTTAGCAGCCTGCATCAAGATGCAAGCAACAGGAACAGCAAATGAATTTTGATTCATTTACAGATGTCAAATTGACTTTGCCCAACCTCACCAAAAAAACAGAGAGAATATCAACAGGAACAGCTAATGAATTTTGATTCATTTACAGATATCAAATCGACTTTACCCAACCTCACAAAAATATAACACAGGATATATCCAGGAGAAGCTTGCAACAAGTTCTGACCAATGTACAAAGGACTTGTACGTTGTACCTTTTCATATTTTTTAGAGGCTCTCCAGTACTTGCCAATCTTGAATAATGCATTTCCCTCTTCCTTCTTCTTTCCGGCAGCCTCTATTTTTTCTGGAGTCTTCATGTCCCAAGATTCTTTTTCCTTTTGAAAATACAGGAAATATAAGAAGCCATCGAAAATAACAGAAGCATACAATGGATTTTGAGTGACCTTTGTAAATAAAGGTTAAGTAAGCATACCTTCACAAATGAAATCAGTTCAATTTCAAATATGAGAGTAGATTGTGGTGGAACAACTGCCAAATCTGTCTTCGCCTCTGTTCCATACCCATATTCAGGCGCTATAGTTACTGATGCAACTTCACCTTTCTTCATGTTCATGATTGCTCTGTCCAAACCATCAATAACTTGCTCTGCAATGATAGATGACAAAATGAATAGTTTTAAGGAAATCAGTATCGCTAATAACACTTCATGAAAAAAAATTAGTAATCCTTTTTTCATCAAATTTCACCTTCTCCAGTTATAAACTCAAATGGCTCTTCGTCAGATCCCTTCTTGTCGAACACAGTTCCATCCTCCAATTTCCCCACATATTTGACTGTCATTAACATATAAAATTGAATTAAATGAAATTCATCTTCGCATTTGCATACTACTTAGCAAAACATCAAACAAACATCAAGTCAAACTTGTACCCTTCACAACTGCCCCATCATTAGGTCGATCATAGCCATCTCCTTGCTTAAGAATTTTCTTCAGCACTTTCTTATCATCAGTAACTTCTTCAACCACTTTCCATGCAACAAGCTCAAGATCAACAATCAGTGTTGCATTTGGTGGGACAGCATAATCATCTCCAATTGCTTCACGCCCTTTATCTCCAAAGCCATCTGAAACAATTCCTTCTCTAGATTAGATAAAGTCACCAACCCTTGTGAACGAAACTGTGGTATCTGAATGTAAGTATCAAAACTAAATAAAAATTGTTTCATTTGAGGGCCAACAGAGCATATTACTTACACTGGGGCTTCACTGTTAATACAACCTTTTCACTCTTTTTCATTGTTTTAACAGCTTTCGCAAAAGCAGGACAAAAATAACCTGGTACATAGACAGTAGTTTTAGTAATAATAAAAGTTGAATACTATAATAGCAATAAAATCCAGATACAGTTTAAAAACTAATAAAATGCATGATTAGCTTAGAGGGATCCTCTAACATAAAATTTATAGAATGAGCATTCAGCAAACAACATCTATAATAGGATTGATTTAGGTCTATAAAATACATACCGTCTTTCACATAGAACTCCACACCCTCCTTGGATTTGGACACAACAGTTCCATCCTCCAGTTTAACTTCATATTTCACTACATTTTTAAAAGCATATATTAAACATTCTGTTAACACTTAATAAAAATACATCATTTCAAATAAATTCTGCACCAATACTCCCCCAAGAGTTACCTGTTACTTCATCAGCTTCTTTGGGGTTCTCCCACTTCTCCCCTTCCTTTATAATTTTCTTGAAAATGCCTCCATCTTTGCAGATATCTTTCACACTAGACCAAGAGAGAAGCTCCACATCAAATTTTAACGTGGCATTGGGTGGAATTGTAGGTGGAGAACCAGATTCTCCGTATGCAAGCTGGGACGGAATAGTGAAGACTGCATTTTCACCCTTCTTCATTGTTGCAATCCCCAGATCCCATCCTTTAATCACTTGACCTGCACAAGTTATCAAACATCAACAAAGATAGCGCATAAAATCCCTAAATAAGAGACTAGTGTTGGTTGTCGTAGCTATATTAGTATGTGTCATAAAAGAGTTTTAAGTGAGTTTAGTCACAATAGAGTTCAATTTCTATGAGTCACTCTACATTCTGGAATTCCATTTCTATTTAGCATAAACGCAGGGCAATAATGTATTGTAATAGCAAACTACACTCTGTACCGCCATGGTAACATCAGTAGTCGTGAAAAATTAGGCCAAAAGACAATTTCCAGCTGGTGCATCAACACTTGTTTCAACAAACTCCTCAGGAGGGGCTTTCCAAATCGAGTACTATTTAGGATTACTGGGTGACTCTACTTGAAACAAAATGTAAGTTCCTCTGCAGCTACAATTATAAGGAGATGAAAACAAATTCTCCTCAATCACTTACTACTTTTCTTCCAGGCACAGCTAAATCAAATTCTGTGGGAAACTGTACATGGTCAGGGTCCAAGTGCCACCTGAGTATGCCTCCCTAGTAGTAAAATAGAAAGGGAACAAAAGGTCTGAGGCAACAAGATTTGTAAGTATAAAATATCTACCCTACTGTTAACAACGTCAGAACTAAAGCTAAAATGGATATGCTGAAATTCAAAAACAATAGCCACGTATATCCCGAGTCCTAATCTTATAATTTCACATTTGTAAATAATGAGCAAACTCTAATGCCTTTGACAGATGACAATAATGGGTAAGCTTTAATGTCTTTGCGAAACTAATTTTTAGCAGGAAAAGAAAAGGATACGTTTCTGATATACACCTACAATTCTTTTGGTAATTTCAAAACTGGCAAACAGTGAATGCATGTACGGAAGCTTGTCAACAAGCTTCCAATTCCGTACATTCCCCCATCAAGCCCATACACCGCGAATACATAAACGGCCTATTACACTTCTATATTTTAATAAGCACAGTAACACTATATCAAAGCAGAGCAAATGATACTTCAATTCTACGCATTATTTTCACATTTCTTGCACGACTCCTGCAGAAAATATCTAAATGTTTAAGCCTTTTCAAATAAAGCGTAATTTAAATAAGCAGGGGAAAAGACCTACCTTGACCGAGCTTGAATTTGAATGTGGTCCCCCGGTCCACACTGGAATCAAACTTAGTGCCATCCAATAGAGTACCGGTGTAGTGAACTGTAAAATCCCTTACAATCATCAGGCCTCTTACAAATGAAATGTTAAAAACCAGATCAACACATCCTTTCAATGTAAAATTAGGAAAGAACAATGTTTAGGCACGTTGTCCAACAGATTGTTTATAAGAGTGAAACCCAAATCCAGAAAACCAATTCAAGGAATTTATACGCGTATTAAAAAAACATGGTCACAAGTAAATATAAAAGTATGTACATGAAGTTAGCATTAGCGAACGAATGCAGGCTATGATAATGTATTAGCATACTGCACACAAAATTGCCAATAGCCATTCTATACCATGAAATCCAATTCAATGACTTCAAAGATCACAAAACATCTCTTTCAAAACAGAAAAGCAATCTGAGATATCAGGAGTTTTAGGTTGAGTCAGCCACTTTATACCATAAGAGGTTAAATCCTATCAACTGACTTCAAATAAGAATTTCTTTGAAACCACCTACATAAAAGAAGCGAGCATTAGGGGAAGCAATCCAAATTGTTGCGAAATTATATTAGACTAGAATTACTGTTATAGTCAGCAATTTCATACCATGAAAGTCTGATTCAGCAACTTCAAATCAGTATTTACATATCAATTGTATATAAAAGGAAACATTACGGGCAGTAGTTATAACGAAAAGAGAACGACAAATACAATTACAATAAACCACTTCATAACATTAACAACAATACGGATCAGCGTTTCTTTGATGATACGCTAATAGGAGGAAAAGGAAGAACGTATTTTTAGTAGTATAAAGGATTGTGAGTTAATAGCCAGATGCTAGGAAAAGGAAGAACATATTTTTAGTAGTATAAAGGATTGTGATTTTTTTGCCAGATGCTCATAGACTTAAAATCTGTGCTTTAGACTTAAAATCTGTGTTTTATACCATAAACGCCGACTCGAAGGACTCAGCAATCGGAACTGTCCTTAAAAACATGCATTTAAGAGGGATTTCGATGTTATAGTATACTACCAAAGTACAGCAAATACAGTTACAATCACCGATTATATACTAGAAAGAATAAACGCTCAAAGACACTGCAGACAATGGAGGGTTTTTGGATATCAATACATACAAGCTTTTCTACGAAACCCCCTTTGGTGCTACACTTGATAACCCATTTGAGAATCTCTGAAGAGGGAGAGAAAATAGATATAACAATCAAAACGCTAAAATACCTTCGACTTCATCGCCAGACTCAGGGGTCTCCCAGCCTTGTCCTTCTTTAACAAGCAATTTCTTTAAACCCTCTTTGCCAATTTCTTTCTCTTCGCCAACCTTCAGAATGGTATCTGCTCCTCCAAATTCATCGTTCTCCAGTTCTCCACCATCAGGAAGTTCAAAATCATCCGCCATTGCAGTATTCTGGCAAAGGGATCCTTACCGAACAGAGGCTCTGAGCAATGAAAACAAATGATACTAAACAAGGCCACTCAGTATAAAGATTTAGACTTCAGGTAAGTGGATCGTCACACGCAGGCAACAAAGAATGCAGTAACCGATAGAAATGAGAGCAGAGGTTTTTCTAATTAATAGGAGAGGGCAAAACTTCTAGAGGCTTCTTTTAGGCGTTTGGTGAAAGAATATTGATTTAGTGTGGAGGTTTCTAGGTCATGTAAGGAAAAAGGGTTCCTTACTTTCTTAGTGTTGGTCACTTCCCTTTTGACTTGAATAATGTATAGGAATAATGTGTAGGGACACTCTGAGCGAGATTTTATATAGGGTTTATGAAGGTTTCATTCAAATAAATTAGAAAAGAGTTTGTAAATGGTATCATAATAAAAATTTTAAGTTTTGAGTTATTTTATTTTATCTTAAAATTATTTAAGAATTATTTTATTTTATTTAAATATATTTTTATTTTTAAAATTTTATTAAATATATTGATTATGTTTTGATTTTTTGTGTATATAAGTATAAAATGAAGGTTTGTATCTTGTTGTCTTTGTAAAATGTTTAAATGTAAATGATTTATATAAATAGAGTTAGATTAAAGTGAATAATAGTTAGATGAATAAATTATAATAATTGAAATGTTAATTTAAAAATTAATTATGAATACTCTCCAAAGCATCTCTATGGAATTGGTTATTTTTTTACTCATCGTAGTGCTGGTAGCATATGAGCCACCTAAAATAATTTAATTTTCTATCCGAAGGGACCTCATATATCCTACCTCTTTGTAGCACTTTTCATGGTCATCCTAAAATGTAATTTGTAGTGTCCATGATTTATGGAAGCATCATATGGTATCTAGCATAACATACCTTCCTAGCCATACTTAGCATTCCTTCTAACAATAAATTAGTGGAAAATACCTCTTTTACATATCTCTCATCTTTCCCTCCTTCTTGCTCTTCTCTTGAGTGTCTATTTTTGTATGTTTATTTTGCATGATTATTTGTATTATGTTTTCCTTTTGTATATGATGTGTTTGTTAGTTAGTCTAGAATTTAGCTAATTGTTGTCACTTGAATATGCACCCTTGCTTAGTTATCAACTCAACTATGCAGTGAAACATGGGAAAACCTCTCAAAGTGTGGGCTTTGATAGTTAGAGGTCAACCTCTAGAGAGGGTTGGTTCCCTTGGTACCTGACCTAATTTAACCCATGCTATTGTTGTTTACTGAGAAAAGAGATAGGAAGTGACATGAAATTAAATCTAAATGCTAATGGGGTGATGCACCAAATTGGTTTTTAGAGGCTATACTATTATTTTGATGTACATATTCCATAATCCAGCTAGTTTAATGCACAACCCAAAGGTTTTCAGGTATTCATGCATAAGCACTTTGCAAGAAGGTTTGAGTTTTCAACAGTTATTAAGGGAAAAGAGGTTTCTCATAACTAACAACTGATCATACTCATTAGTACACAACTTGCATAAATGTATGTGTTTTCTATTCAAAGGTGTTATAAATGAGATATTTGTGTGAGGATTTGATGAAACTCATAAAAAATATGCATCAATCATCATATTACACACAAAGAAACAATTATTGAGAAGGCATAATTATTGAATTTTATTGAGAAAAGGGTGTTCTTGTAGTAGTACTTGGTTTGGAAATACTTTCCTACTCATGAAAATGAAATATTACAATGTTGTTCTCTTTGAGAAAAATGAGTTACAATGTTGCTACAAGACTAAAAAGAATTGATTTACAAATTACAATGCTTGTTCAAAGAGAGCCAAAATTGAGACAATACTGCCCTAGGCATCCCTTTATGTTGTCCAAAAACTCCCTAATATTTTGCAACATGTTTTTTAAAATAAATGATATGTGATCTCATTAGTTTGTTAAGTCAAACCTCCTAGGCATCTAACTGACATGTCCCTATTTTTTAGCTCCTTAAAGTGCTCCATGACATTGGTTGAATGATAAGTCCTTAATTGCTTTGACCTCATTAATCGATGATGCTCCTTAGAAGACCTTTAGATGCTCTCAACCACCTCAAATTGGATTGAAACGCCCCCTATATTCCTTGAATATGTTGCACAAGTCATCAAAATCCCCTAGATGCTCTCCAGTGTTCAACAACTAACTATTAATTCTTTTAAATTGCTACAAATTCCATCTCCATGCTTATAGGGAATGTGAAAAAGAGGTTTGAAGTGAATAAAATTCCTCAAGGTGTGGGTGATCTTTAAGGGCTTCTATTTGATACATATTCAACTCATTGAGACTTCCATTATGCACACATTTAACCAACATAAGTAACTTGTAATCAATCTACCATTGAACCAAGTTGTTACATGAGATTCCTTCAAACCATAGTTCATTTTGTTTGTCA
>VDFB02137365.1:37866388-37974542 GCA_007258455.2 Sequoia sempervirens
CCATAAAGAGATAAATTATCAAATGAGTATATTTCAATGCCTCCTTAAAAGCACAGCAAGGCAACATGTTGGGCTCAACCCTTGTGGGAGCCACATTTTAACCCACATACTAAAATTAAATGTATCAAAACAACATTACTTTTTCTATACATGCACATGAAGCAAACAAGTTAGAAAAATAAATGCATATTTTGGATATGTTTGATTACTTCATTATTCTCTTGGACATCCAAGGTTTTCATGCTTGTTTAATGCATTTGGAGATCAGTTTATATGTTCATGGGTGCTTGTACATGTAATTTGAGAGACCTTCGTTGCTCTAACAACATTTTATCACTCAAATGCAAGAACTAGGAGCAATATGGAGCTAAGGAGGACTCAAAGCAATTCAAGGTGGGAGAAAAAGCAAGGAAACACACACTAAACCAGTCATCCAGGCAATGACTAGCCTCTTTCCTTACATGTGCATTCTATTTTCTTACCTATCAATGTATATGCTTTTCCTCATTTTCATTGAACAAGTTAGTCTCACGGCTTGTGTGAGACAATATGCACTTTTAATATCAATAAAGATTACTTTTTCAGAAAAGATTTATGGAAATCTTTCCTATGTTACATGCACTTGTATAAATGCAATAGTCTATTAATGTAATCTTCTTTATTTCTTCTTATGCACCTAAATGTAATGTGGGAAAGATTAAAAATGTACCTTTCTCTCAGTTTTAAAACAAAGAGCTCAACCTAATTGAGCTAATAGTGAAATTAGGTAACATTTTTGGCAACATCTACTATATGTTTGTCTGCTAAACATGAAGACCAGTTGCCTAGACTATTCATTGGGCATGGGGTCGCTCAAAAACTCAAAATAGATTTGGAAGCAACTTTAATCAATGTTGTAACTCAACAAAAACAACTTAGAACATCTTGGAAACTTATTGAAAATGAAACTATATAAAGGAAAATACCTAATTGTGCTAAAAAGAACTTAGGGAATTTAAAAACAACAACTAAACTAAGGTGCAACAACACTTATTGAAAGAAAAACTTCTAAACTAGCAAATGTGACATAGATCAAACCTCAAAGCAACATTTAAGGTTTATCCCATTGACTAGGATAGGTAGAATCTCTCCATCCATCTTTGATAACTGGAAAGCATTGTGCTCCTTGCACTCTATGATGACAAATGGGTCACTCCAAAAGGTATCAAACTTAGTGTGCTTAACTGGCCTGCTTTTCAATTCATCCCATTTGAGTACAACATCACCCTATCTGAATACTTTGGGAGTTGCCTTCTTATCAAAAAATATTTTATTTTGGAGTTGATGGTACTCCAAAGACTTCAAAGCTTTGTTTCTTGTTTCCTCCAACTCCATGAGCTTAGCATATCTAACTGCCAATGGGTCCTGCTCCTCAAACATTTCTAACTGATACATAATATCAAGAGCTGGTAGTTCTGTAGATAAAGGAAATTTGGCTTCCTTACCATAAACCAGTACATATGGATAATTTCCAATAGACTGTTTGGGAGTTATTCTATTTTCCCATAAGGTAGATTTCATCTTGGTGTGCCAAGCTCTCTTATTGTCCTCCATCATCCATTTAATGATTCTTATTAGGTTCTTATTTGTTGATTCAGCCAAACCATTACCTTGAGGGTAATAGTTTGATGAAGTGTTCAAGTATATGCCATTCCTAATAGCCCAATCACTCACTCTGAGTCCCACAAATGCTAAGGAATTATCTAAGTTAATTGATTCAAGAACCCCAAATCTGGTTACTAAATCATCATAAAAGTTCAAAACAACATTTTCATTGGCTTATTTCAAATCCATTGCCTCAGTCCACCTTGTGAAATAATCAGTAGCAGTGAGTACCCACCTATGACCTACACTAGAATGAAGGTTTATGGGTCTAATAAAGTCAATGCCCCATCTCATGAAGGGATGTTCCACTTGCATTGGCTGCAAAGTTAATGTTGGAAACCTTTATTTTCCTACAAAAATTGTACACTTTACACATTTTATGGCCCATGCATGGGCATCCTTAAACATGCTTGGCCAATAATAGCCAACTCTCATTATTTTCCATACAGTTGTTCTTGGGGAAAAATGACCCCCTGCAGGTCCATCATGGAACTCATGAAGCACTTTATCAACTTGATCCTGATCAATACATCTTAACAACACACCATTAAGGTCTTTTCTAAATAGAACATTGTCAACCAGCACATAAGGGATAGACTGCAATGTGAAGTATCTCCTCTAAGCCTTATCCAAACCTGGTGGACACTCACCAGTTTGCAAAAAGTGAATCATTTCATGTACCCAACTTGTACCTAATGCAGGTGCAACATTCTGATCTTGATCATCAGTGACTAAAACAACCTTTGTTTTTGTTTTCCCTTCATTTTTAGATCTTGCAACTAGCTGCTCACATAATCCCTTCCCTCTTACAAGCTTAGTGACCTTAATATCTATATCATATTCCATCACCTTCATGATCCAACCAACCCTCTTCCCATTCAATTCCTTGCTCAGCAGAAACTCCTTCACACTTGGGTGGGCAACCATCAAATGTATCTTATTGTTGGAAATCAAAGGTTTAAACTTTTTCAAACTTTTGATTACAACTAGAACTTTTTTCTCCACAAATGAATACCTTTGTTCATAATTTTCCAATCCTTGGCTGAAAAAGGAAATGGGTTGTTCTAAGCCCTCATTATTTTGTTGTACTAGCATTGCAAAAACATAATCTATGCTGCCAAAAGCATATAGAATGAAGTCTTTTCAAAAAACTGGGTTTACCAGTGTAGGAGTTGCTGCTAAAGCCTCCTTAATAGCTTCAAAGTTGCATTTGTTTTCTCTAGTCCAGCTAAAGCTTGCATTTTTCTTTAACATAGCAGTTAATGGTCTCAAAAGGTTTGCAACATTTGGAATAAATCTTCTCAGAAAATTAATTATGCCAGGAAGCTTTGCAGCCCCTTTTTGTGATTGGGTAAAGGTAGTTCTAAAATGGCTTTGACTCTCTCAGGATCAATAGTAATTCCTTGTTTCAACACTATGTGTCCTAACAACTTACCTTCATGAACATCAAAGATGCTCTTTTTGAGATTAAGGGATACTCCATATTCCCTACATCTTTCAAACACTTGTTTTAAATGTAGCATATGTTCATCAACATTTTTAGAGAATACTGTTACATCATCCAGATAAATGAGCACAATTTTATTAATTAAACCTTGAAACACCATGTCCATAGCCCTTTGAAAAGTGGCTCTAGCGTTGGACAAGCCGAAATGAATTCTCTTGTAGGCTATAAATGCAATCTTGTATTGGTCCTCTTCTTTGACCAATACCTGGTTATAACCAAAATATCCATCGAGCAAGGAAAATCTCTTT
Organism: Sequoia sempervirens; assembly: GCA_007258455.2. Taxonomy (NCBI): domain Eukaryota; kingdom Viridiplantae; phylum Streptophyta; class Pinopsida; order Cupressales; family Cupressaceae; genus Sequoia; species Sequoia sempervirens. The sequence goes on from VDFB02137365.1 coordinate 37,869,788, forward strand.
GAACCAGCAACAACTTGAAGGATCTGCTCCATAGAGGGCAATGGGTAATGATCCTTCAAAGAAGCCCTATTAAGGTCTCTAAAATCCACACAAAGCCTAATTTACCCATTTTTCTTTCTAACCAGAACAAGGTTAGAAACCCAGGAGATGTGTTTGATTGGAAATATAATACCTCCTTCAATCAGTTTGGTTAACTCCTTAATCATAAGAGGTTCCAGCTTTGGGTTTAAAAGTCTTTTTTTTGTCTTACAGGCTTTACGTTGGGTTCTAGTTTTATTGTATGTTGAGAAATTCTAGGATGAAATCCTTTCAAATTAGAATAATCCCAAGCAAAAACATCTTGAAACTCTTGACATAAAGCAACAAAAGCCTGCTTATTTGATTGTGAACATATTTTTTCCATTTTGAGAAGCTTACATTTAAAAATCTCCAGCTCTTCGTAATGCTCCTCTTTAATCTGAATGTTGGTTTTATTCTTTTTAAGCTGGTCATCAGTGCTGAAAATGGACTCTAATGTAACTAGACCCCTAGGAAGCTTATTTTTCCTAAGCTAGATAATTTGATCTTCATATTGTTGTTTAAGTTTCTCTTGATTTATAATAGAAAATTGATCTTCCTCAAGCAAAAAACTTAATACTTGCTCATCACTTTCAAAAACTTGCCAGTGAACATTATTGTCAAGAATAGAGGGCCTAACAACTACCTTAACATAGTGTTGTACCTTCTCTTTTCTAATCTCATTGGGTATGTCAAATTGAGCAGCACTTGCAGCCAATCTATCTGCGTGCTTATTTTGACTCTTGGGGATTGAAATCGGATTAAAGGCATCAAACTCCTCTATCATATCCCATACCCTATGCTTATAAGATTTCAAAACATCTTTTTTTGTCACATTTAATCCTCTCACCTAGTTGACAATCAATTTGTTGTCCCAAAATACTTGCAAGCAGCTTATTCCTCTTTTCCTTGCCCACTCCAAGCCCTGAATTAGACCTTCATACTCAACAGTATTGTTAGAACAGGAAAAGGAAAACCTAAAAGCAACATAATATTTATCACCTTGTGGAGAGACCAACATTGCACCTCCACCAGCTCCATTTATGCTTCTGGAGCCATCAAAATACATCTGCCATAATTCATCTTGTTGTGGTAATTGTTGTTCTACCTTCTTTTCAAAATTTGGCATCTCTGTTTTTGGTTCATGCAGCACATAAACACCCAAACTAGTCTCCTGAATGTATTCATTTGGATTATCCATAATATTTTTTGCTTCCCACTCATTTAGCAACACCTCTAGTATACTTTCAACTTGGAGTTCTTGTGCAACAACAAGCTCACTATCTTCAAAAATGACATAGTTAACATTAACTGCACTTGGTAAATAAGGTTTAATGTGATCCTTAGCCAATGAATCAAATTTTATTGTCACTTTTTTCCCATACCTATTCCTAAAAATCATATGATACCAATAAGAGGATAAATAACCTCCTATTTTAGCTGTGAAATCCCTTGATAAACACAAGGCAAAGAATGGAGGTAATTCAATAACAAAGACATCTTGAGGGATTGAAAATTTTGGACAGGCATGTAATGTGAGACCTAAGTCTTTAATAACACCCACAGTATTAACTGTTGTCCCATCTAATTGGAGTACTCCTTTTTCAAGGCGTTGGTATTTCAGTCCTAATTGGTCTACAATCTTTTTTGGCATGACTGAACTACTAGCTTCACTATCAACCATAAAATTATGTACTAGTTTGTCTCCTACAATTAGAGACACATAGAAAGGATGGGGTTTGACACCTTTTTTTGGATCTTTACTTGGTTGTTTACTTTATTTTTTATCACTATCTTGGGGCGTATTCATAAAAACAACTTTAGCTGGATCAACTAAAACATCACTAGACACTCTCTTTTCAGTCAGAGCATATTGCAACAATTTTGTTTGGCTTGGGATAGCTAAAGAGTCCCACATGGACATTGTCACATTCATTTTTTTCATAATTTCAACAATATTGAAGGGGGCAACAAAATTTACCTTTTGTTGTGTCTTTGGAGTAGCAGGTCTTGCTTGCATGTGAGGTTGCTCCTTTGCAACAACTTGTGTATTCCTTTGCAAAATGTGAGGTATTTGTAATGTAGAGGGTTCTACAACTCCTTTTCCTTTATTAGTTAACTGCTCAAGTTAAAAATCCCTTTTCTTGGCTCTTGTATTTGTTGCAATTGGAGAATCATCATTGTTTACTCCACAAAATTATTCACCCTGCCAATTTAGAAAGGTAGCATCACTTGTAGATTGACCTTGATATTGTAGATATCCATTATTGGGTTCATTAGGCTATGAACTTGAAGCATTTTTCACCATTAATGCTTGGTTGATGACCTAATTCGAACAAGTGGCTTGGTTGTGGGGCTGATTACAAGGAAAACACCATTCATAATTTGTTGCAAGATTGTTTTGAATAGGAACAAGCTCCTTAATAGCACTAATTGGAGTTGGGTTGTATGGTTGAAAAGGGTCTTGGATTCACATTTTGTCTTGGGCCCTGATAATTTCCTTTATAAGATTCCTATTCCCTTGATATTGTTGTCCTTGACCTTGAGTTTGCTGAAATGGCTGTCTACTCTAAGATTGTTGCTTCTCTAAGCTTACTAGTTTACTACCAAAAGTCTAGAGTAAACTTTTGATCTCCTGCAACTCTTGGGATGAACTTGGAGCAGCAATTCCTTGACTAACAATAGGTTGGACAACATCCAGTAATGTTGGTACAACTGGTAAAGGTGTAAAAGGTGGTATTTTCAAAAGCATGGAAGGCTAAATATATGGAAAATTTGGCATTAGGGGTCTGAGAGCTATTCTTCCAGCTTGAATAAGACTGTTTTCAGCCCTAATTGCTATGTCATATGCTTGTGGTAATGTATTTCCACCCATGGACTAAATCATGACAACAATTTCATTGTGTAAAGCCCTTAAATAATATAGGAAAGCATAATCGGGAGAAGGCCTTATTGTTTCAGGAATTCTATACCATCTCTTCTGAAAACAAAAATTGAAGTCTGTCATTTGCTCCTGAGGAGCCCTTTTTATAGTTGTAAGTTGTTCTACCAATGACAAATGGTCTGACTTATCTTGAAATTGCTTGTGCAACTTATCTCCCAATTCATCCCAAGTTGATATAGACCCAACTTGCAAACCCATGAACCATTGTAAGGATTTACCTTTCAATGAAGCTACAAGTAACCTAGCAACTACATTCTCTTGAGTGTTATGATGAACCCCACACAAAGAGGCCACATCTTTGATATGCTCAATTGGAGTTGTTTGATCTTCCCTTGTGAAGAAAGGAAAACTTTTCAGGGAAGCCATTGGGATACCATCATGTTGTGCAAGGTTTAATGGACTGCCTCCATCAAAATCCACAAATGGTTGATTCCTTGCCATTTGAATAGTTGGAGGTGGAGTAACCTAAGCTGAAACAACAAAAATAGAAACTGCAGGTATAGTTGAGCTTGTTGACAATGTTGGTCTGAAACTTGGTGGGGTTGACTGAACCCTCTTTGAAATAGGAGTTCTCTTAACAAACCTACTCTTCCTTCTAGGTCGAGACAATTGTAAATACTCAAACGTATTTGAACACCTAGTTTGAATCTTTTTCATATAAATGACACAACACTAGTTTACTAGTTCTATTCTCAGTGGAAGTTGCCAGATATGCAAAAATTACCTCTAAAAGGCTTGAAAATGCTAGCTGCATATCAGAACCAGCAATGAATATGTAATTTTTTAAATTGTCTGATTCGATAGTCCCACCACGCATGCTAAAACTATTTTCTACTGAAATTTGCACCCTGTTGAATATGAAATTCAATAATTCAGAGAAACATGGGAAGACCTCTAAAGCTATGGGTAACTTGTAAATAGAGATCAACCTCCGAAGAAGGCCAACTTCCTATGGTGTCACCTAAAACTACTAAATTTTGTTGAGTAAAAGGGAGAAAGAAAACTTAAAATGAAAACTAGAAAACACTATTCTACGGTGATACACCAAACTGATGGGGATTATGAAAACTCAACTTTGTTTAGACTTAGCTACCAAATGACAAAAAAATGAACTTACACAACTTTTTCTTGTTTGCTCCTGCATAAATATTTCACAAAGAGGCCTCAATGCATGAACCTCTAAAAGAAAAACAAGTTCACAATTAGAGAAGTAACATACATGTTTCAGACATAGATTGCAACCTGCATGAACAAACTTTTGCAGAGAAGGTATACAATATGAGACAAAGTCACAAGGAAGCTAAAACACTTCACATATAACTTGATCAATCATTTGAAAATACACAACACTGAAAGAACAAGAAGGAAAAATAGCATAGTCAATGGTATCCAAGGTATTCTTTGTATATCATATCCCAAAAGATTTACAAAACATACTCAACTCTGAGAAAGGACTCCAAAATCACTAACTCCAGAATCTGCATCTTCTGAACTAACTCAGAAATGAGTCAAAAAGAGAATATATCACTCAAATCCAATTAGTTGCACCAAAGTAGGAGCTACCAACTAACTTGGGTCGGATCCCTCAAAGAAGCCTAAAAATGAGCCACTAGATTCCCTCCAAAATTGATTCCATTATGGGAAAAGTGGGTTTGACCATGCCAAGCATATAGGCGTGCAAAACCACCCCTAGATTCCTATAATTCCTCCAGCAAGATGCATAAATTCTCCTACAGACATGGGCACATGTCTGCCAACTGCAAATAAATGCCCCTATATGCTTGCAAAAGCATAACTCCTCAACAATGCCTATGAAGGCATTTACATGGCATACATCACCTTATTCTTGCATTTTTAAAATAACATTTTGAATTAAGTGATTTATAACTATCACTTAATTCAAAACACTTTACATTTAGAAATTAAATGTAAAAATAAAAGGAAAAGAAAATAAGTCTTAAAAGACTTATAAACCACCTACATAAAAATATTACAAGGCAAAAGACTAGGTCTTAGCCCACAACTCATAATATTAAACTCCATGCATTTTTCTAAAAAATGTGACAAAAATGCCATCAGCCTTTTTGATTCCACAAACCCTAAAAAAAAAGCAAAATGAAAAATGAAAATTTCACTTCATTTTTTCATGAAGTTTCTAGAAGAAGCTTAGCTGCCACCAACGAGGGTTTTCATAGAGTTTGACCATGGAAAAATCTTGAGTTCTTAGAGGCACTTCTAGGAAATTTTTTTGTGAACTTCTTCATAGTGACACTGGTAAGCTGATTTGAAAGAAAAACTTTGAGCTTTTTTAAAAAACTTTGGGCCTCTTAAGCTGTGACATACTATTGCTTTCTTTCTTATTTTTCTTACGTTCCTTTTCCTATGTCTCTTTTTCAGTCTAGCCACCATGTATGCCTTTTGATGGGCTTTGAGAATGTATTTCTCTCAGAGGCTTTCAGAGAACAAGATCACAACCGATCTGGGTAAGTGATTTTTATCATTCTGTTATATTTTTTTAAAAGAGAAGAAAACTGAACTCAAGGATTCTTTATAGAAAAAGAGCATATTCTTCACTCTCTTTCATCCCTTGCACATACTATGTATTCTCATGAAGAAAAAATATGATTGTCTATAGAAGAAAAATACTTGTATCATTTAGGTCACAGCTATATGTTCGCTATAGGCATTTGAGAAAATTTGGTTTCCCTTCATATGTTACGCTTTACTTGCATCTTTGAAGATTTTATTTTTTTGAGCTTCTACAGGCGATAAGAGTTTTCATTCCTTCATGGCTGACCCTGTAGAAGACTATTCTAGGCTTTCAGCATTAAAACCCCAAATGGGTTCATGTAAAAGCAAGAAAACTGTTTATTCCAGGCCATGTTTAGGCAAAAATTTGTTTGGGGTTTTGTTAACAAATCCACACCACCATTTTTTCCTCTTTGTATTTGTTTTTCTTTAAAAAAAAACAAAAACAAAAACAAATGGGTTTTGATTGATGATTTGTTCTCAACTGAAACCCTACCTTACCTTAGTCATTTTGGGTTTTCCTCTTTCCTATAGTAGGCCGTGGATTTTGCATTTTGGGCCCTCCTATGGTTCTGACTTTTAAACTCCAAGATCGGCCTTTCATCTCATTCTTTGAGTTTCAAACATTATTCTTCATTTCACTTACCTAAAAGTGTTGCCATCATTTAACTGTAACTTGTGAAGTTATTTACAGTTTATATGTGATCATGTTCTCTATTTATGTTCTTCAATGCCCATGTCTAAATAGACTGTCAAGCATTATTCATGATTTATTAGCAACTAAGCTTCAACAAACACTGTCAAACTTATTCAAACTATTTATGTTATCCATGATGCATTCTAGAAACAACATCCTGAACCTCCACTGGTTTTATGAATAGATGATCACTTTCTCATTAGCCATTCTCTGATGCATAAGATGCCATTTGTTTAATCATTTTCTTGATTATCTTTATCAACTTATGTGAAAAGGAGAGCTTCAACCTCATTGTGAACTTTTACTTTACTGTTACCTACAGGTAGTCATGCATTTTTGAAAATCTTCTATCAAAAGGCCATACCTTGCTTTATCTCTTCACAAATGAGGATTTGTATTGTTTCACTCATGGCATTTTCCCTGCCTTTATGGCTCATGATATATGTGATATACACATAAGCAATATCACCCCTATCTTGCATTGTTTGAAAACAAAAAGAATTCATAAAAGTATGTTTTCTTGTGTGTCTAATTTCAATATGGAGGATCCCTTTACTATTTTTTACACCACGATGCACCTTTTAGTGACTAATCATGCATTTATTTACTTTTAAAAGTAAGATACTTAGAGCATTTTTTTGCAACATTGTACCTGTCTTAGATGGCTCCTAACTTGATCATGAGATGGCAACAAATATTTCCCTTTTTCTAAATTTTATGATCTTTTGGAGAGTGGGACTGTGTTCTACATTGTACTTATCACTGAGACATAGAGATTACACAAATACTTCTTTAAATACCATTTGATAGAAAGTGACTGCTACTTTATTATGTTCAAGGTTGTTCTCTTTCCAAAGCATGGTGTATTCAACTCATAGTGGTTTTCCTAAGTCATTGATTATCGTCTCTCATAAAACCAAGCATGACTCTTATAAACACATATACATGTGAATGTTGTATCTTAATGAAATAATACATCTATGCATTTATGTAAATTGTTCTGACACAAAAGATTGCATACACTCTTTATGATTTTTCTTGAACAAGTACATGTCACTTGTGACAGTGACAAGTATCTCACTATCACAAATGATGTGCACTTGTTTGAGTGAACCATAAAGAGAAATTATCATATGAGTATCTTTCAATGTATCCTTAAAAGCACAACAAGGCAACACACTGGGCTCAACCCTTATGGGAGCCACATTTTAACCTCACATGTTGAAATTAAATGAATCAAAACAACAACATGAATTTTTCTATACCTGCACATGAAGCAAACAAGTTAGGAAAATAAATGCATATTTTGGATGTGTTTGATGACTTCATTGTTTTCTTGGACATCCAAGGTTTGCATGCTTGTTTAATGCATTTGGAGATCAGTTTATATATTCATGGGTGCTTGTACATGTACTGTGAGAGACCTTCATTGCTCTAACAACATTTTATCACTCAGATGCAGGAACTAGGAGCAATATGGAGCTAAGGAGGACTCAAAGAAACTCAAGGTTGGAGACAAAGCAAGGCAACACACACTAAACTAGTCATCCAGGCAATGACTGGCCTCTTTCCTTACATGTGCATTCTATTTTCTTACCTATCAATGTATACACTTTTCCTCATTTTCATTGAACAAGTTAGTCTCACGGCTTGTGTGAGACAATATGCACTTTTAATATCAATAAAGATTACTTTTTCAGAAAATATTTGTATAAATGTTTCTTATGTCATATGCACTTGTATAAATGCAATAGTCTACTAATGTAATCTTTTTTATTTCTACTTATGCACTTGAATGTAATGTAGGAAAGATTAAAAATGTACCTTTCTTTCAGTTTTAAAACAAAGAGATCAACCTAATTGAGCTAATAGTGAAATTAGGTAACAAAGACAAAACATGATCCAGTGTTGAAAAACAACTTGTCTCCATTTTAGAAGAAACAAACAAAGTACAAATACATGAATGCTTCCCATTGTGGATAGGAATCAAAAGGAAGAAGCATAAACATGTATGATGATGTCTCTAAAATATGCTCATGTGTCTCTTTGTCCATGGTAGATGATGATGCCACAATCAAATCATGTACATGACCAATCAATGAAGAAGGTAACAAACCAAGACTATGTGGAAATTATTGTTGAACAATATCCAAAGACAAAGATGGTTTGACAACAATAGTGTAATGATTGTCATCAAAGAGGAGAGATAACCCCTCAAATGTGTCCTCCATATCTGAAATACCTATCAAGAAATAATTCCACAAAGCCAAATATGAGGAACAAAAATAATCTTGTTGAACAAGAATGATGGGAGCATCAATCAATGACTCAACACAAGGAATCAATGAAGGTGAAGGTACAACTATCTCTAAATAAGAAGGGGCATTTGAAGAAACATCTTCCTCATCTTTTCAAGATTCAAACTACTCCAAGTAATCAAACTCCTAAATAGTATCATAATCATAGGTTATCCTATCTGGAATATGAAGAGGCACAAGATAGTCTGAAACATGATCATCTAGGAATAATTGAGTATCGGTATATCCATATATCTCCATTTTAGTCCAAAGAGCATGATGACACTCAAAATGAACAATAGAATTCAAAATGTCATCCTCAGCGTGCATAAAAATAACTCCTAAGACATTATCCCTTTTGCAATTCTAAGAAAATTTCTTACTATTAATACCTAGAGGGGGAACAAAACCATACAAATGTGGAAAATTATGAATCCAACATAGATGCTTTATGATTCATTCCCTCCATTTTTTATAATTTCCCCTTTTCAACATAATAAAAAAAGGATGAAACAAAAAACCCATAATAACCAAGATAAATATTTAAATTTCCAAATATTGAAACCTTCAATAACAATTAGAAATCCCCAAACATGATGAATACTACAAATGAATCCTTCCCAAAAATACATAACCTCTCCAGGAGTCAAGATGTCCGAGTAATTAAACCATAATACAAAATTTGAAAATACTAAATAAAATATACCTAGGGTTGAATCTGGAAAATGTGCATGTGCACAATGATAAAGCTTATGAATACCTTTTTGATGTCACAAAAATTACAAAAAACACTGATCCAAGCAAAAATTTATGAGCTTGAAGGTCCAAATAGGGAAAAGACACTTTATTCTACAATAAAACTCACTTGTAATAGAATCTAGTAAAAATACTTGCACCACTATGAAGTGCTTAGAACAAAACTTTTGATGATCTCGTTTGCAAAATTTTATTACTACCCAATTGGGGCACTAGTGGCAAAAAAATAGGCCCCTTGGGCGCTAGCACTTGGTTACCCATGTGACCACGGCTCACGTTGGAAAAAAAATTATGCCACTCACAAGTAGTGGAAAGCGACATTCTTAGGTGAGCGAGAGAGTCATTTGGGTGGTGGGTTACCTACATCCCTTGAGGGTTAAGCCTCAGGGTAGGTCGTGGGACTGTGGGCTGAACAAAAAATGCTCAAATTTTTTAATTAAGCTTTTCTTTGCTTACATATGATTTGACAAACCCATACCTATTGATGTATCATCGATCAACATGGACAATACATAAAGGTGATGCTAGTGAAAATAATATTATCTAAAGAATATGCTAGATTACTCAAAATATGCCACTAACTACAGATCTATGACCTATTTATGCCTACACGTGAACCATAAGGTACAAATATGTACTGTACAAATTCCATATAGACAAAAATAGCAACAAGGCATAATTTTTTTTTGATTTCAACAAGTGAAAGTGATCTTAGGTTTTTCAAGCCTCCAAACATAATGACAGGGTTTATTTTGGTCCAAAATGCTCCAAAATATTAGCTACCTCCTAGATCTGGCAACCACCTCCCAACTTGAAACCCTTGTAGATCTAAAAAATATATCAGAATTCAACAAAATAAAAGACAATGTTGACTTTATTTGATGCCCTAGACGCAATGGTGAGCTTAAATTACCTCCAAAGTATGCCAAAATAAACTTGCAATTGAAACCCACAAAGAGGAAACCCTAAATTTGGTGTTTTTTTCAAGCTTTTTTAATTCTTCATATCACCATATGATGTAAGAGAAGAGAATAATCAACTTTACTAAAATCCAAAAATATCTCTCATCTAACAATAGCTCTACCCTAAGATCTGAGAAGGGATTTCCATGGCCATGGCTTTGATACCATGTAAATGCTAAAGATTAGCTCAACACCCAAGACCACCTACAAAAATAATGAAAACCTTCTACAAGAGAGTATGCAAGAAATGAGATTGTTTGATATTAATATTTGTGATATATATTAGACAAAGTGTACAATAGTCTTGCTTATAGAGACAATGTGAAAAATAAGATTAGACAAAATTATGACATGTTTCTCAATCCTACAACATGTGACAACTAACTCTGTTGAAAATGGAGGTAATTATGTAGCTTAATACTTTGTAAAACTATTGTAGTGTAGATCTAAATAAGTGTTCTTTGTTACAATTTCTTTGTGGATGATTATCTGTTTAGATTCATTTTACCAATTGTACAAGTAGACAGAAGATTGTAGAAGAATAAAACCGGAAAAAAGAAGTTACACAACATATACTGTGGAGAAACCCTTTCAGGAAAAAACTCCACCAAGAATCAATGTATTATTTAATCTCAGAATAAGATTACAATAATTCCAATCCTTGCTTGAGATGCTTCTTTTTCCTTCAACAATTCTTCACAACCTGCAATAAAATTTGATAAAATCTCTTCAACTTGCTGCAATAAATAGACAACAATGAGCCTTGTAAACTCCAAAGATTTTACAATTACAAAGCACAATGCGTATCTCACAAAACCCACGCCTATTCTTTGCAAGTAGAGTTCTACCATGAAGAACAATGTCAAAACAAGTGCTTCATCCATTTGGGCGTACCAAACTGAAGTCATAACTCAACCTTGATTCTGAAGATATCTTCTAAGCTTATCCTCAAAGTTGGCACCCATGAATGGGCCCACTTAACTCAACCTTCTAAAATATCTTATCATGCAAAAGTGTCAACTCCAAGATTCCAACTTGGGCGCCCAAGGTGGGTCCAAGTCAATCTTTGTTAACTGGAAAATATCTCTCCACCATTCATGCAAATACCATGCATGATTGATCATCCCCTGTTAACTGAAAGTAGTCACCTATTATCTGTGATGCAACTCAAGTCATTACTCATGCATTCCAAGTCAACTAAAGTCAACTATCATTCAACCGAAACTAACTACATGCAACTGAAGATAACTGAACCATAACTGAACGAAACTGAACTAAACTGAACTTAACTTAACTAAACTAAACTAAACTGGATTGAATTGAATTGAATTGAACTTAACTTAACTTAACTAAATTGAACTGAATTGAACTAAACTAAACTAATCTGATCTAAACTGAACTGAACTCCATGCATGTAAACATCAATCCCTAACTTCTAGGATCTTTACATGCATTACTAAAGTGTTATCTTTTATTCCAAACAGTTAACTTAACTCAAGGTGAGTTCCACCTTCCATGTGGGTGCCCCATGCGCTCCTCTTTTGTAGGAGCTCTTCATGGGAATCCCCACATGTTCCTATCATTTAGAATTAATTACAAATTTCAATTAACATGCTTATTTCATTCAAATTTAATCTCTTTCTAATCCTAGTGTTGGGGAACACTTTCCAAGGACTTAGGAGATACATGAAATAATGTTTAGGATTGTAATTAAATGGCATCATATTCCCAACAAACTCAAATTATTATTAAATGACCTAGGAAAAAGTTTTAAATGCTAAAAAGATAAGATAAGATCACATGACACCTAAGACTTCTAGAAATATTCCTAGGACCTAAGTAAAATTAACATGTAAATAGGACCCAATAATTAACTAGTTAGGTAAATTATCTATTTACACTAACAATGTGTATCTATGAGTGTGATTGTGTCAAAGCCACTACCATATCTTCAATTCTTGTCTCACAAGCTCTCCATTAACTGTATTTTCACTCAAATATATCCACCATAAATCTAGAGACCAATTTTCTCTTAAACTCACCAAGTGCAAATGAATTCAAATATAACCAAATGTTGAGTATATAAACTAGAATTTAGATTTGCAACATGTCATTTTCTTATTGTAATTTATCAATGAAGCAACTCAAGTATACTCTACACTCCACCACAAAGGATCTAAGTTAATAAGAGGAGCTCCTACCTAGGCATTATTTTTTATCCCTACATAGATGGTAGGCAAATTTATCTATTTTAATTTTAAATTTTATTTTCAAGGTTCCTATATACTACACATGATCTTGCATTTTTTCCCCTAGAATAACTTGTGTGATATGATGTATTCTATTCTTTACAATAGTGAGATATTATTAGCTCTAAATTCCATCGATCATAATTCTCAAAGAATTGTTTGTACAAAGCTCATAAATTTGGATTGTCATTCTATCCTTTATTGTAGTAAGCTATTATTAGCTCTAAATTTCATCAATTATAATCCTAAAATAATTGTTTGGAAGTAGCTTGCACATTTGGATTATCATTTCAACAAATTATTATGAGCTCTCTATGTTGTAGACCTTAGTAATTCTTTCCATAGGAATTGAATGAGGGTTTGTAGCAATGATGTTTAGGCTATTAAGAAGAAAAAATTTAGAAGGTTTGGTCCAACACTAGTAGCATGGGTAGTGAAGTATGTTGGCACCCCATTTATTTTTGTCTCATTTTTCCTTTTTCTTCTGTAGTGTTTTTTTTTGCCTTTTGTTTGCCCCATTTCATTTCCTATTACTCAAAACCAATTTGAGAAAATCTACATGGGTTTGTCATGTTCAGGATTTTCCTTTTTCATTGTATCATTTCCTTCCTTCAAGCCTATGTACCCAATTTGAAAAGATAAGAATTGTCCCAAGTGTAGGGGATTCATAAACCCTCCACCTTGTAAAACATTGTAATGGATATCCCTAGTTCAAATTTGGGGAAAACTAGATAAAATTTGACTAAGTTATGCTCATGCAGAGTTTTGGTATGCTATTAGTTGCTTGCAATTATGGGGTCTACTACTAACCTTTTGCATGGATTTATTATTGAAGTGGTCTAATATTTTCAATTGGCTCCAAGGTTCAATTCAGTAGTGGGTTGGACTTCCACAAAGGTCAAGAAAGATGAAGGCAATTTTGACTAAGTTCGGATGCATGGCTCATTTGGAAGTTGATTGTCTACAAATTCTAGTAGGGCCTCAAATGTCTGCAAAAGGTTAAAATGAGCTAAGGTTATAGCTTTGCAAAAAAGGGTCAATGAACTAGTTTTTTTGTCCAAGGTGTAGTTCAAATGTTGATTAAGTTCTTGCGAGCTTGATGCAATCAAATTTCAACAAGATGTTGATGGAGACTAAGTTTTTGAAATAAAAAGCAGCAAAACAAGGGTGTTGACCCTTAAGTACAAGGCAACAAAGGCCATCCAGCGAAAGCACACAAACAACACAGTGACAGCAGAGAGAAATCCATCACCCATAGCACATCATGAAAAGACAAAAAATAACAATAATCATAGGGTAACAAGGTTCAACATGCAAGCATGAAACCAGCCAAATAAGTCCAAAGACCACCAGGGGTCCACCAAGTTTAGCAGAAAAAACAAACAACAAGACATAGATATAAACAAGAACAAACAGGCCCAGCGGCCTAATTCTTTTTCTTCCTGTCAGGCATATCATGTATGGCCGTCACCCAATCCGCCGTGAGGAACTCGAGCAGCTCCTTTAAACCAGCATCATGTTCAGCATCATCCGCGGACTTGTCCTTCTGCAGTAAGCAGAGACTGGTGGCCGACCTGTGCATGACCCTCAGGGAAAATTGAGACACCTCCTGGACCTTCTTTTCCAACCTCTCAAATCTCCCCTTCAGCATGCCAACTTGTTCCCAAGCCTGATCTTTTTCCTTATGATCATCCTACAAGGGGGCTTTTCCTTTATCTGCATCAGAGGACCAGGGGGTAATTTCCAGCACATTGTCACCGAAAGGGCCCTTCTTTAAACTTTCTGACACATGGGACACACTATTCCCCGACACCGACTTGCCATTCCCACCCGCCACCATTTCCTCGTGACTTTCACTGTCACTCTCAAGATCCTTGTCCGAATCAGAGGCTTCCTTAAGGCTTCTGACCTTGTCCTGCTTACAAACCAGTCTATGAGATCGACATGGGGTGTTAGTTTCTTCAGTGATCTCAATGTTAGAGTCAATTTGATGGCAGACTTTAGCTTTCTTAGAGGCTTTAGCCTTAGGACGCAGGGTAGGGACAAGCCGCTTTCTTTCCCTACCCGTATCCCCCGGGCCCGTACCAGGGGAAGTGCCATGGGGATGGGATTTCAAGGCAGGATTCTTGAGGCATTTTTTCTTACTTGGGCCTGGCGTGTCCAAAATACTAGCAGAGGGGGGAGTAGAGGAAACTGGGGTTTTGTCAAGAGCAGGGAGAGACGAGACTTCTTGTACAATGATAGGCCGAGCAGGGCAAAGTGCCATATGGAAATGATAAATCCTAGACATAAGGCCTTGGTGAAGGATAGTATAATTCTTTCCAAAAATAGTGGCTTCATTAAATTTCGCAACAGTGCTGTCAAGAGCTTGATATAGGAAGAAAGGAATAGAAATATGCAGATGGTTCCTAAGGTGGTTGAGGAAATTAAAGTGGTAATAATAGTAGACCCCATACCTTCCTTCCAATGTAAAATATTTCATGATCACCAAACAGACATTATCCCATGGCTCTGGCAGCGCCTCGCAGTCAAAGCCACCCCGCAACTTGACAGGTTTCTCATCCCCGCGAAAAAATTGATTCAGACTGACCTGGTCCGAAACTTTCGTAGTTTTCTTCCAAGTGCGGCCACTTTTTAGGAGCCCAGTAACTCTAGCAATCACCTCCTCAAAAACTTTGAAGGAAATGCCACCAATGGTGACCCTACCCTCATTCCACGAGGTGACAAACTTATGAGACAAGCCCTCATCGTGACCAGTCATGGCCTCCATATACTGCGCAATTCTGCCCTCTTTACAGATGTGCCAAATAGTGGCGTCCGCTTTCCACTCGTCACACTTGTCCGGCTCCACATGCACTCTATCCCCACCCATAGAGCCCACACCAAAAATGTTGATGACCAGAACAGGGGAACCAGGGCAGAAGAGTTGGTAGTCAATTCTAGAAGCATCGAGAGGGAAAAGGCCAGCGCAAAGTGACTATAAAAGTCAAAAATAGAGGCAATAAATGTGACATATCGCAACCCACGCAAGGGCAATAGCTCCCTCGTGCGAATCACCCACAACAAGTAAGGGCATGATATCGGCATAGTACTTAGTTGTCACAAAAAATCTCATGAAATTCGCAAGCTTAAAAATTTGAACACAAAAATTTAGGGGGTTCAAAAAATGATGACACCATCGGTCAGTGGGGATAGAAAGATTCACCATATCACCAGCTCAGGAGAGGTCGTACAAGCCATCAGACAAACATATGAAGCCCATCACCTCACATAACGGCCAATTATTCAAAAGCCAACTCCCGTCAGAAAGTCCAACCAAAGTTAGAAGGAGCTCGGCAAAAATAAGTAAGCACCATCTAGGACTCATCATTTAGATGTTTGAGATCTTCCTTTAAACGCACCAAAGCCAAAGGGGGCAAAGAAACCTCATTTCGCCAACACCTAAGCCCTTCAATATCAAGACCTGCCACCGCGAGGCTGTCAGCAGTCGCATTTCCTTCTCTGAAGACATGTTGGATAGAAAAGTCATGAAGAGCATTTAGGAGAGGGAAAATGTCCTCCAAAATACCTTTTAGGGACCATCCCACTTTCATTTTTCCTTTAGTGGCTTCCACAATTAGCATTGAGTCACCTTCGATTTCCAAAGTCTTGACACCAAGTGACATCGCAATCTTAAGACCCCAGAGGAGAGCCATGCCTTCAACCTGGTTACTAGTATGATCACTCAATTTCCCTACATAGGTAGCAACCAGGCTGCCAGAATGGTCCTTGATTATACCTCCAGCAGCTGACATCCCTCCCCTAGCCACCCCATCAAAGTTAAGCTTAACCCAGAGCGGTTTAGGGTTTCTCCATCTAGTATGCTTCCTGATAATTGATTTGGAGTTGTCAAATCTCAGGATCTCATTGGGTAAATTCTAGGTGGTAGCAATGTTTCTATCCCAAGCAGTCGAGGGATTAATAGGCATCTTCCATTTACATGTTGAGATATTATCCAGGAGCAGCTTATTAAGGATTATCAGCAGACTATCCACATTGTTTGCCTTTTCTCTGAAAATCCTGTTATTCCTTTCTTTCCATAGGCACAAGCAGATGTGGGGTGGAATAAGTTGCCAGAGCAATTTAATTGAAGGATGATTGGAGGGGCATTTCCAATTTAAGATGAATTGGTGGATATCTCTATTAAAAATCTAAGATATGTTTAGTCTCTATAAAACATTCTGCCAGACCAGGGTAGCAAACTGGAAGTGAATAAAAAGATGGGGGATGGTTTCTTCTTCCCTTCTGCAAAGAGTACACCAATTAGGGAATTGAAAGCCCCTTTTGACAAGGTTATCAATAGTTAGAATTTTCCCATGGATGGAGGTCCACCAGAAGAATTTTATTTTAGGGATGAGCAGATGAAACCAAACCTTCCTCCAGCACTGCACGTCACCACCAAACCTGAGAAGCAGCAGATAAGCAGACTTAACAGTGAACTCCCTAGAGTGATTCTTTGACCAGAAAATTTTGTCCTCCTTGGCAAATAGACGGAGTCTGGCCGTTTTCAAAAGCTCTTGAAGTTCCATAACCTTTGGTAGAAGGTTAGGCCAATGAGAGAAAGACAACTTCAGAATTTTCCATCTAGCTCTGGGTGAGGTATAATTAGAAATGTAAGTACCAAAGAGATTTTCAGCGTGTTCCCTTAATGTATTAAAGTGACTATCAGCAAGGGGTTTGCTCCCAATCCAGCTGTCCTCCCAGAACTTAATTGATCTCCCATTACCAATTTTCCATCTAACCCCTTCCTTCAAGAGGGATCTACTCTTAAGAATATTGTTCCAAATCTTGGAGCCCAGAGGAAGATCAATTAGGTCCAAAGCTCTAAAAAAATGTCTCTGATTAAGGTATTTAGCCTTCATTATATTACACCATTCTGCCCTTTCCTGAACCAAACTCCAGCCAATCTTGGCAATGAGGGCTTTATTCAAGTTATTAATCTTCCTGATCCCAGGCCCCCTTGACATTTGGGGTGACAGATAGTATCCCAATTTACTAGGGCAAGTCTTTTCTTTTCCTCCATTCCTGTCTAGAGAAAGGACCTTTGAGTTCTTTCCAACTTTTCAGCCATGGAACCTGAAATCCTAAAGAGAGAGAGAAAGTAGACCAGAATTCCTTGAAGGGAGGCTTTTAGAAGTTGGAGTTTACCAGCATTACTAAGAAGTTGGCCTTTCCAACTAGCAAGTTTCTTTTGCATTCTCTCCAGAATACCATTCCAAAAGTTGTGTGACACCTCCTTAACAGTAAGCGGCAAGCCCAATTAGATACCCGGAAGAGAAGCACTCAGGCAACCCAGGATGGCTAAAATCTTAGCTTGGAGATCAACTTTCGTGTTGAAGAAATAGACACTGCTTTTGTTATAATTTATACATTGGCCAGAAGCACAAGCATAATCCTGTAGGAGGCATTTCCATTCTCTAGCTTAAATCACAGAGGACTTTCCAAAAATAAACGTATCATCAACAAACTGTTGGAGAACGGAGGGAGGAAGGGTGGAGGCAACTCTAATCCCCTGAATTTTCCCTGAGTTGAGCAAGGAAGGAAAATGTTGTCCCAAAACCTCAGCCACCATGATGAAAAGTAGGGAGAGAGGGGATCCCCCTACCTAAGACCTTTACTAGCTTTAAAGGAACCCCAGGGGATCCCATTTACAAGCACCGAATACTTAATAGATTCCACACACTCCCTAATGATACCAATCACTCTATCATTAAAGCCAAGCTTAGCAAGGGCAAAATACAAAAACTTCCATCTGACCCTATCATAGGCTTTGGAAATGTCAATTTTAAAATTCATACCTTGGTTCTTACTTTTCTCCATAGAATGAATTATTTCATGAGTCATAATAGCAGCATCCAAAATTTGTCTTCCTGGCACAAACCCATTCTGACATCTACTGATAATTTTGTCTAAAAATGGCTTCAAACGGTTGACAAGGACTCTAGAAAAAATTTTGTAGACAGTGTTACAAAGACTTATAGGTCTGAAGTCAGTCATGTGTATAGGATCCTGCACTTTAGGAACAAGCACAATGAAAGTATTGTTTAATTTCTTTAACAATTTACCAGTCCTAAAGAAATCTTTAACAACCATAGTAATATCATAGCTGACAATGTCCCAATATTCTTGAAAGAAGGCTAGAGGGAAACCATTCGGTCCTAGGGCCTTATAGGCACTCATAGAAAACATAGCAGTCTGAACCTCTTCCTCAGTCACAGGGGCACAAAGTTGACGATTATCAGACTCACTGATACCAAGCGGGAGATGGAGACTAAGTTATTCAAATGTTCAATTGGAGTTTGTTATTTTGCATTGGTTAGATAGACATTAAATTTTACAGATTCACTTGCAAGTTGGATATCCATAAAAGGTTATAATGTGATTAATAAATGTATTATGCAGGTAGTTTTATGTGAATCAATTCATTGCTAAGTGAAGTTTAGTAGGAGGTTGATTGTCCACAATGATTTTTTGAAGGTGTTTGTCCCACATGGAGATGTTATTTCTGCAAAAGTTAAAAAAGATAAAATTAATATGATCCAAAAAGGGTTATGTGAATTGATCATTCTATATAGTCTCACTTGGTGATGTTTGGTGACCTTCACAAAGGCAAAGGTTTTCAAATATATTCAAGTGAACATTACTATACAAGAAGGAATAATGGAATTAGTCTTGGGCTAGTTGACCACAGATATTTTACATTTTCTCAATGAACATATGAAACCTAAAAAGGTGAAAGTAAATACTTTCAACAAGCGTCAAGGTGGAGGCTAAGCCAAAGGAAAGAAAAGGTAAGAAGGACTCAAGTGAATTGAACAAAGGCATGTTTCTTGCATATCCGTTTGGGGGTTAATTTTCTGTAAAAAGGTAAAAAGTGAAGTGTTAGAGCTTCCCATGGTTCCCAAAACCATGGGAACCCCCAACAGATTCATGTTACCCCTCTAAGCCTTGATGGCTAAGGTAAAGATGAAACAAGGTAAGGAAAGTAAGAGAAAGGGGAACTAAAGGAAAAATAAAGTGTTGAAGCTTCTCATGGTTATAGTTCTAACAAGTTCTTGGTGTAGTCATAACCCCTATCAAAAGGCAAAGACAAAGATAATAAAGGTAAAGATAGCGAGTCAATAGTTTCAATGGTTTGTGGAACCATTGGAACCTCTAATTGGTTCCGAAGGGCCACCTTGTCATCAATTCATGCCAATTTCTCCACCAACCCCCTCTACAAAGCTATTAAAGTGCAACCACCCATAAAAATACTAAATTATTGTGCCATATGGACTCCATGAAGATCTTTAATGTGGAAATAATGACACACTTTATTTATTATTTGCAACACCTCTTGGATGTGATTTAAACAAGTTTTTTTGGGTGATTTCACTCAATCTCACACTCAAACCCATAAATCATCAATGTGAAAATAAAGTGGACGTCATAACAATAAATTTTTTAGGCCTCTTAGAGATCATTTTAAATGGAAAAGGACACTTCTTGTTTGAGGGTTGGTTGTGATGGAGGTTAGGGTTTTCTGATGCAACATGAATTTGTGACAACCTGGACGCCTTCCTTCCATTGGTATATTTGCATTAGTGGCGATTTTGGAAGGGATATCGAGAGGATAACAATTTGAAGAAGGGAGCAATTACAAAACCAACAATAGAAAAATATAGTGATAGGAAGCCCTAGAGTTTCAAATTCCAACTCTAGGTGTTGTTATTTTTGTATTATAATTATTTGGTTTCATCCCAAATTTGTAATAACATTTTGTAAACCTTGAAGATCAAATGAATAAAGGTAGAATCAACCTTAGTTAAATGTCTCCTTGTGTATGGTATATATTTTTGAATATATGTTGTTTATTTTTTCATCTAAAAGTCTATAAAATCCTTACAAAGCCTTTGTAAGGTATCTTTTCAACATAGTAGAGGAAATATACAGGCATGTTCATAGATAACTAATTAGACTCACTAAACAACAAGGTGATAAAAAAATGGTGTTTACCTCCCACTCCCTCTTGTGAGATCTGGTTCCAAATGTGCCTCAGTTGTTGTCTACAATCGACGGCTTGGTGTCCTTGACAGTCTGTGGAGATGTTCCACCCTATTGGGGGCTAGTTTACCGAAGGATTTCATGCCCTTTTCCTACTCTCCTATAGCCCATGTGCCTCTTACTTTTTTAAACACTTATTCTTGCACATGTTAGAGTTATCATGCATTAGCTAATAATTAATTAATCTTTAATTGATTATTAGTCTAATTTATTCTCATGCACTTAAGCTAGACTTAGGAGTTCTTTATTCAGTTAACTAAGTGTTTTTCTATGTTAACTAAAGTGAGCTATTATTAGATCATTATGTCTCATCACATGTGATGTTGACACTTGTCCTGATCTAATCCCTTTACCATTTAGGGTTGCTCCTATATAGCACTCAACCCTCATTGTATTATCACTTTGAGATTTACTCTTCTGTTCTCTCAAACTCTCAACCTTTGAGGACTTTTGTTTTCCTTGAAGTTTCTTGAGGTTCTTCTATAGCTTTTTCTTGTTGAGGAATATTGCACATATTTTTTGTAGATCTCTTGCATGGAAGGTATCTTTGTTCATTATTTGATCTTGTGGCTAGTGTTTTTCACAATTCTAACATGGTATCAGAGTGTGGATTTTTCGAACCACTTCTCAATTTATGAGGTTTTTTCTTCAGCTAGGGTTAGAAGAGAAAATTTGAAATCTTCTTTGTTGTTTTTTTTAAAGCAAGAAAAACAAAAAAAAATGCCATCCTAGGGTCATATGGGCAACCAATGCCCAACCCTTGGGGGGCTGATTTTTTTAATTTTTTTTGCAAAATAGGCAAAATTAGGAAAATGGGCATAACTTTTCGCTCATGTATCAAAATTGGGCGAACGAGAAATTGACAGAAAGTTAGTTATGAGCACTATCTAATGGCACTAGTTTTTTTCTCTTTTTTTTTCTTCTATTGGTGCATTATACAACCTATTGAAGTCAAAGGTGTAGTTTTTAGTCTCGAGCTCATAAATTTTGACTAGTTTCTTCATTTTTTTGTGATTCTAGCGGTGTTGGAAGTATCTTTCAGAGCTCTTCACATCCATGCATGCAATTTTTCTAGATTTCTCTCCAAATACATTTTATTCAGTTTTTAGTGCTTTTGCACTCTGGTGAATTACTTGGATGTCTTAGCTCTTGAAAACTTATTCTTTGTGTGGGATGACTTGTTTTTGGTTGTTCTTCATGTATTCCCAATACATTCTTTCCTATTTTGGCATTGCAGGCATTCTTTTCATGCACATTCTCTTTTGTAGACACATTGAGATAAAGTTCCATCTTGGTGTATACATTTTGGGGATTTTGCACATCTTGTTGTGCCTTTTGTAATTGCACTATGATATAAAGTGCCATGGGGGGGGGGGGTTGATGTTTACCTTTACTTTTCCATCACACCTTTTTCAAGTGAGTGTCCCTTCCACAACAATAGTGAATACCAGTGATTTTTATCTCATGCGAGTGTGCCTTAGTTTGCACACCCTTTTATTTGTAGGTTGTTTCTCCTACATGCACTCCTTGGTTTCACATGGTTTCAATGTACCTATCTTGGCTCTCCCCTTTTTTAGCATAATGGGGGGGTTTCTACTGTTGGTGCTAATGCTTCCTCAATTTCACGTTGGAGTGATCTACATATCTAGTTCTTGTTCCTATGTAATTTGAGATGCAACATACATTAGTGGTTAGTTACATTCATTTCAGTGAGTTGGAGCATTTACTATATGGACACTCTTGCATTCCTATTTCTAGAGGTTCTTCACTTCAAGACCATGTCACTCATCTTTCAACAACAATCTACAACTTTGTGCTTCAATGATGTTCTACATGTTCCTCTTTTTTAGGACATTGTTTTGGGTAGAGGCTTCTTAATCCTTCACACCTTGATTTGGAGGCTTTTTCAGTCCTTTAGTCATCTTTATCTCTTTTGGAGAGGAGTTTTCTCTCATTGTGGTTTTTCTCCTTTTCTCCAGTTTTAAGAGATCTTTTATTTGTACATGGGTACCTCACTAGGCCTTGTTTGTTGGGACCCATCATGCATTCTCTTTTTAGGGTTTTTAGCTACTCCCTAAGATTATCTTAAGGGGGTGTTAGAGTTATCATGCATTAGCTAATAATTAATTAATTTTTAATTGATTATTAGTCTGATTTATTCTCATACACTTAAGCTAAACTTAGGAGTTCTTTATTCAGTTAACTAAGGGTTTTTCTATGTTAACCAAAGTGAGCTATTATTAAATTATTTTGTCTCATCGCATGTGATGTTGTCACTTGTCTTGATCTAATCCCTTTTACCATTTAGGGTTGCTCATATATAGCACTCAACCCTCATTGTATTATCACTCTGAGATTTACTCTTTTGTTCTCTTGAACTCTCAACCTTTGAGGGATTTTGTTTTCCTTGAAGTTTTTTGAGGTTCTTCTATAGCTTTTTCTTGTTGAGGAATATTGCACATATTTGTACAGATCTCTTGTGTGGAAGATGTCTATGTTTGTTGTTTGATCTTGTGGCTCGTGTTTTTCACAATTCTAACACACCACATGTTGGTTCACCTATATTTTAGGGTTTGGATATGATGTCCTTGGCTCCCTTTTGGAATGGTCAATCGTGATTTGGTGTTTCCCCTCCTTTGATGTCTACTACTTCTATGGGGTCTCGTAGCTTTGCTCAGGCGACCAAGTCTAGTCATTCTTGCCCTCTACAAGAGAACCAACCTCTTTTATGTGTCAATCCATCCTTGGTGGTGGTTTGTGGTGCAAATGTGGCTAAAAACAAGGGTTTATACTAGAGTAGAGGTTTGAAGTGTCAATTCTCCAACCTCTAGCCTTTTATTCCCAATTTAAACAACTAGTTTTTGGACTCTTGGAGGCCCCTTGTGCTTGGTAAGATTGAACTCTTCCCTTATGCTAAAGATTTTTTTATTGCTACCTTTGCGTCTTCTGAGGATAGAGATTCGATGTTGGGCCGGATTTGGGTTTGGGGAGAGCACTATCTCTCGGTCAACCATAAACAACCTCCTTTAACCCCCTTATCGAACCTCTTAATATGTGTTTGATGTGTAAGACTTCCAAATCCCCCCCTCTAATTTTGGGAGGATTCTTTCTATGAGACGATTGATAACTCTATTGGTTGCTTCTTGAGGGTTGATTATTCCATTTTTGTGATGGCCCACTCTTCCTTTATTCACATTCTGATGGATATTGATATATCCAAGCTTTTTCATGGGGATGTGGTTGTTTTGTTGGAGATAGGACTTGGACTCAATAACTCAATTATTAGGACCTCTCTTTCAGTTGTATTTATTGCTTCGCAATTGCTCATTTGGCTTCAAATTTCTCTCCTGTATTACAAAGGCTCAACTACTTGATGGAAGAATGTTAATGATGATCACTTGATTGTCCAAGATCCTGACCTTTCAAAGGATGGATGCTCTCAGGATATTGTTAAGCATCTTGCACTTGATGTGTCTTTGTTGTGTTCTAAGGATCCTACTAGGGTTCCTCCAACCACATGATAACAACCTCTTTTTCAATTTATTCTGCTCTACTCCTAACTTCTTATGTGGTCAATGACTTCCTTTCACCTTGTCATCCTTTTATCCCCTCCTTCATGCGTTGTTAGTCATCCTTATTACTGATCTTTCTTTGATTTTTCCAATCTCACTATTGGTGAGACTCTTCTTGTTTGCCTCTATGGTTGTTTTTGTAATGGTTCCAAGCCTTTTTCCCTAGTTTACCTAATCAAAACTAAGTAGACTTAATATTTTGTAACTATCAATGTTTTTTGAATGTATACGTAGAGCCTAGCATACTTGTACATTCTGAAATGCATAGTCTTTTGTGGTGTCTTGATTAAGGCATTTCCTTGGTTTTAGTTGTTACATGTTTGATTAAATTCAAAGACTGTTACCTAATGGAAAAATACACTACTTTGTGATTGGGTTTCTCTCCCCATCATCCTCAACATAAATACATCAATCTACACATTTTTCAGTTTTGTTTGTGTGTTATGACAACATAAAGGGTTATCATAAAACACATTCTCAAACACTTATATTAAAACCATTTTCTTAATAAGATGTTAAGCCTTGCATGTCCAAACTAGCACATAGATATGTTGTGACACCAATATTTGGATACATTGTGTAGTGGGTATAATTTGTTGTAAGGAAGTGCTCAATCATCATTTCATTAACTAAACTAGTGCCTCAAGAAAACCCCCTTGGCTTTGCAGAGCCAGAAGAGAAGGTCTTACCCACCTCAAGAATTGGTACTAAGTTTCCCAAGCTAAATATAGGTTTGTGTTAATCTTCTCAAGTTTGACACCCCTAATGCTTGTGAGATTATTAGACCTTAGGTATTTAGGGTCTATAGCTCATATCACCAATATGAGGATCCAAATTGAACCCCCCCCTCCTATGAAGGAATAAGGAAAAAGACCACCATTTGATTCAAAAGATGGGAGGGTTGACTCATTTCATGAAGAGAGTTAATGGATTCAACATAACCTTGGTCGATAGAATTCATTGGATCATGGAAGGCTAAGAAAGTTAACATCAAAGAAATTCATTTTGAAGTCTCAAAGGAAAGCATTACTAAGGCATATGGGATTTTCAGTAGATGGTGTGAAGGCATACAAGGCCACGAAAACTAAAAATAAGGAAAATAATGAATCCTTATTATGAGGTGATGAAGAAGATAAATTTCATGCTTATTATCTCCATAATTTTTTGTCTAGATCATGGGATAAGGAGCATCCAATTAACTAGATACATACATTAGAATACACACACAAGTGCATCTTCTACCATTTATCCTTGCTTAACCACTTTAGACATAAGAATTTGGTGAGATTACCCTTTTACTTTCTCATATTCTTGGAATTTTTTATGATGGATGAGTGTTTAAATAAGGAAAAAGTTCCACTCCAACAATGATTGATTTGCCTACTTTATTGGTTCACTTAGGCCAAAGTGATGCCTCCACAATCTTATATGAAGGTGTTGGGTGTGGAGACTACCTATCTTGATGTCAACCCCTCAAGTAACCCTTTCCTAGTAAGTTGTGCTCATTCAAATAGTCATTAAAATTTCATCGAAGAAGGTTGATGATTTGAAGCCCCGGCCTAGGGCCAACAAAGAATATTTTGAGTCTAAATGAAAACAAAGATAAGAATCGGGACAATGGATATAAAGTCGAAGAAGGCTCTCCATTAGAAACTAGGAAGATTAAACAAAAAAGGCTCAAGGATCATTAGAAATGATAATCTTGTTGAGGAGGAAGTTAGATAAGCTCTTTAGTAAGTGCAAAGTTCTAATAAGGAAGCTAATCTTACTTTGGATGATGAAGAGGTTGTGAATTATGCAACTAATGAAGAAAATAAGAGTTCCTTAAAGGATTTAAAAATAAAAACCCAATCCCTTGACAAAGATTGAAATGGTTGAAGAATGAGAACAAGGTTCAAAGTTAGAATGAATCGACTATCTCAACAACTCAGTAAGTAATGGCCTTAACTTGAGACCTATGTCAAGTTTAATGAAGATAATTGGAATATATTAAAGGGATGTCTATACTATCAAAAAATAAATGGTAAAAGTAAACTCCAATATAACTAATATTAAAGGAATCATGAAGACCTAAACGTCTTATTGAACAAAGTCATCTAACTTAATAAGACTGCTATTAAGCATTCTACTATTATCATAATTAAGTGCTTAAAAAAACACACTAAAAAATAAATAGTCTTGAAGCAAGTCCAAGTAAAACAAGGGGTCAAATGAGACAAAAAGAAAGCATTGTTGTCAACTTGGACAATCAAGTGATAGAGGAGTGGAGTGCAAAGGGCATGTTGAAATTTTCCACCATAAGTTTGTTAACTTCTATTGTTCTTGTGTTGTCAATTTATTGTTTCCTTATTTTTAATTTATGTAGATTTTTAATTATCTTTTAATCATTATAAAAAAATTAA
This sequence comes from Sequoia sempervirens, assembly GCA_007258455.2. Lineage (NCBI taxonomy): Eukaryota > Viridiplantae > Streptophyta > Pinopsida > Cupressales > Cupressaceae > Sequoia > Sequoia sempervirens. The sequence goes on from VDFB02137365.1 coordinate 37,896,335, forward strand.
ACCTTTTCAAATATCCATTTTTACCCTCTAATCAAAAAACAAATGGCTGTAATTGAGTTCACCACAATATTCTATAGAAAACAAATTGGAAAATACTATTCTAAACATTGACATAAACATTATATCTAAACAGTGTCAAGAGATATCAATTTTAATTAAAAGCTATTTTATTTTACTTAAGAATTATTGTATTTATTATATGGAGAAACATTGTTTATTGTGAAACTTTTATGTTAAATACTAATATTTTGACATGCAAATGATTGTCAAATTTAAGAATTTTTGTTTAGACACTCACACCATTATACTCTACCCTCACTATCATTGTAGAATGCCTCCGTATTAATTAGTTTAGTTAATTATTATTATTAAATTACTTAAAATTTATTTCTTCACTCAATTTTATGCCCATCAAATTTTCAATTGTAATTAACAAATAAAAAGTATCAAATCAACAAATCAATACAACATTTTAAAATTTGATTAACATTTTAAATTTTAACCTTTTTTTTTTAAGTCTTTCCTTTCATTATATATATCTATATATTTTATACTACTTATTTTGGAAATATTATATTTTATAATTCAATATTAATATTTCAACTTACAAATGACTGTCCATATAAGATTAAATTTTTTTTTTAATAATGCACTCATGCCATTACATTCTAATCATTCTACCATTATGAATACCTCTTATTGTGAATAATTAAATTCTAATAATATATTACGAATGAACCAATTATATCTCCCATTAGAAAGAGTCTCTACAAATCGAACCAATTATATTTAGCCAGAATGTTTCTCTCTGCACCTATAACATTATTTAGAGTAATCGGAAAAATATTAACAAATTTGGAGGAATAAGCTCCAATAAGCCCATTAATTGTAGTCGCGTTGCGATAAACCCAAGTTCCGACAAAGGATTAGATGCGATTATACCTGACCAAGCAATTAGCACACCCTTTAGTCGCCAGAACTGAGAATAAACCACGGTTAACAGGTTCACATGATCAATGCCATCAGATTACTAGAAGCCGGATTGGTGGACTTGAACCTCAGAGATCGTCAAGATTAAACCAAACTAGGTAGTTACCCACAAAGCTATTGCTGATAATTTGGTTAGTTTTGGATACAGGAAGCCAAAAATCTTGACATGGAGCATTAACAAAATCGAGGTCTCGAGGATTTTGGATGAAAGTGAACATTTTGTTAGTTGAGTTGTGTGCGGCTAGTAAAGAGCTAGTGAGTGGTGCACAATGGGCCCCAATAAGATTACTCTATGGAGACTGAATAAAATATTATTACAAAGACCATAAAAAATTCAATTCATATCAATTTTTTCTTACATTTTTGTTTCTGAAAATAGAAGTTATGCAGTCTCTCAGTGGTGTGTTTTCTTATCATTTGTTTTTGGAAGCACTTCTATACTAATACAAAATGGGAAGAGGAAGTAGTTGAGCATCCTAACTTCACACTTTTAAAAATTCATATATGATAATTTTAAATTACATTAAAATGGGAAGAGGCAGCAGTTGAGCATCTTAACTTCACACTTTTCACAAATCATTTATGACAATTTTAAATTGCAACAAAATGAAAAGAGGAAGCAGTTGATCATCCTAACTTCACACTCCTCAAAAACATGACAATTTTAAATTACTCAAATTTTTACAATAGTTTATTTGAAAAAGCCACTGTGTATAATTAAGGTTTCAGATCCACATCAATATGTTTTTTGTTGGTGCCCTAATGACATTCCACCAATACACCTAAATTTTTAGAGCTAACAAAACTACATCAATTCATTGCTTTCTAGATCTAAATAATACATTTCACTCAATGTTACAAATGGCCAAAATTAACTCTTCCCCGTTTTACCTTCAGTGTATATATTTATCATTTGAAGCCATTTCCAACAGGTAAGATAGTTACACTCATACTCACAGTGATGTGTTTTCTTACCCTTTTTTCTTTGTAAGCACTTCTCTAATAGAACAAAATGGGAAGAGGAAGTACTTGATCATCCTAACACTTTTAAAAACTAATATATGACAATTTTAACCTACAACAAAATGGGAAGAGGAAGCAGTTGAGCATCCTAGCTTCACACTTTTCACAAATCATATATGACAATTTTAAATTACAACAAAATGGGAAGAGGAAGCAGTTGATCATCCTGCCGTCACACTTTTCAAAAATCATATGACAATTTTAAATTACTCAATTTTTTACGACAGTTTATTTAAAAAGCCACTACTTATAATTAAGATTTCAGATCCACATTGAATATGCATTTTGTTGGTGCACTAATGACATTCCATCAATGCACCTAAAATTTTAAAACTAACGAAACCACATCAATTCATTGCTTTCTACATCTAAATAATACATTTCACTCATTACTACAAATACCCGATGCTCTTTCTCTTCCTTGGTGTATCTTCCATGTATATATTTATCATTTGGAGTCATTTCTGACAGGTAAGAGAGTTACACTCACCTACTCACATCCAATATAATAAATTTCTAATAACACCTAAAAAAAACCATTACCTCATCAAAGTACTTTTATCATGCTTACTCACAAATTTACGCTGACATACAAAATATTAAGCAATTTCAGGTGGCTTTTAGAGTGAACAAGGGAGACGGTACGAGACACTGAAGGTGCAGAGACCGATTCGATTGCATGTTTTGCGTTCAATAAATTTGAAGATCCACTAAATATTAGAGGTAACAGGCATCATAGAGAACAAAAACCATTTAAGACTGCCATCATCAAAAATCAACACCATTTCTACTAATTAAAATATTATTATTCAAAATTTCAACCCAGTTTCGTTCTAACATAAGCAAGTGCAGGCAACGTGTTGTTTGGAGAAGTTGGTGGAGGTAGACTCTGAAATGTTGAATACTTTTAAGCGATGTAAAACTGCATGGGATTCTCTCAAATTTCCGGGCTTTCTTAAATCCCTCTCTTCCATCGTGAAATTTGGAGTTTGTTAAGTATACGTTTCGTATTAAAAAACGAAGGACCAATCTCAATAGCTGCCAAAAAGGCCATGAAAATATTAAATTTCCCACTTGGCATTTGCATCGTTCAAGTTATATACATACCTTCAAGGTTAGGATACATAACCCGATTCAAATCAATCCACACCGTTCCAAGTTCTAACGTCTGCTCATTTAATTGAACACGAAGCAGTGAACATCGTTCCAAGTTCTAAGTTCTGCTTATTTACTTTTAGCACTAAGCACTGATATACAATTTTATTCGTTCGTTTCAATTTATGGTGATCAAACTTTCTAAGATATTACTTAATTTGATTATTTTAAAATTTTATATAGATGTATTTAAGATATCATTGAAGCATTGATAAATTCAGTAAGGTATATAGTAGTTCAATAATTTAATGTTACACTAAAAACTTAAAATGCTCAGAAAATCCATGCAAGACCTCACAAACCAGAGACAGGTAACAGAGATTAAATTGTTTATATAAAAACAGAAAACATAAATTGAAGACCAATCAGTTTTAATTCAAGACTCTAAACCTATATCCGTGGAAAATAAGTCACATAGACAACAAACATCATAGTCAAACTTTAAAATATGTGTGCAATGGTGCACTAAATATATCCAATATTCATATCAAAACATAACACGATACCAGACTAGCATGATGAAGTATAACTCAATTAATTTCATAGACAAACATTTCGGCCTCTCTGGTTCAAAGCTGATTACCAAACCATGAACCTTTACAAATTTGCTGCCAGCCTAGACTCTTGCCACAAATTCAAATGACTAGCCTAGTTAATTATGAACCAAACCTTAAAGTTTGATATTCAGTACCACTTGAAAATGCAAAAATAATCTGTGCCTATAAATTTAAACAAAAAAGGCTTTTAAGAGCCACAATGCATTAGTTGTCTCCTGCCTCGCTGTTCTCCTCTGCCTCTTTATCAGTCTCCATGGGTTGGACATCAGATTTCTGAACATGCAAAAATTGTATAGTCAAATTACAAGAAAATAAATTTAGCTTTCAAGAATTCAAAGCAGCACACTAGAATAAACGATCAGGTACCTTTGTTTCTAGTTCCTCCAACTTGCTCATTCTTGCAAACATATTGCCATAAAGCTTAGCTTCTTTCTTGTTATATTCTTTTTGTTTTTCTTTGAGTGTCCTGTACTCCAGCTTCACATCCCTAGAAGTTGCATAGGCACACACAACCAAAGCGTTATACAACTAATTGCAATAACCGAAATTACCCAGATCAACATTTTGAGCATTATTTGCAGACTAAAAAACAATAGATAAAAAATCCATCTATATGTGAAATAAATATTAGATTCATTCTCCCTTTCACGTTGAGGCTGACATAAGTATTTACTATTTTATCATAAGGTTTCCTCTAATACGCTCATCTGCCAATTTCACTATTATCATATAGGTAAGCGATCCGTTTCTAGAAAATGGAAATTGATAATTTGGTAATTACTATCATTTAAAGGAAATAGTCTTAAACGTTTTATAAAACATGGAAAACAATTCAATCCTCATTCCAGTGGGTAATTATGTAATACTATTTAGAAGATATATTATTACTAGTACAAAAACTGATCCTGCACAAAACACTCGCAGAATTACACAAAACTTATTTAGATCGACTAACAAGAATATCAATACTTATTTGTCCCTTCCATATACAGCATACGTAAGAGAATTCTGCTAGAATCTAGCTTGCAAACCCCACAAGGCCAGCACAAACAACTTTTTCCTAATGCAAAAACATAAATATTAATAACTTTTATGTCACATTCACAGCAGAATAATCAAACGAACGGTAAAACAGGGGCCACGGTACCAAATAAAACAACTTTATACACAATAATAGGTCAAAACACAAACACCAAGTTCTAATCACATTGACAACAGAATATGCAAATAACTGGTAGAACCGAAACCATTCGACCTATAAAATGACAGATTAGGATATGTGTCAAACAACCCGAGTAAAAGCAACCTATAGCATGTAATCTTCAATAACCTTATACCCAAAGGACCTCCAGCTGCTTCCGGATTGTAATTATATGATTGGATAAATCACTTACTACTACAAGTCAAAACCCCAAGTCTGATTCAACTCAGATTTAGAGCAGAACATTCAAATAAAACATTAAAACAGGACCAGCTAACCAAATAAAGTAGACGGCTTGAATTATGCGTCACAAAACCTGACAAATAAGTAACTCACACACATGTAATTCCAAACAACCTATACCCAAAGGGATTTCCAGCAATTCTAAGATTGCAATAATATGTTTTAGTTGTTAAATCCAGTGCCAAGCCTGTGCCATTCAAATCGAGTCTGGGCTTGAAAAGGCCTTCTACTTGATGGCTAACCCACATAAGATAACTGTTTTTTTCCCCACAACCAAATTACAATGTAAAATTGAACAAAGCAACCATAGTTTGCATACAAAGTAGAGCTTTGCATTCAGGAGACAAACCTGTTGTTTGGATCAATTTCAAGTGCCTTCTTTATATCGTTCTCTGCAAGCTCCAAATCTGCTGTCTGGATGTAAGCCTGTGCCCTTCTGTATAGAGCTTTGACATTTTGAGATTCAACTTCAAGAACCTGTATGTTTAAGTCAGATAATTTTTGTATTGTTAAATTCAATCTATATAATTACACTCAAAATCTATAACAATCACTTTGATTATGAACACATATACCTTTGTACATAAGGATATTGCTTGCTTATAATCCTTCAATTTAAGCTTACAAGCTGCATTGTTCAGATTACAAGTAACCTTTAGAGGCTTTGACTGTTTTTTCTCTTCCTCATTAAATGAGCTATCATATTCAATGTATTTAGCAGCCTGCATAAAGATGCAAGCAACAGGAACAGCAAATGAATTTTGATTCATTTACAGATGTCAAATTGACTTTGCCCAACCTCACAAAAAAAACAGAGAGAATATCAACAGGAACAGCTAATGAATTTTGATTCATTTACAGATATCAAATCGACTTCACCCAACCTCACAAAAATAGCACACAGAATACATCCAGGAGAAGCCTGCAACAAGTTCTGACCAATGTAAAAAGGACTTGTACGTTGTACCTTTTCATATTTTTTAGAGGCTCTCCAATACTTGCCAATCTTGAATAATGCATTTCCCTCTTCCTTCTTCTTTCCGGCAGCCTCTATTTTTTCCGGAGTCTTCATGTCCCAAGATTCTTTTTCCTTTTGAAAATACAGGAAATATAAGAAGCCATCAAAAATAACAGAACCATACAATGGATTTTGAGTGACCTTTGTAAATAAAGGTTAAGTAAGCATACCTTCACAAATGAAACCAGTTCAATTTCAAATATGAGAGTAGATTGTGGTGGAACAACTGCCAAATCTGTCTTCACCTCTGTTCCATACCCATATTCAGGCGCTATAGTTACTGATGCAACTTCTCCTTTCTTCATGTTCATGATTGCTCTGTCCAAACCATCAATAACTTGCTCTGCAATGATAGATGATAAAATGAATAATTTTAAGGAAATCAGTATCGCAAATATCACTTCATGAAAAAAAATTAGTAATTCTTTTTTCATCAAATTTCACCTTCTCCAGTTATAAACTCAAATGGCTCTTCATCAGATCCCTTCTTGTCGAACACAGTTCCATCCTCCAATTTCCCCACATATTTGACTGTCATTAACATATAAAATTGAATTAAATGAAATTCATCTTCGCATTTGCATACTAGTTAGCAAGACATCAAACTAACATCAAGTCAAACTTGTACCCTTCACAACTGCCCCATCATTGGGTCGTTCATAGCCATCTCCTTGCTTAAGAATTTTCTTCAGCACTTTCTTATCATCCGTAACTTCTTCAACCACTTTCCATGAAACAAGCTCAAGATCAACAATCAGTGTTGCATTTGGTGGGACAGCATAATCATCTCCAATTGCTTCACGCCCTTTATCTCCAAAGCCATCTGAAACAATTCCTTCTCTAGATTAGATGAAGTCACCAGCCCTTGTAAACGAAACTGTGGTATCTGAATGTAAGCATCAAAACTAAATAAAAATTGTTTCATTTGAGGTCCAACAGAGCATATTACTTACACTGGGGCTTCACTGTTAATACAACCTTTTCACTCTTTTTCATTGTTTTAACAGCTTTTGCAAAAGCAGGACAAAAATAACCTGGTACATAGACACTAGTTTTAGTAATAATTGAAGTTGAATACTATGATTGCAATAAAATCCAGATACAATTTAAAACTACTAAAATGCATGGTTAGCTTAGAGGGACACTCTTAACATAAAATTCATGGAATGAGCATTAACATAGCAAACATCTTTAAAAGGATTGATTTAGGTCTATAACATACATACCGTCCTTCACATAGCAAACATAGACACTAGTTTTAGTAATAATCGAAGTTGAATACTATGATTGCAATAAAATCCAGATACAATTTAAAACTACTAAAATGCATGGTTAGCTTAGAGGGCCACTCTTTAACATAAAATTCATGGAATGAGCATTAACATAGCAAACATCTTTAAAAGGATTGATTTAGGTCTATAACATACATACCGTCCTTCACATAGAACTCCACACCCTCCTTGGATTTGGACACAACAGTTCCATCCTCCAGTTTAACTTCATATTTCACTACATTTTGAAAAAAACAAAAATTAAACGTTGTGTGAACACTTTATAAAAATACATCATTTCGAAAAAAACAAAAATTAAACGTTCTGTTGAACACTTAATAAAAATACATCATTTCAAATAAATTCTGCACCAACACTCCCAAGAGTTACCTGTTACTTCATCAGCTTCTTTGGGGTTCTCCCACTTCTCCCCTTCCTTTATAATTTTCTTGAAAATGCCTCCATCTTTGCAGATATCTTTCACACTAGACCAAGAGAGAAGCTCCACATCAAATTTTAACGTGGCATTAGGTGGAATTGTAGGCGGAGAACCAGATTCTCCATATGCAAGCTGGGATGGAATAGTGAAGACTGCATTTTCACCCTTCTTCATTGTTGCAATCCCCAGATCCCATCCTTTAATCACTTGACCTGCACAAGTTATCGAACATCAACAAAGATAGTGCATAAAATCCCTAAATAAGAGACTAGTGTTGGTTGTCGTAGCCATACTAGTGTGTCATAAAGGAGTTTTAAGTGAGTTTAGTCACGATAGAGTTCAATTTCTATGAGTCACTCTGCATTCTGGAATCCCATTTCTATTTAACATAAACGCAGGGCACTAATGTATTGTAATAGCAAACTACACTCTGTACCGCCTTGGTAACATCAATAGTCATGAAATATTAGACCAAAAGACAATTTCCAACTGGCGCATCTACACTTGTTTCAACAAACTCCTCAGGAGGGGCTTTCCAAAGCGAGTACCAGTTAGGATTACTGTGTGACTGTACCTGAAACAAAATGCAAGTTCCTCTGCAGCTACAATTGTAAGGGGATGAAGACAAATTCTCCTCAATCACTTACTACTTTTCTTCCAGGCACAGCTAAATCAAATTCTGTGGGAAACTGTACATGGTCAGGGTCCAAGTGCCACCTGAGTATGCCTCCCTAATAGTAAAATAGAAAGGGGTGAACAAAAGGTCTGAGGCAACAAGATCTGTAAGTTTAAAATATCTACCCTACTGTTAACAACATCAGAACTAAAGCTAAAATGGATATGCTGAAATTCAAAAGCAAAAGTCACGTCTATCCCGAGTCCTAATCTTATAATTTCACATTTGTAAATAATGAGCAAACTCTAATGCCTTTGACAGATGACAATAACGGGTAAGCTTTAATGTCTTTGCGAAACTATTTTTTAGCAGGAAAAGAAAAGGATACGTTTCTGATATACACCTAAAATTCTTTTGGTAATTTCAAAACTGGGCACACAGTGAATGCATGGACCGAAGCTTCTCAACAACAAGCTTCCAACTCCGTACATTCCCCCATCATGCCATACACCGCCAATATATAAACGGCCTATTACACTTCTATATTTTAACAAGCACAGTAACACTATATCAAAGCAGAGCAAATGACACTTCAAAAGCATCTGTATAATTTAAAAATTCTATTCATTATTTTCACTTTTCTTGCACGACTCCTGCAAGAAATATCTAAAATGTTTAAGCCCTTTCAAATAAAGCGTACTTTAAATAAGCCGGGGAAAAGACCTACCTTGACCGAGCTTGAATTTGAATGTGGTCCCCCGGTCCACACTGGAATCAAACTTAGTGCCATCCAAGAGAGTACCGGTATAGTGAACTGTAAAATCCCTTACAATCATCAGGCATCTTACAAATGAAATGTTAAAAACCAGATCAACACATTCTTTCAATGTAAAATTAGGAAAGAACAATATTTAGGCACGTTGTCGAACAGATTGTTTATAAGAGTGAAACCCAAATCCAGAAAACCAATTCAAGGACTTTATACGCGTATTAAAAAAACATGGTCACAAGTAAACATAAAAGTATGTACATGAAGTTCGCATTAGGGAACTAGTGCAGGCTATGATAATGTAATACCATACTGCACATAAAGTTGCAAATAGCCATTCTATACCATGAAAACCAATTCAATGACTTCAAAGATCACAAAACATCTCTTTCAAAACAGAAAAGCAATCTGAGAATATTAGCAGTTTTAGGTTGAGTCGGCCACTTTATACCATTAGAAGTTAAATCCTATCAATGGACTTCAAACAAGAAATTCTTTGAAACCACCTACATAAAAGAAGCGAGCATTAGGGGAAGCAATCCAAATTGTTGCGAAATTATATTAAACTAGAAATACGGTTATAGTCAGCAATTTCACACCATGAAAATCGGATTCAGCAACTTCAAATCAGTATTTACGTATCAACTGTATGTAAAAGGAGACATTACGGACAGTAGTTATAACTTAAAGAGAACGACAAATACAATTACAATCAATCACTTAATAACATTAACAACAATACAGATCGGCATTTCTTTGATGATACGCTCATAGGAGGAGAAGGAAGAACGTATTTTTAGTAGTATAAAGGATTGTGAATTAATAGCCAGATGCTCATAGACTTAAAATCTGTAGTTTTATACCAAAAACGCCGACTTGAAGGACTCAGCAATCGGAACTGTCCTTAAAACATGCATTTAAGAGGGATTTCGATGTTATAGTGTACTACCAATGTACAGCAAGTAAAGTTACAATCACCGATTATATACTAGAAAGAATAAACGCTTAAAGACACTGCAGACAATGGAGGGTTTTTGGATATCAATACATACAAGCTTTTCTACGAAACCCCCTTTGGTGCTACACTTGATAACCCATTTGAGAATCTCTGAAGAGGGAGAGAAAATAGATATAACAATCAAAACGCCAAAATACCTTCGACTTCATCGCCAGACTCAGGGGTCTCCCAGCCTTGTCCTTCTTTAACAAGCAATTTCTTTAAACCCTCTTTGCCAATTTCTTTCTCTTCGCCAACCTTCAAAATGGTATCTGCTCCTCCAAATTCGTCATTCTCCAGTTCTCCAGCATCAGGAAGTTCAAAATCATCCGCCATTGCAGTATTCTGGCAAAGGGATCCTTACCGAACAGAGGCTCTGAGCAATGAAAACAAATGATACTAAAGAAGGCCACTCAGTATAAAGATTTAGGCTTCAGGTAAGTGGATCGACACACGCAGGCAACAAAGAATGCAGTAACCGATAGAAAAGAGAGCAGAGGATTTTCTAATTAATAGGAGAGGGCAAAACTTCTAGAGGCTTCTTTTAGGCGTTTGGTGAAAGAATATTGATTTGTAGTGTGGAGGTTTCTAGGTCATGTAAAGAAAAAGGGTTCCTTACTTTCTTTAGTGTTGGTCACTTCCCTTTTGACTTGAATAATGTGTAGGGACACTCTCATAGAGATTTTATATAGGGTTTATGAAGGTTTCATTCAAATAAATTAGAAAAGAGTTTGTAAATGGTATCATAATAAAAATTTAAGTTTTGAGTTATTTTATTTTATCTTAAAATTATTTAAGAATTACTTTATTTTATTTAAAGATATTTTTATTTTTTAAATTTTATTAAATATATTGATTATGTTTTGACTTTTGTGTATACAAGTATAATATGATGGTTTGTATCTTATTGTCTTTGTAGAATGTTTAAATGTAAATGATTTATATAAATAGAGTTAGACTAAAGTGAATGATAGTTAGATGAATAAACTATAATAATTGAAATGTTAATTTAAAAATTAATTATGAATGCTCGCCAAAGTATCTCTATGGAATTGGTTTTTTTTTACTCATCGTAGTGTTGGTAGCATATGAGCCACCTAAAATAATTTAATTTTCTAGCCTAAGGGTCCTCATATATCCTACCTCTTTGTAGCACTTTTCATGGTCATCCTAAAATGTAGTTTGTAGTGTCCATGATTTATGGAAGCATCATATGGTATCTAGCATAACATACCTTCCTAGCCATACTTGCCATTCCTTTTAACAATAAATCAATGGAAAATACCTCTTTTACATATCTCTCATCTTTCCCTCCTTCTTGCTCTTCTCTTGAGTGTCTATTTTTGTATGTTTATTTTGCATGATTATTTGTATTATGTTTTCCTTTTGTAAATGATGTGTTTGTTAGTTAGTCTAGAATTTAGCTAATTGTTGTCACTTGAATATGCACCCTTGCTTAGTCATCAACTCAACTATGTAGTGAAACATGGGAAAACCTCTCAAAGTGTGGGCTTTGATAGTTAGAGGTCAACCTCCAGAGAGGGTTGGTTCCCTTGGTACCTCACCTAATTTAACCCATGCTATTGTTGTTTACTGAGAAAAGAGATAGGAAGTGACATGAAATGAAATCTAAATGCTAATGCGGTGATGCACCAAACTGGTTTTTAGAGGCTATACTATTATTTTGATGTACATATTCCATAATCTAGCTAGTTTAATGCACAACCCAAAGGTTTTTAGGTATTCATGCATAAGCACTTTGCAAGAAGGTTTGAGTTTTCAATAGTTATTAAGGGAAAAGAGGTTTTTCACAACTAACAACTCATCATACTCATTAGTACACAACTACCAACTTGCATAAATGTATGTGTTTTCTATTCAAAGGTGTTATAAATGAGATATTTGTGCAAGGATTTGATGAAACTCATAAAAAATATTCATCAATCATCATATTACACACAAAGAAACAATTATTGAGAAGGCATAATTATTGAATTTTATTGAGAAAAGGGTGTTCTTGTAGTAGTACTTGGTTTGGAAATACTTTCCTATTCATGAAAATGAAATGTTACAATGTTGTTCTCTTTGAGAAAAATGAGTTACAATGTTGCTACAAGACTAAAAAGAATTGATTTACAAATTACAATGCTTATTCAAAGAGAGCCAAATTTGAGACAATATTGCCCTAGGCCATCCCTTTATGTTGTCCAACAACTCCCTAATATTTTGCAACATGTTTTTTAAAATAAATGATATGTGCTCTCATTAGTTTGCTAGGCCAAACCTCCTAGGCATCTAACTGACATGTCCCTATTTTTTAGCTCCTTAAAGTGCTCCATGACGTTGGTTGAATGATGAGTCCTTAATTGCTTTGACCTCATTAATCGACGATGCTCCTTAGAAGACCTCTAGATGCTCTCAACCACCTCAAATTAGATCGAAATACCCCCTATATTCCCTGAATATGTTGCAGAAGTCATCAAACACCCCTAGATGCTCTCCAGTGTTCAACAACTGACTATTAATTCTTCTAAACTGCTACAAATTATATCTCCATTCTTATAGGGAATGTGAAAAAGAGGTTTGAAGTGAATAAAAGTCCTAAGGGTGTGGGTGATCTTTAAGGGCTTCTATTTGATACATATTCAACTCATTGAGACTTCCATTATGCACACATTTCACCAACATAAGTAACTTGTAATCAATCTACCATTGGACCAAGTTGTTACATGAGATTCCTTCAAACCATAGTTCATTTTGTTTGTCAAAATAGGTCTAGGTTTGCTATAATACTATCCCATAGTGTCATTAATAGGCCACTACCTCTTGAACCTATCTTGTGCCATGTCTTCATGTCTAACTATGTACAAGCTTCTCAACTTTACCATAAGCTCCTAACTACCCTCCAACTTTATTGATTGTCTTTCATGACTCTTTAGAGTTTGAAGGACCAAACCACAATAAGCTGCAATATATTATGAAATGAAAACGTTCAAGTTTGTAACATGAACAAGGATTCATTTCATTTCACTATGAATTTTATGCCTCTAGGATGTTAATATGTAGGTTGCCCTTGATCACTAGACTATCCTCTTTAAAACCTTACTACTGTCATTTTTTTCCTTTGCTTGTTTAAACCCTACTTATCTCACTTATATAAATAATTGTATACTTGACAAGGCCTGTCATATCTTCTTCACTGTGAACTCACCTCCACCACGTATGTTATTGATCGTCTCTTCATCCCTCCACTATTTTAGATTGTCTGCCATGCTTTTGACTATACTATATAATGTATTTCATGATTCCTTTCATGGTCTATACTTAGTTCTTCATAATGACTATCTCTTCAAACTCCTAAGGACACCCATACTCTTCATTATGTCCTAAAAATAGTCTTTTTCCATATATTCCTTTATAATTTTGGCCTTGAGGGATAAAAGGAGTAAAAACCTAGTAGTTATCATTCTTTACAAACCCTATATACAAATCTTATCATTGTGTCATAGGAAAACAGTGATAGGGGTTTGACAAAGCTTAATAATACCTTGTTCGAACAGTCCTCTTTTTTGGGCTAAAGACTACCTTATCTTACACTATATGCTTGTCTTCGCATCTTGTATTCATAGAATCCCTATTTTGTCTCATTTACTTTGTCATTTATTTCTTTTCACTGTTACTATGGGTTTTAGCTAAGTTTTAACAATGGTTTTCACTTTTGACAACACTCAAGGTTTTAATCATGATAGTGAAGTTGTCATTTAGTGTTAACAATGAACACAAACTAAGGGATAAACCTGCTATTAGTTGTAACAAGACCTATGTAGGGTCTTCATAATCAATATTCAACTCTTCAATAGCAATATGTGACTTCACAAAACCCTTCTACCCACTATTTAACAAGAAGACTTATCCTCAATGCTTTATGTTATGGCATCACTATACATTCTCTTTAGGCATGTTCATTAGCTTCTTGATGCTCTTCCCTATGATGTTTTATCACATACATTCTTTGGTGGTTGATATTATACAATACCTTCATCTTGGCCTTATTGTACTCTACCTTTAAAATACCCTACTATCCATACTAAATTGTCCCCTATGCTTTATGTTATCAATCTTCTTTTATGTCTTTCTTCATAACCCTCTACCTCTAAGTTATACCTTTGCCATTAATTCTCAATTACCTTTGAAGTCTTGAGACCTTGTCCATACTGCCTTATCTTCAATCCATCTATCATTTAATAGCCAACTTGCAATTTTTTTCTCCATATCTATGTTATGTTATATCCCTTTTCACTAACCCTTCATGAATCTCTATCCCCATCTCTATCACACATCAACCACACGACCTTTCTTTTTTTTCTCACTGAATTTGAATGAATAATAACTTCAAAAGCTTTAGCATTTGTGGATTGAAAATAAAATTTCCTTCATGATAGTTGGATAATGCAAAATATTGATTTCATTTACATTGTGACTCTTCACTTCCTTTAGGGTATTGACCATCTTGACAAGGGTTTTGATAGTTTGAAAATGTATTTCATTGAAAAATTCACTATAAGATCTTTTAAACTTCATCATGCCATGCCCTTCACCATTGTTAATAGTATAATACAAACAAAAGACATTATTACCTATCATCACAACTTGTTATGATTTTTCTTGTATAAACAATGATGAAACCTTTTCAAACACTAACAAAGGTCTTTTGTTGTCCTCTTACATTCTTACTATTTTAAGCTTTCTTCTTCATATCTTTTAATAGTTTTTCTCTTGTCTCTGTTTGATCTCTTTTTAATCTTTCCATTGTGTTGTTTGAAAGTGTTTTGTGTTCTTGTTAACTATTGAAGGATTTTGTCTCTATAATATGCCTTATGATTTTTCATTCCCTATAGACTTCTTAACCAAATTTATTGTTATCTACGCCAACATATATTCCATGAAGGGTTTATTACTAGGCTAGCGTATCAATAATTTTGATAGTGCTCAAGATAATCCATTCCTTGGACGTAGGAAGAAGACAATACTCGATGTGAGTCTCTATGAGGGTTTTAACAATAACAAGGGTGATTTCACAAGCTTAAATACAAGATACAAGGAGTGCCCATCATAATATGCCTTCACCATTTGGTGTTGACAATGAAACACAAACGAAAGATAGTGCACATACCTTTTGTTACAACAAGGGTTTTCATGATAAATAATTCTTTTTCTAAGAAGCTCTAAATGATTTTGTGTGACCTCACTATCCTATAAAAACTTGTTGACCCAGGTGAATGGCTTAAGAACTTTTGGAGACCATCAAAATTTTGAACCTCTGCTTATACCAATGATGAACCCTTAAGATGATTTTCGTAGGGGTCTTCATATTGCCCTTTTCATTATGCAAACCTTATACAATCCCTCATAGGTACTCGAGTAACAAATGGAAGGAAAAATATGTTCAAGTTTCTTCATAGTTTTCACGTGCATGCTCTTGCATGGGAGAAAAGTGTTGATCTTCAGGAGTCATGCAAACATTTACACTTTCTTCTTCCTCATTGTTGATGCATTCTCACGTCAAACTGACCTGCAACGATACTTTTAAGATACTGAAACTAAAAGAATAATGAATATAGACCATTGTATACATTATTTTGTTATTGAAACTAAATATAAGGGTGTTGGATCCAACATGAACTTCCATATAGCTCTCCATTGCACCTTGAATAGTCTTGGCCACACCATGAAATCTTATAAACATTATGAAAAGAAAACCTAGCATTACAAAGCCCTAAAAGGGCTCAACTCAATCCTATTAGGAATCAATTATTTTCAAAAAGAAACTCCATCCAAGGAATGTACATGGTTTTGGAGACAATAAGGTTTTGAATCCTTAATGAAAGCTAACCTCACCCCAAAGAGTCTTAAAAGCAAAGACATATTTGAACCTTTAAAACATAGGCAGTGAAAACTTCAAAAGAACCTTAAACTTTGGAGACATTTTCAACCCCTTTTGAAGTCTTAGGATAAGACTAAAACCTTTAAAATGTTTGGAGAAAATTTTTAAGGCTTATTTTGAACCAAAGGGGAAAATATATTAACACTAACATCTCCATTTTATGGAATTTTATCTAATATTTATGTCATGTGTGGGATATCTGTAGATTGGTTTTGTAGGTCTTCTTTCTAGGGGCATATCCACCTTATTTGAAGGCTTTGGTTCCTCTATAATATACTTTGGTATACTTTATAATTATTTGCATTTACTTTAGCATGACTATTTAGTTTAGATAATATGACAACCAAAGTGGGGGAAAATATATATTGTCAAAAATTGTACACCCTTGTAGTCTCACATAATGTTTTATGCTCACTTTAGTGTCTATATGTGAATTGTCTTAAATTCAAGATGTTGGCACTTTGGTACTATGTTTCTCATATTTTTATGATGATTTGAGCTTTCTAAATCTATTTTTTCTTGTACAAGAGAATACCATGCAGGTGTCCACATGATGTACTAGCATTATGAAATTCATGATTCCAATGGTTGTTTGAGCATTACTCTTTTCCTATCATCACTACAGTCAGGAAGGTAACAACTCTATGAACTACTTCAAGAGTCAATTAACCTTCTATTGTGACTAGCATGGAAAAAGAAGAGTAAATTTTCATTCTACCATTCTCTAAAAACCTAAAAAAATGAAGACTATCCCTCTCTCAAGACGAACCAGCAACATTAATGGTCATTTGTGAAGCTTTTACAATACTATTGTCCATGTGAACAACATTTTCTTTGTGAGGTAACCTTAGTGGAGTAGTTATAATGGTTTGTAGTAGAAAACCATGCACTTCTTGATAGCTTCAAGCTCTTAAGCTAACATTGTTCTTGCTTTATTTTTCTCTCCTCTTTTAACTAAAAAATTGGTTCTCAAGTGCTAAAAATACTTGCATTTAGAATAATTTTCAATCTAGTTTACATTCCTATCATTCAACATATTCATTTCATAGAATTTTATCTTTTTCTTTCAAGAAATAAATCTATCAAAACAAGGCTATCCATGCAATTCAAAAGACCAATATAGGGTTTGACTAAGGCACGCCCCCAACTAACCACAAAAATATTTTAATCCTTTCTTTTTACTTGTTGCAAGTTTTTTGGAGGTAAAATAATTATATTTGGTGATATCCTTCAAAACCCTCCATTTGGTTTAATTTTAGTTTATTTTGAATTCCATCTCTTTGAATATATAGTATTGTTCTTATCTTTCACATGTTGCTTTCAATATTTTCCTTAGTTTCTGTGCACATAGGAAAACATCAACTATACAACACCTTTAGTTTTTTCATACAAGAAGAAAGTGTAACATGTGGACATCCTCGCACTGTGCTAGGGTCCCAAGTAGAGACTTTAAATTTATGTTTCAAGTTCCCTATCACTTGCATTTTCCATTCCTTTTATCAAAAAAATTATTTTATTTTTTGTAATGAATTATTCTCATTAGCTTGTTTCTTTTAAATACTTTTTACTTTAATTAGTTTCTTTTTCTATTTAAAAATTAAAACTTTAGAAAATGATAACCAACATAATCTTGAATTGTAAATTTAGATAAACTTAAAAATTATTGGTTTGTCCTAATGTAATGTGTGAGATTACTCCCAAAGGAAATTAACTTTCCTTTCACTATAATCAATTTTCCTTTACAATACCCATTCCAATAATCTTCCCAAAATAGAACTTTTTTCCTTATTATGAATTATCCATGAAATGTGGGCAAGAATCACCTAGAGGTAATTATGCTCCACATATTGGAAACACTTGGAGGATTTGCAATTGTATCTAGGTATTTTTCTTACATACATGTTCCTATAGCATAGAAAATTGTACTCCCTTGTAGGTGATAGTACAATTTCACACTTAGTTTGGACCTATTGTAGTGATCCTTGCATTCATGCATTTTCAACCCTTCCTAAATAGGCCCTAATTCCCTTTATTATGCATTTTGAGGCCTATTTTTATCGTTTTCCAACAAATTGAAAGCATTAAATAGATGCAATTAATTGTTACTTTGCTCTTGATCAAGCGTGTCTTGGAAATTTAGGTCAAGACCCATTTGCCCATGGGCGAATGGGTCCCCCTTCTTAGCTAGGACCCAAGTTTTAATAGATTGTTGGTGACATTTTAACATTCAAAATTCAAATTATAAATGTCAACTTTTGGAATCTAATTTTTGGGAAATTAGAGAAATGCTTATAAATACCTAGCCTTTTCACCATTTCAAAACTAGAAGAGAAGAAGAACATAAGAGATAAAATTCAAGCAAGTAAAATTCGAAGTCTTGGAGCAACATTATTTGAAATTGTATGTCTTCAAGTCCATTTATAGATTTGATCAAGTGTTATCACATGATTGAAGGTTGACGTTTATGGAAGAGCATGATGGATTCTAGGATTGGGAGGTGGCCACTTCCCTCCACCTAATGACTTGTTTCCTTGGTTCTCTCATCTTCAAACTTCACTCTACTTGCAAGCTAAAGCAAGGTATCAATGCACTTTTAGATTTACTTGGGGTGTTTTGACTTCTCCCTAATTTAATCTTACCACTATCATATAGGAATCACACTCTAATGCACTTGAGTAGGATTTCTTTGCATTTTGGCTCATAAAAACCTTAGGCACACATAGGATTAGGAATCACATGGTGTTTTCTATCAGATCTTTAGCTTTTGTTGAGGTTTAATTACCAAAACAGGGGTTTCACTGAGGCAAACCCCCATATAGCCACCCAAACAATTTCTTTTGCAAATTTATTACAGGTTTAGATACGAAGATGAAGATTTGTAGGTACAGGAAAAGAGATCAAACAAAGGATTACATTATCAAACTTTGAAGTTTTGTAAAGGTTTACAAATACCCATTTACCCCTAGGCAACTAAGTCCCTCTTGACATGTTGAATCTAACTTTTGGTGATAGGTACACATCATCAAACATCCCCTAGATCCACTTGCAAATCACTATTTTTGTCTGTTTATCTTCGAGATTTTACAATTTACATATTATGTCATATAGTGTAATTAGGGTAATCACTCCAAATCATTTCCAATTCATTCCTAAGACTCAAAAGGATCAAGTCCAAGTCCGATTAACTCATTTAGGAGGTTGCAAGTCAATCTATGCACCTTGTTGATTTGCATCCTAATGAAATCCTATAAATGATGGAATTAACCCTAGGTTTTGGAAACTAAACTTAAGGTATCCACATTTTTTTAGATTTCATTTTGGTGAACTTAACATTTGATATCATAGCTTTTTGATTTGGTAGTTTTTTAAACCCTAGATCTAGTTTTTGCATCATTTTGTTTTATATATTTCATTTAGGGTTTCATATTTACATCATAAAAATCCAAAAATATTGCATCCATATTGCATCATAATTTGCATTAGGGAGTGTTTCATTCATTTAGATCAAATTTTTCATTTTAAAATTGCATTAAAAAAGTGTCATTTTGTTTCAAAATTGTCATGCATTTGCATTTGCATTACATTGGAAAATTCTGGAAAAATAATCACTACCAAACCTATTTTCAAATAGGAACAATAACCTTAAACAAAAGATTACAATTTTTTAGTTTTTAGAACCCTGAACAAGGACTCATTCGCCCTTGGGTGACCCTGTCCTTGTACAAGTACATCAACATTATTTTTAGCACATTTATGTCTTCGTGTTTGCATTCTATTTTTGTTGGTAAATCTCTATTTTAAAATTCTAGAATAGTATTATTGCATGTTAAACAAATTTGTCATCTTGCTTAGCTCAGTGAAAATTTTAAAAGGAATTTACTTTTCAGTGCTTCAAATTTTCAGATCTATAGAGCAATTGTTTAAATTTTTTGAATCATTGCATAATCTAGGTAGATTAGTTTTCATTTTGCAAACATTAAAAACCATAGATTGTTACAACACATTACACAAATTGAAAACTCATAAAATAGTAGCATAATCAATCCTAAACCTGGGTTTGCAAACTATAGTGCAGTTAATCTTTGTTAATCAAAATTCTAAAACTGATATTTTTTAAAAATTCCTACCAGGACCTAGTTGCCCTTAGGCAACCCAATATCCAAAAATAGCTTTAGAACTCGAAAATAGAATGATATCTATTGTTAGTCTACAGGTCTACAATATGATTTCTAGATCAGTGGCAGGTCTGTAAACCTGTTTTCAACCCTAGTTAGCTTAAACATGCATTGGAAATTAATGATTAATCTTGGAGAAAGCATAGTCATTTGATCATGTCAGATCTGTTGAAAATGGAGGTAATTATGTAGCTTTAAAACTTGTAAAACTATGAGATTATATATCTAATTAAGTGTTCTTTGTTACAAATTCTTTCTAGATGATTATCTGTTTAGATCAATTTTATCAATTGTAGAAAGTAGACAGAAGATTGTAGAAGAATTAGACAAGAAGATAGAAGTGACACAACATATATGTGGAGAAACCCTTTCAGGAAAAAACTCCACCACCAGAATCAATAGTGCTTGTATTATTTAACCTTAGAATAATATCACAATAATTTTATATCAATCCTTGCTTGATATGCTTCTTTTTCCTTCAACAATTCTTCTTCACAACCTGCAGTAAACTATGATAAAACTCTCTTCAACTTGATACAATTAATAGACAATAATGAGCCTTGAAAACTCCAAAGAATTGTCAATTACAAGAGCTTAAAGCTCCTCTCAAAAACCTACACCTATTTTGTGCAAGTACAGTTTCATCATGTAACATGAAGTCAAAACCAATGTCTCAATTTAGGTGCCACAAACTGAACTCCTAACTGATCATTGGTCAAGAAAATATCTTACAAGCTTCTCCTCAAAGTTGGCACCCAAGAATTGGCCCACTTAACTTAGCCTTGTAAATATCTTCTCATGCAAAAGGTGTTAACTCCAAGATGCCAACTTGTGCGCCGAAGGTGGGTCCAAGTCAATCTTTGTTAACAGAAACATATCTCTTCATCAATTCATGCAAACATTATGCATGATTGATCATCCCCACTTAATTGAATGTATCACCTGTTATCCATCATGCAACTGAAGTCATTATTCATGCATTCCAAGTCAACTAAAGTCAACTAGCATTCAACTAAAACTAACTACATGCAACTGAAGATAATTGAACCATAACTAAACTGTACTGAACTTAACTGAACTCTACTCATGTAAATATCAATCCCTAACTTCTAGGATCTTTACATGCATTACTGAAGTGTTATCTATCCTCCAAATAGTTAACTGAACTCAAGGTGGTTTCCACCTTCCATGTGCTCCTATTTTGTAGGATATCTTCTTGGGAATCCCCACATGTTCCTATTATTTAGAATTAATTACAAATGTCAATTTACATGTTCATTTCATTCGAATTTAATCTCTTTCTAATCCTAGTGTTGGGGAACACTTTCTAAGGACTTAGGAGATACATGAAATATGTTTAGGATTGCAATTAAATGGCATCCTATTCCCAACATTCTCCCACTTGACATTATACATTGCAATTATTCTAAACAAGGAATCATTATTATAAATCAAGTACAGGACTCAAGGCCAATGGCCTTCCTACAGCATGAGAACTTATCTGTAGGAACTGGTTTTGTAAGATAATATGCAACATTGGTCAAAGTGTCAACTTTCTCAATCAATACCTTCCCACTCTCAACCATTTCTTGCACAAAGTGATACTGAACATCAACATGCTTAGTACGAGCATGATACATAGGATTTTTGGCTAAACAAATAGCACTCTAACTATCACATTCAAGTTTAATTTGCTTGTAATTAAAACCAATACCTTTCCCAAGTCTTTGTAACCAAACTGCCTCTTTAGAGGCATGTGTAGCAGTCATGTAATCTGCTTCTATGGTGGACAAAGCAATTTTGGGCTGCCTCTTACTCATCCAACTAACTATAGCTCCAAACAAAGTAAACACATAGCCACTTGTCGACCTTCGACTGTCCAGGTCTCTTGCCCAATCTGAATCAACAAAACCCTGTATGTACAATGATCGATGCATAATATCAATATCATTAGCACCACGATAAACCAAATAGTAATTAGAAGTACCTCGTAAATATCTAAACACCCTCTTAACATAAGTCTAATGTTATTTACCGGGGTTAGACATAACTTACTTAGAACTCCCACTGCTTGGGCTATATCTGGTCTTGTACAGACCATTGCATACATTAAACGACAAACTGCACTAGCATATGGAATTTCAAACATTTCCTCATAATAAAAATCAGATTTGGGACTCATGTCTAAGCTTAACTTTGTGCCAACTGGTAAAGGAATATTAATTGGTTTACTCTCATACAGGTTAAACCGTTTCAAAATAGTATCAACATAATTGCTCTGACTTAAGCAAAGCTTTACGTTATCTCTATCTCTGTTGATCTCCATACCAAGGATATATTTTGTAGCCCCTAGATCTTTCATCTCAAATGTGTTCGAGAGTTGTGCTTTTAATTCTTTGATCATTACCTTGGTGTTACCAATAAACAACATGTCATCAACATACAAGATAATAATTAAAAGTTGATCATCAATAACTTTTATGTAAACACAATGATCTTCCTCAATCCAAACATAACCAATTTTCAATGCAAAAGCATCAAACTTCTGGTACCACATTCTTGGTGACTGTTTCAATCCATATAAAGATCTCTTTAACCTGCAAACCAATTCTTCTTTTCCTTTTACAACAAAACCATCAGGTTGCCTCATATAAATCTCCTCATCAAGATCCCCTTGCAAAAGAGTAGTTTTAACATCCATTTTCTCTATCTCAAAATCATAAGCAACAACAATAGATAAAAAGAATCTAATAGAAGTTAATTTAGCAATAGGAGAGAAGATTTCATTAAAGTCAACTCCCTCTCTCTGGGAGTATCCCTTGGCTACTAATCTAGCCTTGTACCTTTTGAGATTACCATCTGCTCCAATTTTCTTTTTAAAGATCCATTTACAACCAATGGCCTTTCTTCCTTTGGGAAAACTCTCAAGATCCCATGTGTCACAGGTATCTAAGGAATCCATTTCCTCATGTATAGCTTGTGACCAAATCTTGTTCTCATCTGAAGACACAACTTCCCTGTAAGATCTAGGCTCATCATTAGTACTCATCAAAGCAAATATACAATGGAAATCAGGTGGGCTATACCTATCAACAGGATTTTGTTGTCTTGTGGATCTTCTCCAAGGGGGTTCTTCTTGTTCCTCAATATGCTCATCATGAGCATCTATCTCAGAAGAACTCTCTGAACTCTCCTCATGCAATCCATCCAATTGTTCTTCAACATGTGCATCTTCTTGCTTCTCAGTATTTATCTCAAAATGCACTGTTTGAGAAGCATCCTTCTCCTTTGGTTGTTCTTCTCCTAAATAAGCTCTAAATTCCTTGAAAATCACATCTCTAGATAAATAATTTTTTTGGGTTAGAGGATTCCAAAGCTTGTAGCTTTTTACATTTTCACCATAACCTATGAATATGCATTTTTGTGCTTTTGGATCCAACTTAGATCGCTTTTCATTAGGAACATGAACACAAGTCTCACAACCAGAGATCCTTAAATGTGCAACACTAGGCCTCCTACCTAACCACATTTCATAAGGAGTTTTATTTTCAATAGATGAACTAGGGGATCTATTGATTAAATAACAAGAAGTACTTATAGCCTTGGCCCAAAGGAATTGATCTAGCTTAGCACTGCTTAACATACTCCTAGATCTTTCCATTAAGGTTTGGTTCATCTTTTCTGTTACTCCATTTTGTTGAGGTGTATATGGAGTAGTTTTATGTCTCACAATTCCTGCATGCTTACAATAATCATCAAATTCCTTAGAACAATATTCACCACCATTATCTAATCTCAACCAAAGCTTTAAATTCTTTAAACTTATTGAACACATTAGATTTGTTATGCATAAAATAGATCCAAGTGTATCTTGAGACATCATCAATAAATGTGACATAATATCTAGATTTTCTAATAGAGTAAATATCCACAGGACCCATTACATCTGAATGAATAATCTCTAATAATATTTTAGCTTTATTTGTTCCATTAGGAAATGAAGATCTAAATTGTTTTCCAAACACACAATGCTCAAAAAAATCATTTTTTCCAATATTATAATCAGGAATATCGTCAACCAATTTCTCATTAAGAATGGTCCTAAGACCTTTTTCACCAGTGTGGCCCAATCTATGGTGCAACAACATACATGTATTTTCAGCTTCATATACATTGGGTGATTTATTCAAATTGGAGGTATTAAGCTTAAACAAAGTCCCAATCCAAGATCCTTTAGCAACCACCATATTCCCTTTCACCAATCTGCAACCACCTTTGTAAAATGTCACATGCATTCCAAAATCATTGAACTTAGAGACAAAAAGTAGATTTTTAGCAAGTCCTAGAATATGTAAAACATCATTAAGGGTCTTAACCCTACCATCACTGAAACAAAACTTTACCTCTCCTTTTCCCACAACCTTTGTTGTGTTATAATCTCCACAGAAGACATTCCCTCCATCATATGCAGTATACTTAGTGAACCTTCATTAGAGACACATAAGAAAAATGACACTTTGATGATATTAGTTGTTATCAACAAGGTTGGGATTAGGCGCGCTCTTGTGGATAATGGTTCAAGATTGAATATTTGTAGTGTGAATATTTTGGATAGAATTGGAGTAGACAAGACTAAAATTCAACCAGATTCTTTGTCTATTTGTGGTTTTGATAATGTGGGAAAACAACCGCTTGGTGTAATAACATTACCTGTAAAAGTGGGTAAAGTTACATTACAAAATCTTATCCATGTCATGCCTCAGGAAATTTCATACCATCTTCTCTTAGGTAGGCCATATATTCATGAAATGAATGGAGTTCCCTCAATGCTTCATCGTCTAATGAAGTACACTTACAACAAGGTTTATACAATAAAATTCATTCGAAATTTTAAAAATTGTTTGCAAACAAAGAAGGGAATAAAAATTCATTTGAGAACATTGGTACCAACCTCAAAAGTAGAGCCCTTGCAACATAGAGATAAAGATGAGACAAGATTGTTGGAATATGATTGGGGTTCTTTAGATTTCACACCTACCTTCATGGGAGAGTATAAAGGCATGCAAACAACATCAAAAAATGAAAAGAAGAAGCAATGGTATCAACACAATGCATAACAAAAAACATCAAAAGTATTTGAATCAACAACTTCTAGCAAAGATGAGGATACAAGATATAGATCCAATTATGATGACACCAATTATGAGAAACCACCCACTTCAAAATAAATGGAAGCCATTTATGGAAAAGGGTATCAACTTCTGAAATAATCTGGCTATAATGGAAAAGAATGTGGCGTGAAAGAACAAGGTATCTGAGTTCCTATCGGGCCTAACATACAAGAGACAACAAGAGGTCTTGGTTATTATCCTTCAAAGATAACAAAAGAATCAAAAATACCTTCACTTAATGTCAATATCATCACAAAATATTCTCACAAGACAACTCTAAAGTTGGAACGTCCTAAATTGATAGATACCACATGAAGTGACATGTCATTGGACACCTTTCAAAATGATGAGTCCCTAGCAAAAATTTTGGGAGCTTATGACACTTTACCATGTTACCATCATAATCAAAGATTCACCTGTTGTTTAAATGCTAAGGGATACTTTGGTGAAGAAACTAATTTGGAACAAGATGAATCTCAACAAATCCCTAATGTTTCAAATCAAAGTGCATTACTTACATGGGAGATACCATCAACATAATGATGGACTTATCTAATGAGGAAAAAGTGATTCAAATTGGAAAATGTCTTGATGTGGATGAGCAAGAAGGTCACACAAATTTATTACATTATTTTCCTAAAAAAAATCTTGGACTTATTCAGATATGTTGGGTATTAACCCTAAGATTGTCACACATAACATTGTTCTTGAGGAAAATGCTAAACTAGTAAGAAGAAATATATGCAAGATGAATTCTAAGATAGCATTATTGGTTAACATTGAGATTGAAAAACTCTTAAAAGATGGCTTCATCCACCCCATTGATTATTCACCTTGGATATCTAATATTGTGGTGGTAGCAAAACTTGATAATCACATTAGGATGTGTACAGATTTCTGGGATCTTAATAAAGCATCTTTGAAAGATGATTTTCCCCTCCCTAATATTGACACGATAATGGATTCAACTGTAGGACATGCCTTATTATCATTTATGGATGATTTTTCAAGATATAATGAAATTTTCATCAACCCCCAAGATCAATACAAAACAAATTTTACTACACCTGGGAATGTTTTGTTGGTTTGTTATGCCTTTTGGATTGAAAAATGTTGGAGCAACATATCAAAGGACCATGACACTAATATTCCATGATTTCATACATAGTATTTTGGAAGACTATGTTGATGACATTTTGGCTAAGTATGTAACTCATCAAGATCACGTCAAAATCCTCTGACAAATCTTTGAAAGAATTCACAAATATAATATGAGATTAAATCCAAAGAAATGTGTCTTTGATGTGGATAGTGGAAAACTATTGGGTTTTATAGTGTCACATAGAGGTATTGAAGTGGAAACAAAGAAGATTGATGCTATCATAAATATGCCACCCCATAAGAACATTTCTCAATCACGTAGCTTATAAGGAAAGATTCAAGCTATCCACTATTTTGTTGCATCATTAGCGGATCAGACTCTTCCCTTTATCCAACTTCTTAAGAAAGAATCAAAATTTAGATGGAATGAGGATTGTGAAAAAGCCTTTGAAAGTTTAAAATAATACTTAGCTAATCCTTCCATTATGCAACCATCTACTCAAGGAAAACTATTTATTCTTTACATATCAACATCAACTCATGCTTTAGCTGTGTTGCTATCCCAACAAGATGAGAATGGAAAAGAACATCATGTCTACTACATTAATCGAGCATTGATTAATTACGAAACTTGATATACAACCTTAGAAAAATAATGTTTGGCTCTTGTGTTTGCCACTAAACAATTGAGACATTATTTGTTGAATACAAATGCCACAAAATTCAATCCCTTAAAACATCTTTTTGCTAAAACATATTTGTCAAGACATTTAGCTAAGTGGGTTATGTTGTTAACTGAGTTTGACCTTAAATTTTTCTCGCAAAAACTAATCAAAGGCCAAGCATTGATCGACCATTTAGCTGATGCTCCTTCACAATTAGCATTGACAAACCATGAATCATTCCTCGATAGATGATGATGAAATATGGGAATTGTATTTTGACGGTTCTAAGTGTCGAACTAGTTATGGAGCAAGGGTCATATTAACTGCCTTTGGGAAAGCCAATTCACTTATCCCGTCACCTAAACTTCCTATGTACAAACAACACTACAAATTATGAGGCCCTTATTATTGGGATACATGTGGCCTTGTCCTTAGGTGTAAAGCACATTATATATTTGGTGATTCTCAATTGATTATTAAACAAATTAATGGGTCTTATTAAGCAAAACATGTTAGATCATTTTGAATTATACACTATTGACAATGTTCCATGAAAGGATAATCAACATGTAGATGTAATGGTAAGCGTTGCTTCTCTTGTGTCTCTCGAAGATTCTTTCGTGGACTTCACATTCATTTTCCATACTCTCACAAACCCATCCATAGATGAAAAGATGAAGGAAACATTAGCTGTCAATATTGAAGCTTCTAGTGAATGGTATGTGTTGATATTTAATTATCTAAAAGAAGGTGTACCTTTCCCGAACCAAATACTAAGAACACTAGAGCTCATATTTGGAAACTTGTAGCTCGATATATAATCCTAGCAGATGTGTCAAGTATAGACGATCATTTGATGGCCTTCTTCTTTGGTGCCTTAAACAATTTGAAATCCCTATAGCCCTTGAGGAAGCTTATGTGGGTGCTTGCGAGGGGAATTTTGGAGGAAGATCATTAGTTCAAAAGTTAATCTGTGTAGGATACTATTGGCAAAACATGAAACACAATTTTTTGATCACATTAAGAAATGTCATAAATTTCAAGAGCATAATAATTTGATTCATGCTCCAGCTTCCAAACATCGTGCCCAAATACCTATTTGGCCATTTTTGATATGGGGTTTGGATCTTATTGGAAAAATATCTCCTCCTTTTTCTGGACATACATTTAGAATTACCGCTACAGATTACTTCACAAAATGGGTGGAGGCAATTCCTCTTCATTCCATGACTTTTGGGGTAATCTATCGTTTCATCTTGGAAAACATCATTGCTCAATTTGTTCTTCCTTTTTCTTTAGTCTCGGATAATGGGACATCACTTAAGAACAATGAAGTGAAGAAAATTTTGGAAACATTTCACATCCAACATTATTTTTCTACACCTTATTATCCACAATCTAATGGTCAAATAGAAGCAACGAATAAAACACTTGAGAAAATCCTGTGTAAAATGGTCAATTAACATAACAAGGATTGACACACTCAACTTACTTATGCATAGGCTTATTGCACAAGTATTTGTATGCCTATAGGAAACAAACCATATAACCTTGTTTACGGTGCAAACACAATAATGCCCTTAGAGTTAGAAATTCCCTCCTTGAGAATCTTTGTTAGGGTCTTATTGGCGATAACATTTATAGAGAAAAACATTTGCAACAACTTGAAATGCTTGATGAATAAAGCATAAATGCTCTTAAACATCTCCAAGCTTATTCTAAAATAATGCAACGCCATTATAATGATAATGTAATTCCTCATTCTTTTAATAAAGAGATTTGGTGTTGTATGAAAATCAATGCAATGTCAATGCTCCTCTTGATGAAAAAGGAAAGTTTAGCCCAAATTGGTTAGGACCCTATTGCATTGACAAAGTTTATGGGTCTAGAGCATATAAAAGTAAAGAAATGGATGGTACACCTTTAAAAGATCCTATCAATGCTGCACATTTGCACATATATTACACTTAGCAATTTTTTGAATAGTATGCATTTTAAAGCATGTTGTCAGACTAAGTAGATAGTTTTATATTTTATCTCACATTACTTCATTCTTGACAAACGTTTTCGTGTGTTTTGAATTATTGCGGGTAATTGTTCATTTGTTTGAATTACTACTTTATTTTTGCATGCTATTCAATCATGTGTTTTTTGTGTTAAATTAGATCATTGTATGTATTTAATTTCACAAATTAGATCATAAGGGCATCTAGTTTAACATAATTACACTTATGCAACATTTAAGCACATAGGTGTTTAATTAGATCACATTCATAACATAGCAATTAGATCATGAAAATATTTACTAAAAAATCTCAAGATTGTTTAATAGATCGCATCAACATCTAATACATAGAAAGAAAAACATGCTCATATATAGATCATAAAGTTCATATACATCATGGTCACCACGGTAGCAAAATGTGGTGCATCATAGTACAATACATCTAAAAATGCCTATGACTACTAGACTCCTTGAGCCTTGGTGGTGGTGCTCGTTGAGAGAGTGGTGTGGCAGCGACTCATAGAGCTCATCTGCTCTTGTAGGACTTGTACTTGGCCTATAGCTATACCCTCACATATGAGAGTTGTGACACACTCTTGGTCTATTTGGTCCATGTTTGCCTACACCCTAGTGAGCTCCGCCTATACCCTGTTGAGTTTTGACTGTAATAAATCTTGTGTATCACTCTGGAAAGGAACTAAGGTGGCTTGAAGCTCCTCATATGCAGCCTTGAGCTCCTCTAGTGTAGCTCTCATCTACTCCTCCCTAGCTCGGACCTCCTCAATCTCAGATCTAGCTAAATCAATGTTCCTCATAGCATCATTGTAGGATGTCCACCTAGACAAGGGCTCAAATAGGTTAGCATGACACCTCATGCTAGGTGGTGGCCTATGCTCCGCTTGTGTCACATGGTGTGGGGGAATTGATGGAAGAATATCTGTCATGACTCAACTAAAGAAGTAGAGCCAATCTCGTGTTCCAACTGTAACAAAGAAAACATGACAATAAATCAAAACTAAGCATAATAAACAAACATAAACATAGTCAATGATATATAGAACATAAAAAACATATAATATCACCTAGGTCACCAACTTGCCACTCGGGATCTTGATAGGACACTATAGGTGTTGTATCGTTTCTCCTATGATGAGTGGGAGGTGTGGTAGTAGTTGTATGGCTGCTCTCTCCACACTCATGAGACTGGATGCTTGCAGTGGCTGATGGATGTGCTCTGGTGACATAAGGATGAGACGTAGGACTCTCCTCAAGGGCATTTGTGGCCTCTACTAGCTCCTTAAGATCCTCCTTCACCGACTGATAATCCTCTTCCTTATTAGTAGTATCTTTATCCATTCTCACATCCTCTCTCGCATCCTATCGATATGGAAAAGGTCCAAAAATGCCTGCAGGATGATCGTCAGGGAAGACATGCAAAGGTCATGTTTCCATCCACCATCTCGCATAAGCTATAGTGGTGCCTACATCATCTAAGTCAGATGCTAGTGGTGCATCTTGATCCTCATCATCTAAATCACTAAAGGTGATGTTGGTGATTGTAGGATGACGAATGTCCCTTGGTCTGGCATCACTATGTGTAGATCTCAAGAATGTAGACTACTGGCTAGGTGCTATTTGTATCTGCCCAAACTGACACATGACACAATCATAATAGAAGGGAATTCCGACATAGTCATGATGTTTGAAAAATAACCTATCTTGCTACATCCTAGCCAATTGATGTGTAAGACCTAGCCACTTCTATAGATTCTTGTACAATCTTTATACTGTATCATCCTCCTCTAGATGATCAAACCTAACTCTCCAATGCAATAGATCTCCACACTTCTAGACCCACCTCAAAGTATAATAGAAGGCTCGAGGGTAACTAAGATCCATTGTGGTGGGAAAACCAGTTGGTCTGGTACATTTAATATGCCCAAATTCCCACACTTGAAGAAGAGTACAATGGATAATGTTGTGGAGCTCTCGGTGAACAAAATGACCAAGATCATAATAAAGATGTGTGAGTATGCTTCGTCCCCAATAATAAATTGTCTAGTGCTCCTCCATATCTCGTATGATATGAATGAGGCCCCCATCAAGGTGTGTGCCTTGTCCATTAGGTGCAAGAGCTAGGGCAACAATCACACACATGATCTGATAAACCAAGGGAACATTGGCATATAAAAGCCACTCAAGCTTGATGTGAGCTCTGGAGTCGATGGGAGTTATGTGACGGTCGGTAAAATATGGAATATCATCTCTCATTTTTTAGCATGTACAAAACTCATCAAAGTGGACAGCCTCACCTTAGATAGGTAATCTGAGTATGCGGTGTATATCCACCAAGGTCAAGTTGTCATCTCCCCTGTTGGGAGATGAAATGTGCAAGTATCCACATTCCACCGCTCAACCAATGTCATCATCATCACATCATGATACCTTATGGGATGCATGAGGTATACCCAATAAAACCTAGTGATACACAAAGTATGCTCCTCCTCTTCAATAATTTGTGTAAACTACTCTCAGAGAAGTGAAAACAATCGTCCTCCTAGATGTTGTTGAGCACATGGCGGATCTTGGAAGAAGGAAAGGAAATCACCAGTACCATGGCAAAAATAGTTAACCAAATAGTTAAAAGCAAAGAGAACTTCCCTAGACACTGTCACCATTTTATGATAGGGGGTCTAGGATAGGGTCACCAAACTAGGACAAGATCGCCAATTTGGGATAAGGTCACCCAAAGAGGACACAGATGCCATGATTTTTGAAAAATGCTCAAAATAATGCAAATTCCTAAGATAAATCATAGGGAGAAGGTACAAGGAACTCACCTCAGGTGTGATGGCATCGTTCAAAAAATTTGCTTGTAGGACCTCGAGTCATGGGGGTTGGTATGGTTGTTTGCTCAGTATCTTCAATCCTCTACACCAAGGTATCTCTCACAAAATCTCCAAATAGTAAATGTGAAAATGATGGTCAAAAAGATGATTTTTCACTAACATATAGTAAAATTTTCTAGTAGCACATTGCACTCAAATCACCATAATGGGGGCTAAGGAACTCTAATTTCAATGTCGTCTATTACATTGGATTCGTAGTTTCATCCCTAATCATCTCTAATGTTTACTAATAGATGGTGTTGTGGTCTCATAACCCTATCATAAGCATTTCTATCAATATACTGAGTAATTCGATGTGGTTAGATTGCTACCCTGATTCCACCTCCATAAAGCAAGTGAAATCAGGGGGGCATACATCTACCCTCGAATTTGGTTATTTGTAGAAGTTTTCCATGTCTATTTGAAAGTATAAGATGATTATGAACAACTAACAAATCAGTTTTGCAGGATGTGGTTCCTAATGTTGTGGTTTTGTAGATGACTACATTGGGAGCTTCATTCTCCCATTTACAAATGAATCATAATATCTATATGAGTATCCTTTTATGTAGCATGATTTACTTTACCTTGTATATGCACATAGTGTTATATGACTGCTAAAGTGGGGGCTGAATGTAGTGTAGAAAATTGTACTCCCTTGTAGGTGATAGTACAATTTCACACTTAGTTTGGACCTATTGTAGTGACCCTTGCATTCATGCATTTTCAACCCTTCCTAAATACGCCCTAATTCCCTTTATTATACATTCCAAGGTCTCTTTTTATCATTTTCTAATAAATTGCAAGCATTAAATAAATATAATTAACTGTTACTTTTCCCTCAATCAAGTGTGTCCTAGAAATTTGGGCCAGGACCCATTCACCCATGGGAAAATGGGTGTCCCTTCTTAGCCAGGACCCAAATTCTAATGAATTGTTGGTGGCATTTTAACATTCAAAATTAAAATTGTAAATGTCAACTTTTGGGATCTAATTTTTGGGAAATTAGAGAAATGCCTATAAACACTTATCCTTTTCACCATTTCAAAAGTATAAGAGAAGAATAACATAAGAGATAACATTTAAGCAAGCAAAATTCAAAGTCTTGGAGCAACATTATTTGAAATTGCAGGTCTTCAAGTCCATTTGCAGATTGATCAAGTTTTATCACATGATTGAAGGTTAAAGTTTATGGAAGAGCATGATGGATTCTAGGATTGGGAGATGCATTTGGCCACTTCCCTCCACCTAATGGCTTGTTTCCTCAGTGCTCTTATCTTCAAAATTCACTCTACTTGTAGCCTAAAGCAAGGTATCATTGCATTTTTTAGATTTACTTGGGGTGTTTTGACTTCTCCCTAATTGAATCTTACCACTATCATATAGGAACCACACTCTAATGTACTTGAGTAGGATTTATTTGTATTTTGGCTCATAACATCCTTAGGCACACATAGGGTTAGGGCTCACACATTGTTTTCTATTAGATCTTTGGATTTTTGTTGAGGTTTAATTACCAAAACAATGGTTTGACTGAGGCAAACCCCCATATATCCACCCAAACAATTTCTTTTGTAGATTTATTACAGATTTAGATATGAAGACAAAGATTTGTAGGTATAGTAACAAAGATCAAACAAAGGGTTACAAGATCAAACTTTGATGTTTTGGAAAAGTTTACAAAGACCCATTCACCCCTGGGCAATTGAGTCCCTCTTGGCTTGTTGAATCCAACTTTTGGTGATAGGTACACATCATCAGACATTCCCCATATCCACTCGCAAATCACTATTTCCATCTATTTATCTTTGAGATTTTGCAATTTATATATTAGGTCATATCATCTAATTAGGGTAATCACTCCAAATCATTTCCAATTCATTCCTAAGACTCAAAAGGATCAAATCTAGGTCCGATTGACTCACCTAGGAGGTTGTAAGTCAATCTATGCACCTTATTGATTTGAATCCTAATGAAATCCTCAAAATGATGGAATAAACCCTAGGTTTTGGAAACTAAACTTAAGGTATCCACATTTTTATATTTCAGTTCCAAGCAGCTTTTTCTTCCAAGCCTAGAGTTTGGGCTTCAAGACCAAGGATATCAATATTGCAAGAAGATCTAGAATTACAAAATTTGTCCCAAGGTATAAGAGCAATATTTTTCTATTAAAACAATCACTCCATAAAAAACATTTGACTATTTTCTTTAGATTTGATTTGACACATGCTAGAATTTTTAAAATTGACAACATGACATTAGAATTGTTGAAATTATTCACTTCACCATTGTTATTTTACCTAACATAGTAAGCCACTTACCCTTCCAAGAGGAAATATTTGGATGAATTGTGAAAATAACTCTCTTAAAATTCATTTATGTTAACTTCATAAAATAAGGGGATGCTCAAATTATTGTAAGGTAGATTTTTAGATCTAAATCCCAACAACTTGGTAATTCTCATTTGAATACACATGGATGTGTTAAGGAAAATATTTTGGACGTATCTAAACTTGTTCTTTTCTTTGAAGTTGCAAAATAATCTTAGATGATTCGATTGATGAATTTTGCCTCATAATAGTTGGATTTACTAAACAAAATTGTGTCATCAACAAAAAGGGCATGATTAATCGTGTTTAGAACCTTGGAATGTTTACTCATGTCTAGTTGTTCTACCTATTTTCAACCAAATTAACCTACTAAGGGATTCTTCCATTAAGATTAATAAAAAGGAGAGTGAAATGTCCTTGTCTGATGCCTTGTGAAGATTTGAAAAACCCTATTAGATTGCAATTTATGACTACTAAATATTTGATCATAGATTTACACGAGCATAACCATTTACACTAGTCATTTGAGAATCCAATTTTTTTAGGATTAGCGTAAAAAAATCCCAACTTACCTTATCATATGTTGTCATCATGTCCAATTTAATAACTATAAGAGTTGTTTTGATATTTTTAATGGAATTTAACACTTTATAGTTAACTAATATCCTTTAAGAAGGTTCTCCCCAAGAAAAAATCCTCCTTGATCTTTTAAAATTAAGTAGGAGATGATGGATCCTAGTTTGGAAGAGATAAATTTTGAAAAAATTATAGATAACATTAGATAAAGATATTAGTTTGAAGTCATCAAAAGAAGAAGGGTTTGATTTTGAGGGATTAAGGCTAAGAAAGAGACATTCAATTAATTAATAATATTTTTATGCTTTTAAGCCTCTTTCACTGCTAGCAAAATTTCCCTTCCCATAAAATACAAACATTTTTGGAAGAATAGGGAGGTGAAGCCATTAGAGCCTAAAGCCTTGTCACTTTTTATAGAAAAAATATCTTTTATTTCCTCCAAAGTGAATTCTAGCATTGAATTTTTATTTTTCTCATCAAAGACTAAGGAAGGGATATTCTTTAGCAGATTAAGAGAGAAATTTTTATCATCATTTGATTTGGTGATCAATTTTTCAAACTAGGAAACAAATTATTTTTGTATATCTTGAAATTTTTTCAAGAGTAACCCTCGTGAGGATATGCTTGAAATAGAGTTGGTTTATCTTCTAATTGTTATCGAGGCATGAAAAAATATTGTGTTTTTATCACCTCTTTCAACCATATTTCTCTAAAATTTTTGGCACCAATAATTCTTTTCTCTATGTAATATTTCTTGGAGGTCTTATTTATGATTTATTTTTTGCTCAAATCTTTTTTTTTTTCATTCCACATTTAATAAACATTTATTTAGTGCTAAGAGATGTCATTCCAACCACACTTTTTCTTGAAAGATGTTCTTAAAATTCTCCTCATTCCATTTCCTAATTTCTAACTTCACATGTTTTAATTTCTTAGATAGCTAAAACATTCTAGATCCTTATTTAAAATGAGCATTTATCCACAACTATTGAAGGAGGTGTCTAAAGTTTTATCTTTGAACCACATTGATTTTAACTTAAAAGGGAACTTGTTTGGAGCTCTATCTTCAAAAGACTCAACACAGATTGGAAAATGGTTAGAACCAATAAGTGGGAGAATCGAGATTCATAAATTACGAGAATTAAAAAATTATTTAATAGACAAAAATAATTTATCTAGTCTTTCAACAATATGATGAAAGCTCTTTCTTTGTTTGGTTTGAGTAAATTTACCATTATTTGGAACACAATTGAAGAGGTGTTTTGAATTGATAAATTCCTCAATATATTATACTACCTTAGAGGGTATAATAATTACCACTAAATTGTCTTCCTCACTTCTAAAACATTGAAATATCCCCCCAGGATTAGTAAATAATCTTTTAGAGGAATAAGCAAAGAATTTTGGAAGCTCCAAAGCTTATTTTTTGGATGATTCCACTTGGATCATAAATATTAAATATCTAGCATGAAAAATTAGAATAAATAATATGGATATCAATCAAAATCCAGTCAAGACTAGAAACAAATCTTTATGCTCTTATATTATTTTTATTCCATAGGGCAACTAGCCCAATTAATCTTCTTTGGCCTAGATAATTGAAAAATCCCATTTTGACCAATTTTGAAAAATGGTTGCACCTTCATCACTTAAAAATTTAGTTTCATGAAGGAGGATAATGTCAAAATTACCACTACCTAATTGACACTTTATTAATCACTTTTTGTTAGGGGCATCCCCAACATTCCAAGAAAGGACCTTCAATTCCCCTAAGGAGAGTGACAATCTCTCCCCATTCACAAATATTTGTCTATATTTGATTGTATCCCCATAATTTCCTTGTGTGTCTTTGAATTTTTTATTCTCCTCCCTTTCTTATTTTGGACAAGTGTGTTAAAATCACTCTTATCATCCATTTCTACTTGGACAATTGATCACTTTTTTTGACAATTCAAGGTCCAAATCCACACAAAAAGCTTCCTCTACTAGGCCTTCTACCATTTCTCCTCTAACTTTCATAAAAATGTCATTCAAAATAAAATTAATATTTTCCTCTATTTCTACTTCTTCAATTTCAACAAGATTTTATTCATTAGCTAATAAATTTTCCAAGGTTTACCCTTTTGCTTGTCTTATTTTGAAGCCTCAATTTGAATGTCTAAGACATTATTTATAAGGATGTTTATAATACTTTTGGATTTGGGAATAGTTCATTTTTTCTCATTTTATTGAACCCCACTTGAAGATGAGAAATAATTTAGACCCAGAATATGGGTTTCTATTTTTAGATCCTCACAGTCCAAGGTGTCTTGTGAGGTTAATGGGTATTTTCAAGCTATGATTCCAAAAATTCATGCACATATTTATTGGCTACTCAAGTGGCCATGGAGATGACATGAAAAATAGAAAATTTCAAGTCCCTTAAAAAATTGGTTGTTTCTAATATCTATAGCTAGAGTTGATAGTGACAAATGTTAGAAGGCTTTGAGAAACATCTAAAAAAACATAATTTATTACATTTTCTTTAGGAGTGTTAAAAAATTCAAGATGATAAGAAATAAATGTTCCTAGTAAGTTAGCAAAATTCTCCAAAGCCCTATTTTTTAAAGGAAAATGTTTAAATCAAACCCCCAAAAGGAGTAGATTTAATACATCAAGAGTGTTGGAAATAGGATCCCATTTAATTGCAATCCTAAACATTATTTCATGTATCTCCTAAGCCCTTGAAAAGTTTTCCCCAACACTAGGATTAGAAAGAGATTAAATTTGAATGAAATAATTATGTTAATCAACATTTGTAATTAATTCTAAATGATAGGAACATGTGAGGGTGTCCAATATGAGTTCCTAAATAATAGGAGCACATGGGGCACCCACATGGAAGGTGGAACCCACCTTGAGTTAAGTTAACTATTTGGAGAAAAAGATAACACTTCAGTAATGCATGTAAAGATCCTAGAAGTTAGGGATTGATGTTTACATGCATGAAGTTCAATTTAGTTCAATTCAGTTATGGTTCAGTTATCTTCATTTGCATGTAGTTAGTTTCAATTGAATGCTAGTTGACTTCAATTGACTTGGAATGCATGACTAATGACTTGAGTTGCATGATAGATTACAGGTGACATCATGTTTACATGAATTGATGGAGAGATATGTTTTAGTTAACAAAGATTGACTTGGACCCACCTTGGGCGCCCAAGTTGGCATCTTGGAGTTAACATTTTTGCATGATAAGATATTTTACAAGGTTGAGTTAAGTGGGCCCATTCTTGGCCACCAACTTTGAGGATAAGCTTAGAAGATATCTTCAAAATCAACGTTGAGTTATGACTTTAGTTTGGGATGCCCAAATGGATGAAGGACTTGTTTTGGCATTGTTATGCACTGTAGAACTCTACTTGCAAAGAATAGGCATGGGTTTTGTGAGATAAGCATTGTGCTTTGTAATTGGAAACCTTCTGGAGTTTACAAGGCTCATTATTTTCTATTTATTGCAGCAAGTTGAAGAGAGTTTATCAGATTTTATTGTAGGTTGTGAAGAAGATATGTTGAAGATTTGTTGAAGGCAAAAGAAGCATCTCAAGCAAGGATTGGAATTATTGTAATCTTATTCGGAGATTAAATAATACATTGATTCTTGGTGGATTTTTTTCCTGAAAGGGTTTCTCCACGGTATATGCTGTGTAACTTCTAATTTTCTGGTCTTATTCTTCTACAAATTTTGTCTACTTTCTACAAATGGTGAAAAGAATCTAAAAAAAAATCATCTACAAAGAATTGAACAAAGAATACTTATTTAAATCTACAATCTCATAGGGTTTACAAGTTTTAAAGCTACATAATTTACCTCCATTTTCAACAAAGAGAAGGGGTCAAAATTATATTTCCAAGGTTGGAAAATGAGTTGCAACCCA
Organism: Sequoia sempervirens; assembly: GCA_007258455.2. Lineage (NCBI taxonomy): Eukaryota > Viridiplantae > Streptophyta > Pinopsida > Cupressales > Cupressaceae > Sequoia > Sequoia sempervirens. The sequence goes on from VDFB02137365.1 coordinate 37,935,386, forward strand.
TAAAAAAATAGGCTTTCTTTTTTAACACATTATCTCTTTCACCCTTGTTAAATGATTGACAAAAAAACCCTTTTCTAGTGTTAGTTCCTAAAATTGTGGGCCCACAATCCTACAAATTCATGTTACCCTCAAGGCCATAGATTTGTCATCAAGAAGGTAAAATAGGGGTTCATCAATATATTGGGGAGGATTAAAAGCCAATGAACTAGAGTGGGTAGTCTCTCCTACATTTTGGGCTTAACTAGACCTTGAAGGGTGTTCCTAGAGATAACCCTAAACAAGGTTGTTGTTACAATTGAAGATACACTTAGAAAAACTGATTATTGTAAGACCCAAATGAAGTATTGATCCCAAATTTTGTTACTAGACCAAACTGGCCTACTACTATGACCTCTATTAAGATGATGCATACATGCAAGTCATGATTCTCTCAATATGAACACTTTCAAGGTTTGTTTCAAATATTCCTTGGGTATAATACTGAATCATGAAATAAACATAAACTTATTTTTAATCCTAAACTATTTGTTATGGATTTTTTTCATTTTAAGCATGTGGAGGCACACGATTTTTAATATGAGTGCCTTATTTGGGTTATAATGTCACATTCAACCATTAGAAATAATAAACAAGAAATAAAAATAGAGGTATAATATTAAGCAACCAATTCTACTTAATGATCCTTCTCCAAACTTACAAATATTTAGATGCAACAAGAAAGAGACCATTACAAATAATAAATTTCTATAAATTAATATATTGTGATAGTTATCAAATTCATGTTACAGTCAAACCAAAAAATTTGATGCGAGAATTTTAGACTAAGGGGATATTGTCATACCTCTTCACTCAAAATCTACAAAAATGCCCAAAACTAGCCAAGGAGACATCTATTTATAAAAAATCTACTTTATGTTGCTACCTCTTTGCAACTTCTAGAATATACTACCTAGATAGTGAATGAACTAGAAAATTTAAAACCCTAGAATACTCTCTACACTATGGTATAGTAAAAATAAAAAATGACTAACCCTTTTAAAATGAAAACCCTCATCTTTTATAGTCCCTACAAGTTTTTAAATTTGTGACCAACCGAAGGGGTGTGTAGATCCACATTAACTAAAAAATCCCTTGATTCATCCTCTATAGAGGATGGCCATTGTTAAAAATCTAAAATAGATTGAATAACCCAAGGAACTTTTTAAGAGAAAATCAAAGTTACATAAACTAGAAAAACATAAGAATGCAAACCAAGATTTTGATGTGACAAAATTGCATTAAGAGTTTCTAAGCTGAAAAGATACAATACAAAGATGCATGAATAATGACTGCATGCATCAAGGTGCATGTATGGCAAAGTATGCAACAATGCAAGAGAATGAAAACGGATACAAATACAAGCTAGGTAGTGAGTTTATATAGAACTTAGGAGAGGAGATAGGTGGAAAATCCAACCAATAGAAATCAACCAAAAAAAGTGGAGATGGACCACCAAAAGTGGAAGATGGCACCAAAAGTGGAAAGTGGTTCCACCCTTTAAGGAAGGGGACACCTCATCACTTATCTCCTAGTTATTAAATAATAAACTCACTTTATTATCCTAAGCAAGCTTAATTAAGTGTAGGAAAAACCTAGGACTGAGGGAAAATAAATTAACCCATTAGGAAAATAAAAACCTACACCAACACCCCCTCTTAAGCACAACTTAGGAGGATGTAAAAGATGATGGGTCCTGGAAAATGAGGCCATGTTAGATACCCATGTACATATAAAATTCCCCCCAAAGAAGAAGAAGCCCCATCCCACAAAAAATTACACCCCCCATAATAGAGAGAGAAATGAAGTGGAAGGAAAAAGAAGCCCCCCCAAAGAGATCCAATGGTAGATGCTCAAAACTGGATGGAGAAGATAGTCCATGATCGTCGAACAACATTCCTCCCCTTAGGAAAAAATATAACCAATGGTGTATGCACACTATCTCCCAAGTCCTGAAAGGAATATGTAGGAAGAAAGTGTAGAATGTATGAAGTCTTTGAAGTCAGCTCAAGTATCCCCATGTCGATGCTAAAAGTTGTCGCAATCGAATTAGGCATTCTAGGCCACACTACTAAAGATGACAAATTAGAATCTCCTAGAGACTGATGTAGAGCATAAGCCAAAGACTCAAGTATCTCCTCTGAAGATGTATCCTCCAAATGTTGATCCAAAGTATCCACACTCATGTCAAAATGTGATGAATGACCATGTAGAATTTGAACAAGAGGGTCAAGGTGATCCCTGACAACAACTGAAGAAGAATCAACTTCATCAAAGAGAAGATGAATACAATCAATAGTGTCTCCCAAATATGCAATATGTGTCTCCATAAACAAGTTTGAAATATTTGTCAAGAGATCATCCCAAGTTGGATTAGGAAGACTATAGATATCTTGTTGCAAGAAGTCATTGGAAGCTTTCAAAGAAGCAACACTAAACTCTAAAGTAGCAACAATAGATGCAAGGACAAAAGAGTGGTCCTCAAAGAGAATATGTATGTCCTCAATAGTATCATTTAGATCTAAAATGAAGGACTCTACAAACAAGCAATAAATGTTTGGTAGAAATTGGTCCCAATGAACTGAATCCAGAAGACATAATTGATCATGTTGCAATGAATCATTGGAAGCTCTCAAAGAAGCATCTCTAGAATCTGAATTTGCAATAGGTGATGTCGATGTAATCTCAACATGAGGATGAGAAGCAAGATAAGTCTTTGTTTCATCTAAACGTTCAAGATGTGCATAATACTTAAGCTCCTCTAAAGTATCATCATCATAGGGTATATTATCTACATCATCAAGTGGAATGAGGCAATCTGCAATAGGATCATCTGGTAATGGGGAAACATGAGGGTCTCCAAACATCTCCCAAATCTTGGTCCAAATTGTGTGGGGAAATTCAATGCCCACTATAGCCAACAGAGTGTTATAATCAACATGACAACCAATTATTCCTATTACATGATCAATTCTATTACCCTAAAAATTCTTCTTATTAGGTGTGTTTTGTTTAGGCACGAGTCCATAAAGGTAAGGAAAAAGTTTTAGCCATCTAAGATGGGTTTGAATGCCTTTTTTCCAAGACTCATAATTAGCCTTATCCAAAACTATCACATAAGGATGAGTAGAAAAACCCATGACAATCCTCAAATGATTATAAAAGAACACAAAAAAGAAGATCAATCCACTCCCACCATTTTCACTAGTATCAAAGATCACCCCCCAAATATTATAAGGTTGGCACTTTATAATTTAGTGTGTTTACAAAGCCTTTTCCAAGATATAATGCTCAATAGGCTCAAAATAGCCAAAATTATGAATTCTAATACAAAATGAACCTGAGACAAAATATGGAAAAATTAGCATTATTTATGTGTAGTGCTCTTCAAAAACTTTCCAACGCCTATTCATTTTCAAAAATTAGAGCACCAGAGTGAAAGTTATGGCATGTTGAAGAAATTAGCACAAGACAACTTCAACTTGAAATATTTGGCACAAAATAAAAAAAATTCTTTTCAAAACCTTTGTAGATAGAAAGTGACCATCTCCAACTTTCCAACAATATATCATTTGCAGAAAATGGACACTGTGGCAAAAAGATGATTTTTTTTTAAAAACAAGTTGAATTTTGCATGCAGTGACGAACCCCTAGCAAAAGAAAAAATTTCCAAAAATAAAATTCGTCTAAAATAGACAAATTTTATATGAGAATAGGGGTTTTTGGGCCTTTTGAATGCAACAATAGGGTCTGTTTGGCCCAAAAATGCTCTAGTAAAAATTTGTTTGTAAATTTGAGCTTCAAACCCTCGTTTACAACTTTGTCAAATGATCTCCAATTTGGATGAAACAAAAGCCAAATTTGACTTTCTTGAGCCTTATAGACACGTTGAAACATTAAAAAATGATGCCACTATAACCAAAAAAGCTACAATCACCCAGATCTCACAAAACATATATGCAATATGAAGAGAATGAAAATGGATGCAAATACAAGCTAGGTAGTGAGTTTATATAGAACTTAGGAGAGGAGGTAGGTGGCAAATCCAACCAATAGGAATCAACCACAAAAAGTGGAGATGGACCACCAAAAGTGGAGGATGCCACCAAAGGTGGAAAGTGGTTTCACCCTTTAAGGAAGGGGACACCTCATCACTTATCCCCTAGTTATTAAATAATAAACTCACTTTATTATCCTAAGCAAGCTTAATTAGGTGTAGGAAAAACCTAGGACTAAGGGAAAATAAATTAAACCACTAGGAAAATAAAAACCTACACCAACAACCATACTCTCTAGAGGCATTTTTCCTTGAATCATGCCTAAAATCATGGCTCAAAAGTTCTTGGATGTACCTGCAAGGCATGGAGGAATGTTTTTTTCTTGTGAGAGTTCTCTACATTAATGATAAAACTATCTTGAATTACAAGGATCTAAAAAAGAACCCACAAAATTAATATGAAAATCTCCTAAAGAAGACACACCATTACTTTTGGTAGTTGAACTATCCAAGATTAGGAATAGGTAGGTGTAAAAATGAAATTAGCATTTGATTATCCTATTTGGTTCCCTTTCCCCATGTTTTAAAACTTCATTACATTTTCCTTTTCTTGTGAAAGATTTGGCCTCTACACGAACCATGTCACACTTTTGGCAAGTTCTTGAACTCATAAATCTTAAGAACTCTATCTTACTTTTTGAAGATTCACAAACCTATGATTTTTATAACACACTAAAATTATCCTTCCTTTGTCAAACTTTCATAGATTTTATGAAGTAATTAACTTTGTGGCATGTAGAAACTCTTCAATTTTCCCCTTTTTCTTTCTTTTCACTTTTTTTCTTCAAACTGTTAGCATTTTTGTGATTTTGCAAACCCTATAAATATTTTGTATAGTTTTCAAACTCATAAACTTTGGGACATCATGAACTTGGTGAGCTTCTTCCTTCTTATTTTTGGCATTTTAGGGAGTTCACAAACTTGTGAGCTTCCTAAAAACTTGAAATGAAACACTTGAACACTTATGATTGCTAGGGTTTTGGGGAGCTCACAAACTTGTGAACTTCCCAAAATGTTGAAATTGAATATTTTTTGTAAGAGAGGGGGACCACCATGTGCAAGGCCTTAGGTCACGAAGGGCCAAGATGCGAAAGGCTGCCCTAACTTACCTCAGCTAAACGGGGTGTTAGGATATGAGGATGAGAATGACAAGGATTATAAAGTCCTACAACCACTCTGCAATCTTGAGATTTGAAATGAGGCTAGGCGAGTTGGTTTTCAAGCTCAACACTGTATCTCGGTTAGTTCTCTGTCTGAGGATGAGAGCGCAGTTCTGGGACAACAATGCAGCGCACTGGCATCTCTCAGGTGCGCTGACGTTTGTACGACCAGAGGACCGAAAGTACAATGTGAACTATCAGAAAACAAGCTAGCAACCTAGCTAGCAACTTCTAAGAGAGCAAAACAACACTATGAAATACAAAAAGTACAAATGGATATGATAGAGTAAATATACCAAAGCTAGGGTGATGAAGATGATTTCGTAGAAGAGCCTATTCGCCAGCTAGCTCCTCGAAAGCACGTATCCTACACATAGAAGGAGAGGAAAATGTTGGGTGGTTGTATAGGGGCCTGCCTCAGTCAGACCCCTATTTAGGTGTTTCCACCTCCACGGACAGCCAAGAAAGCGAGATAAAGAGAACAATATAGTAAAGAGCACAAAAGCACTACAAAATAGTAAAGTGCTTAACTCAACCAAGTAATAGAAGGAAAGGGAAGCTTACCACCTCCACCAAGAGCACTCAAGGCTGCTTGGGAGAGAAAATGAGAGTACTCAAGCCTCTGCTACAATGGTGTTTCATTCCCAACTTAATCTACCCAAGTGATGGAGTGTTGTGTTTGCTACAATGAGGTGCAAAGATGCTGCTAGAATGCTTGAGAATGAGTGTAAGAGTGTGAGAATGGCTTCTTGAATGCTTAGAGGATTGAAATGCTTGTTCAAGGAGTGAATTTGAAGAAGGGATGGAGAAAAATGACCATATTTGGGTCGGTCGGCCGAAGGGGGCGTTATAACTTGACTCCCAATGAGAAGTGTAATGCCTCTACAGGTTCAGTCGCAAGAATCTGCTAGGGACGTAAGCGCGCTGCACAGACTTCTGCGTGCCGTGTCGGTGTCCCTAACAGAAATGCCTCCAGTGACACTCAAAACAGGTGTCAAGTGGGATGAAAGTAGCGGGCTTAGTTGAAATTAATCCTCTGAACTTGGTTTTCTAAGGTGGATAAAGAAAAAAAGGGGATTTGCACATGGGGTGCAAATTTACTCCTATACATTTTTCCCCCACTTTAGCGAGCACAAGTACTGATGAGTGCTCGGTAAAGTAGATCAAGAAAGAGTAGGGTTTAGAAATGTATACCTGAACCATCAATGAAGTAGAACGTGATCTGGCGTACTTGAAGGTGCAGGGCAAGCAAAGGACTCCATAGCTGCTTGGAACTATGAAGTTGAAAAAAGAAAACATCTTGCAGGCTCGCGGACCGGCAACGAGGCAACCCCCAAGATCTCTCGCATGAAGGAAGCCCCATGAAGTAAGCGCCTTATACGCCCACAGACTTGCAAGGAAGGTGTCCCCCACAAACTCTAGCATGGAGGAAACCCAAGGAAGTGGACTCTGCAGAGTCAGGAAGTGGCCACATAGGCAAGTAAGCAGACAGTCACGCAGACTGTCGATAATTTGGAAAAATTTCAAAGGGGTCCCTCGGGAACCCTTCAAAAGAAGAGGGGGTCCACTTAAGGAACACACTATTTGAAAAGTGAGGTCTAGCCAGGATGCCCCCAACCTAGACACGAAGAAATGGAATAGGTCTAGTTAGGCTACCCCCAAGCTAGATGTGAAATAATCCATTTGAGATAAATACTTTCAAAGGGGGGTCCCTTAGGAACCCGTCGTGAAGAAAGGGGGGTCCCTCAGGAACCTGCCATGAAGAAAAGGGGTCCACTCAAGGGATGCACAGTTCGAAAGAAGATGTTTTCTTTTCTTAGAGTGATCCATCATCAAGGGATCCTTTCGAAAGATGTTCACTTCATCAAGGAATTCGAAAGGAAGGTTGTGCCCCCACGTGAGAGGAAGATCAAAGTTGTTCCCACTTTGGAGGAAGGTTTTCAAGTCCTTTCTTTACAAACATGTGATGAAGGAAACACATTCCGTTAGGGTTCCAAGTTGAGAATGCGATTTTGAAGAAAAGTTTGAGAGGATTTTCAAGAAAAGGTTTGTTGGTAACGAACGCATTTTCTAAAAAATGAAATGTTGAAGAAAAGCATTGTTGCACATGAAAGGGACAACTCAAGCAAAGAAGAGAAAAAGATAAGGGAAAAGCAAAGGAGAAAAATACAAACAAAGGGCTAAGGGGATTTGTTTTAGCAGGTTCAAATATGTTTGAGCTCATATAAATAATAGGTAACCATGGTGCAAGGGGAAAGATCATCAATCCCCAACCAGATCAGGAAGAATGCACGGAAAACAAAGTAAAAAATAAAAAATTGGGTCAACATGTAAGGGAAGCCTAAATGCCCCCAATGCTTTGCATCATCCCCAATTTGTCAAAATTCAAGCACAAACATGGAAGAATGATGATACAAATAAAAGAAGGTTTACGACACAAAAAACCACACCTGTATCCAAGCACCAATAGGGGTGACAAGGGTCATCCAGGCACACCTAGCATGAGCACAAGGGAACACATCATGATACACACACACACAAGATCAAGAAAAGGCCTCCCCCTAACACTAATCGACCAAGATGTCATCCAATTCCCACTCTATGTCATCATAGGGGGAAGGAGGATGAGCCTGCAATGGTGGGATGTTAAGAGGAGGAACATCTGACCCTCCCGCAACAAGGGTTAAGGAAGAAGCCCTCGCAAGGTCTTCTTCACCGAGCTCTTGTGGAGCTAAGGTTAGCGATTTCAAGAAGATCACTGACAAGGCTGAAACTTCATCCATGGAGTTAAACATGCACCCCATAAGAACATTGTGTCTAACTTCAGTAGACAGGGCAGGCTGTGCCTGATATTCACCGGTAGGCTCGCTGAAGGACTTGGGAGCGGTGACAAACTCAGGGGAGGCTGGGACTAGCTCTGTCACTAGGACAAAACAAGTCAACGTGGGGCCACCTTGCGAAGAAGGCGGGCTTCTTTGACATCCTCCGCTATTAGAAGGATCACACTCCACCTTTTGCTTTGTTGGAGGAGATGAACTCCCCACAAACGAGGCTAGAGGTGCAAAGGAAGAGGAGGAAAGAACCGCAACGGATACAACCGAGATATTAATCATATCCATGGGTCTTAGGAAAGGCTAGATATCTGGAACAAACATCAACAAAGGTGGCTCCACCGAAGGAGTGATGAACACTTGTACCCGCTTAGGGTTAGGTGCATTCGTACACGCTATGGAAGCCAGGAGCAGTACGGGACCAGACTGAAAAGAAGCTGAAGGAAGGGGAGAGGAAAACATTGTAGTGGGCCCTGAAGCAGAGGCGGTCGTTTCTTCCTCCTTCTTTGCGAGGTGACCTACTCAGCTGAGAGAGCCTTTTGCCGGCGCTTGCGCTTGTGCGCAAGGTGGTTTCTACGAATCTTGGAGTTGGAGGCTGGAGGTTGTGAAGGAACAAAAGGCTCCTGCTCAACCATGGGAATTTCCTCTACAGTCATTTCTGGTGAAGGAACGAATTCCTAAATGGGAGCAGGAGGAACAGGTTGAGGAGTGACAGGAGGAGTTGGCTCAAGAGCCTCGACAATGAGCCTCTTTTCTTTCATTGCCTTAGGAGCAGGAGCGATAGGAGGCCACGGATTGAATTCTCTCTGAGAACCTTTCTTTTTGTCGTATAAATAGTACCACGGTTCAGGGTATTCATTAGGGAGATCCATGATCCTGAGCTTGGGTCTATGCCAAGGAGGAATCATCGAACTTAGCAGATAGCCGCCAGGCTGACTCATCCAATACTCTTCCCAAGAAGGGGGAGAAGACGAGGTAGTCCGGGAGGAGGTAACCTTTTCTTTACCTTTATGGGAAGGAGAGGGAGCCAATGTGGAGTTCTCCTTTCCTTTATGGGAAGGGGGAGCAGTTGGTGCATGCTTCTCCTTCTCCTCTCAGGAAGAGGAGGTGATCGACTGTTTTATCACGGGAAGGGTCAATTTCGACTATCCCTTGTCCCTAGTTTTATACTTCACATAATTCTTGTAAAGAAGGTCTATTCTCAGAGGAAGCAGACCGACTGGGGAGGGCCAAAAGTGATCCAACAGATATCCACCATGGGACACCAAGGGCTGGTATCCAGTGTCATGTACTACATGCATGACACCTTTGTTGGAAAAATTTGAACACTTGTGAATAATAGAGGCGACTCCATTCATGGAAGCTAGCCAAGGGATGCCTAACTTCAACCTGAATAGATCTGAATCTGGGATAACATTGAAAACCGTGTCAACAGCCCTGGGTCCGACCAGGACGGACAAAGTTATCGAGCCATTAGGTTTGAGACACATACCATCATGTGTACGGATGGTATATTTCATTTCTTCATATTTTTCCTTTTGTAATGAATTTAATACTAGTGTTTCCTCTATGATAACATTCACATGGCTCGCGGGGTCTACCGAGACTCCTATCACAATGTTACCATTGAGGCGAGCGAGAATGTAGAGAGGCGAAGGTTTATTGTTTAAGGGCAAATCTTGCAACACAAATGTTATATCCAGCGAACTAGGTGCAAATAGAGTTATAGAAGTCACCGTGACCATGTTAACATAGGCCTCAAGTTGGGTAACAAAATTAGTGGGATCAATAATCATGTTAGCAGAATGCGACAAAAATGGATCCGTGTATATCTGTAGTTCACTATTAGCTTTTGCCACTGACTTGTTAGCATTTTGTTTACTCCATTGAGACAAATGGTACTGTCCTCGATGTGGTCCTGTATTTCATGATGCAACCACATATAGCATTCAGTATCATGTCCATTAACCTGATGGTACTAACAATAGGTGCTCCCATCATACCAATTAGGGTAAGGCTCTTTAACAGGCTTAGGACTCGGCAAGGTTACGATCTTATCCTTCAACAAATTTTGCAAGATAGAAGAATAAGATTCTAATAACTTTGTGAGCTTTCGGTTATGTTTGAGGTCGTTGTTGTCAGTAGCAGAAACTACATTCGTAATAGCCTTACCTTTCCCAGAGATTGATACGATGGACTTTCCCTCAAAACAGGAGCGTGAGGAGGATCCCCTCGAACTGAACAACCATCTACTGGTACTCTCGTAAGGCTGCACAGAAGTGTGTGAAAGAAGGGTATTTCATAAGGGAAAACTTCTCTTGCCAAGGCCTTTGTATGTTCCCTATGAATACCTTTTGCACGTCATAATCAGGAAGCTGATACGAGATTTGTAAAAGGAGCGCTTGGTAGCACGCTATGAAATCAATGATTTTTTCATTATCTCCTTGTTTACATCGGATGAGATCCAAAAAGGTCATCTTCGGCTCGATGTTTGCCTGGAATTGTCTAAGGAATTGATTCACAAGTTGGTCAAACGAGAAAATAGAGTTGTTAGGCAAGGAACAATACCACTCGAGTGTTGTGTCCTTAAGAGATTGGGGAAACAGTTTATCCATCAACACATCGTGATGGAAGAAGTTCGTGCACAGGGCGTTAAAGGTAGACACATGTGTCTGTGGATCTCCCTTACTGCCATACTTCTCAAATTTAGGGATCTCCATTCCTTGGGGGAAGGGAGTGTTTAAGATTGCAACTAACAATGGGCTATGTCAGAAGAAGGGCTAGAAGATAGGCTGGGCAGAGGCTTGGGAAAGACTCACCAACTGGCTTTGCATCTTACCCATATTCTGAAGAAGAGTGTTCAGAATAGGATCATTAGAAGATAGAGGGCCAGAGGATCCTCCTCAAGAACCACCACCAAATCCACCTCTAGAGTCGCCACCAGTGTGACTTCCACCAGAACCACTACCAAAGCCACTGCCACCGGTAGGGCCTCCACTGGAACCACCACCATGACCTCCACTGGTGCCGCCTCCACCAACATCACCTCCACTACCAAATCCACCACCACTACCAAATCCCCCACCACTCATCCCGCCAAAGCCTCCACCACTAGAGGTGATAGGGAGAGTGAAGCTAAAGCCCAAGGGGACCCTGTTTACTTTGATAGTTTCAAGTTGTTTAGAGACAAAAGGGATACTGATAGGCAAGACTATGTTGGCCATGTAGATGGACATGGGGGGCATCAATAATCCTAACTATCCTTCATGCTCTTCAAAAGTGACTCCTTGTAAGAAGCTAGGATTGTTCGAAGGAGCACACGCTTCAGCGAGACCGAGGAGGCTAGTCAAAAGCTCTATGCTTGTTTGATCTTTACCCATCATATGTTTTAACTCGCTAACAATCTGAGTGGCTCTAGCCATCTTCAGATTTCTTTCCAAGTGATTCTCTAAGTTGCCTAGTCCTTTAGCGAGGGCGGCAACATATCCTGTAGGGATTTGAACGTCCTCATACTTGTCCACCGATGATGGCATAGGAGACGCAAGGGGAGTGGGAACATGATCGGTTTCGTCAATGAATCCCATCTCGTTCCTCGACAACTACTCATGTGCGGCCACACTAATGGAGGGACCAGAGAAAAGGCTCGTAGAGAGACCAATTGAGACCTTTGTCCTTTCCATCAGGAGGTGTCGTATACTTCTCCTAATGATATACCTGGAAGTTGTAGATTGGGTTGTGATGCTCATTAACCTTCACAACACTCAGGAACACAACAATCATGAAGTACACAAGAGAGGTATCAACACCAGCAGATGAACATACATTGGTTCACATTGGGTTCACCAAAAATGTAAGAGAGGGGGACCACCACGTGCAAGGCCTTAGGTCACGGAGGGCCAAGATGCGGAAGGATTCCCTAACTTACCTTAGCTAAACGGGGTGTTAGGATATGAGGATGAGAATGATGAGGATTATAAAGTCCTACAACCACTCTGCAATCTCGAGATTTTAAATGAGGCTAGGTGAGCTAGTTTTCAAGCTCAACTCTATATCTTGGTTAGCTCTCTATCTCAGGACAAGAGCGCAGTTCTGAGACGACAGCACAATGCACTGGCGTCTCTCAGGTGCGTTGATATCCGTATGACCAGAGGACTGAAAGTATAATGTGAACCATCAGAAAACAAGTTAGTAGCCTAGCTAGTGACTTCTAAGAGAGAAAAACAACACTATGAAATACGAAAAGTACAAATGAATGTGATAGAGTAAATATACCAAAGCTAGGGTGACAAAGATGATTTCGTAGAAGAGCCTATTCGCCAGCTAGCTCCTCAAAAGAACGTACGCCTACACACAAAAGGAGAGGAAAATGTTGGGTGGTTGTATAGGGGCCTACCTTAGTCATACCCCCATTTAGGTGTTTCCACCTCCACAGACAACCAAGAAAGTGAGATAAAGAGAACAATATAGTAAAGAGCACAAAAGCACTACAAAACAGTAAAGTGCTTAACTCAACCAAGTGATAGAAGGAAGGAAAGGAAAGCTTACCACCTCCACCAAAGCACTCAAGGCTGCTTGGGGTAGAAAATGAGAGTACTCGAGCCTTTGCTGCAATGGTGTTTCATTCCCAACTTGCTCTACCCAAGTGATGGAGTGTTGTGTTTGCTACAATGAGGTGAAAAGATGCTGCTAGAATGCTTGAGAATGAGTGTAAGAGTGTGAGAATGGCTACTTGAATGCTTAGAGGATTGAAATGCTTGTTCAAGGAGTGAATTTGAAGAAGGGATGGAGAAAAATGGCCATATTCGGGTTGGTCAGCTGAAGGGGGCGTTACAACTTGACTTCCAATGAGAAGTGTAATGCCTCTACAAGTTCAGCCACATGAATCTGCTAGGGATGTCTGCACACCGCGCGGGCGTCCCTGACAGAAATTCCTCAATCGACACTCAAAACAGGTGCCAAGTGGGATGAAAACAATGGGCTTAGTTGGAATTAAGCCTCCGAACTTGGTTTTCTAAGGTGGATAAAGGCAAAAAGGCAATTTGCACATGGGGTGCAAATTTACTCCTATACATTTTCAAATGGAGGGGGCAAGATAAGGAGTTGGAAAAGCTTCAAACTTAGGTGCCTACATAAATTATCTTAGATTAATTATTAGAAATAGGTAAATTAAGGCTAAAATTCATAAGGGGCTAGGATTTAAGAAAATTTCACAAATTTTTAGGCCAAAAAATATGGGTACCAACATTAGCTCTGGTTGGGGATGTGTATCTTTTGCATGCACAATGATAATATAGATCTTTAGTAGACTATAAAAATGCATAAAAAGAGAATGAGACCACACACTTCATCATGATCAAAAGGGATTATTATTGTGAAACAATAAGAACACATTATTTATAGGACATAACATAACAAAACACAACATGAAACACAAAATAATAATTATAAGGAATGACCAACATTACTTACAAAATCATTTCTATTTCAAAGTATTGTGGATCAACAACCTCACTATTTCTTTGGCTAAGGTCTTGAGGTAGTATGTACTATCACCACATCCCTAAGAAAATTTATATGGACATGCTACATGCTATATTATTCTCCATCTATAACATTTGAGTATCATCCCATTCTAATTTTTCCCTGGCACTGACGCATGCCTCTAGAGCTACAACTCAAGTGCTCTATATTGCCTATCATTCCCTCCAAGGGGACAATCCATGTTTTCTAGGAAAAACATATCACCCATGTGCCTTGGATCATTCTTGAGGTGGAAAAAGGTAGATGCATATATAAATTTTATCTCACTAAAATTTGTTACATCTACATTTGCACCAATATATTCCATAGATGTAATCTTTTCATTCCATGGAACACATCTCCACTTGTCATCATGTGAAAACCTATTGATCAATTGAATAGGTCTTATTTGTCTATCTTCATCCTTTTGGATCATAAAATATCAACAATATATGATTTGGTAGAGAGGAAAAGATAAAAGGGTTCAAAAATCTAAACCTACCATTTAGCTAATGTATGCTAAAAATATTCTCTGAATTGCACATATGCATAAAACAATTCTTTTCTCCAAGTGGTTGATTCTACATTTATATCTTCAATATAAGTAACACAAATAAGGAAATCAACAATAGTATGATATTATTATCACGACTTCCCAAGATAAAACTAGGACCAATATTAATGGATGGAAATTCACTTGTGATGTTGTAGTTGTCCCTCTCAATGTGTATGAATTCCTCTTCCTTTTATATGATGACATCTTCAAAAGAATAGTCCATTTGATCATTTGGGAAGATCAAATCACTTACATCAAGTATATAAGGAATAACTTGGTTGTAAGGAACATATAGTTCCTCCTTCATCTCACTTCCTACACATTGCACTTCCAATGGTAGAGTCTTAACCAATTATGCCTTATCATCATTTGGATTTGCTCCTTATAGAAATTCTTTCTCATGAGCTACTAGCACTTCTTTCTTATTCACTACTAATAACTAAACTACACAATTCTTTCTCTCTATCACATTCTCTATAATAATATTTCCCCTCATCTTATTCTTTGTTATTTGTAAGTTCATACTACTACACAGAAACTTTATTTGATCTAGCATAAATATCACTTTGTTGTGTAAGAATGTGCTCATCTCTTAACTAATATTCATTCTTGATTTGTACCACTATTGCATCTATAAGGATTTTCATGTCTTCACATGGTGTCTTGGACTATTGGGATAATTACATGATTTCTCTTGGATGTTCAATACAGTGAGTAGCCAACTCATATTGTTATGCATCAACTTTATGTTTATCTTGAAACTTTGAATCAAATACATTATAGTCACTATACCAATCTTATCCATCCATGGAGTTGTATCCTAATGCAATATATTGATCATCCTCATCTTCATAGTACTCAAAGTAATCTCCCTCATAAGGAATATCTTCCTTTTTTTTCAATGAAAGGGCATTTAGATTCACAAGGGTGACGAGTTGATACTTCTACAATTCAATCTCTGTAAGAAGTCGTTGGTGTTTCTTCTCGATGTGATATAACACCTCTTCTTCTTGGAAATAAATTTATTTAAATAAAAATATAAGAGGAAGCATATATTTTCCAATATCATGATTTTCCACACCCATATAACTCATGCCCAAATTTTGTGTATTATAAAGTTTATCCCCATTTTTTTAGACTATAGGAATTAGAATTGAGTAGCCGTCCCCCTATAAACTGTAGTGCACCTAGTAAAAAATTTTCACGTGACCAATGACACTGGCGCGACACGCCCTCCGATACCACATGGACGGTGGGGAGACTTCTTATCGCCATTTAGCCCACCAAGAAGCATACCGTTTATTTTTAGTTGAGCCTCTTGTATTTCAATTGTTTTAGAAGTTTTTGTTCCTCCTTTATGAGGTGGCCTTAATTATTTTTATTCCATTTTAAATTCACACGACATAATTGGAGAAGCAAGATATGGGCTAGGGATATGTGCATCATAAGATTGATCTCCATCTCTTTCACCGATAGTCAAATCATTTGTTTATATTTGAGCACACTTATCATTATAATCTTCTTTATAATAATCATAACTGAACCTTATCTTTGTACTCATCAAGAGACCAATAATGTGTTTAATTTTTTCTCTTTTAATTTCCAATAGCTCAAGGTGTGCTCAATATTTTTCATTTTTATATTTACATAATATGTTGGGAGAAGGGGGATATTGGCTACAATTTCCTAAACTCTAGTGTGAAAATATTGTATATGCATATCAAATATTTTACACATTTATTCTACCAATAACCATACCATAACCTTATGTATGATCCTTCTAGGAATCAAATACTCTCAAAATCTCAAAAACCTCCTCCTTAAGGAAGCATATTAAGCACTCATGTTCAACTTAATATTTATATTATATATTATATTAAATAGGATGATGGCCATTAAATTATTTCATCATATCTTGATACTGTATGCCATGACTATGTAAATAATAATCAATCTTTATATGCACATTTTTCCTCCCAACAAGCATATCTTCTCTTTTTGGCTTATAATTAACCATCGTATTTTTTTATTATTATATTATTTGGATGTTCAAAAGTGTATATGTATCACTCTCTAAAATTCATGCATAAACTATATCTACCTAAAGTTCCTACTTATAATATTGGATAGGTAGGTTTGAATGACTTATTGCAATTCTAAGCTTCCCTTGATGGATGTCTACATACACTGGTAAAAACCTCTTCTTTTTCTTACTAGTGCTTGGGTTGATTTCTCCTCCCTATTTCAAATTTAATGATTTGATTGTTGATTTGTGTGTTGGCTTGAAAAAAAGTCATGAATCTTCACTTAGGATGAGACAAAAAATTTCCCACACCTGAAAAATTAAGGTACCAAACAAAATTTTCATCTTTTCTATGTTGAAATGTTGTTTCAAGTTGAATGTACTAAATCAAAATTATTTGTAGAATGTGTATAAATAATTTCCTCTCCAACAATAATGTCATACATTAGTTCCTAAAATTGTGGGTCCGCAATCCTACAAATTCTTCTTACCTTCAAGGTTAGGGATTTGTTGTTCAGAAGGTGGAACATGGGTTCATTGATAGATTAAGGGGAGTTAAAGGACAATGAATGAGAGTGGGTAGTATCTCCTACAATTTGGGCTCAACTTGATCTAAGAAGGTGTTCCTAGAGGTAATCTCAAATAGTGTTTATGTTACAACTGAAGATGAAAAACTAATTGCATTAGTACACAAATTCAAGTTTTAATCCCCAAATTTTCCACTAGACCAAAATGACCTATTACTATGACCTCTATTAAGTTTATGCATACATACAAGCCATGATTCTCTCAATTTGAATACTTTTAAGTTTTACTTTAGATATTTCCTAGGTAGAATATCAAATTATGAAATGCACAAAAAACCTATTTCTACTCCTAAACCATTGGCTATAAATTTTTTTCATTTCAATTGTTAGAAACAATAAACAAGAAATACAAATAGTGGTATGATACCAAGAAACCAAATCTACATAATGATCCTTCTCCAAACTTACAAACATTCAAATGAAACAAGAATGAGACCATTACAAATAAAAACTTGTAATGAATTAAAACATTATGATATTTATCAAATTCATGATATAATAACAACATGAAATATGGTGAGGGAAAAATTTAAACAAAGGGGAGCCTATCACATATCTTCACTCAAGATGTTGCAAAACGTCTACAACTAACCATGGAGACATATAATTATAAAATATATGTTTGAGGTAGCTACCTCTCTACGAATTATTGAATATACTACTTGGGTGGTGAATGAATTAGTAAAGTTAAAACCCTAAAATACTCTTTGCACCATGGTTCAATGAAAATAAAGAATGACCAACCCTTTGAAAATTAAAACCCTCAACTCTAATAATCCCTACAATTTTCCAATTTTATGACCAACCAAAGGGGCAAGAATTTATACATTAACTAAAAATTCCTTAATTGATACTATATAGAGGATTCTCATATCCCCAAGAGGTTATTTTCCTTAAATCATACCTAAAATCATGGATCAAACGTGCCTTGATGTACTTGCAAGACATGGAGGAATACTTTTTCTTTATCTTATGAGATTTCTTTGCATTAATGTTAACTAGATTCTAAAGTAAAAGGATTTAAAAATGAACCCATAATCTATTAATATGAAAATCCCATGGAAATGATGTGTCATTGATTTTGGTAGTTGAACCTTCCAAGAGTAGGAGTTGGTAGGTGGAATAGTGCAATGAGTATTTGATAATCCTCTTTGGTACCCTTTTCCCATATTTTAAAGCTTCATTACATTTTCCTTTTCTTTTGTCATCAAAGATTTGACCTCTATTCAAAACATGTGGCACTTTTGACAAGTTCACACTTTTAGAAGGTTCACAAACCTAGGGGTTTTGTGACACATTGAACTTATCCCTCCTTTATTTCACTTTTACAAAGTTCATAAACTCACACACTTTGTGACATGTATAACCTCATCACTTTTCACCTTGTTCTTTATTTTCACTTTCTTTCTTCAACTTGTTAGTTTTTATATCATTTCATGAACCTTATTAGCCTTTTGCAAATTTTGTGACATCATTAACCTAGAAAATTTATTCCTTCTCACGGTCAACATTTTGAGGGGTTCATGAACTCTTAAAATTTCTAAAAGCATGAACTTAAACAATTAAAAACTTAGGCTTGCTGAGGTTTTGGGGGGTTCATGAACTTGCAAACTTCCCAAAATTTTGAACTTGAACACTTTTATGCATGAGAAAAATTTACTTATAGAACAAATGGAGTGGGAAAGGTAGGGAACTAGAGAAATTTCATAGTTAGGTACCTACATAAATTATGTTAGATAAGTTATTATAAGTAGGTAAAGTAGGCTAAAATGTACAAGGGGTTGAGATTTAGGAAAAAATTGTAAATTTTTAGGTGAAATTTTTTTGGCACCAACATCTAAGAGGGTAATTTTCTCTAACATAATTCTATTTTTTTGAAACACATTCATACAAGGATGAATCTTTTGGAGATAAGTTCTAGAACTTACCAATTAATGCAGTATCTGTTGAGAATATGTGTCTCAAACTCACTGGTATAACCCTAGTTCTATCTCCAATCAACAAAGAATTCATGAGTGTTAAGTTCATGCTTGTACCTCTATACCACTGGGAGATTGTGAGAGAGGAGCGGTAGCACTGTTACTGCCATACCACGGGAGCTTCTCAGCTATCGAGCGGTAGTGTGGTGGATACCGCCATACCGCGGGTATCTTCTCACTAAGGTGCAGTAGTGCAATGATACTTCCATACCACAGAAGTCTTATGTCCGCTTGGCGGTAGTGCAGTATACTGCCATGCCGCAAGAGCTTGTTGGTTGTCTAGCAGTAGCGCAGTGTATGACGAATGTATGTGGGCTTAGTTGACTGTTGAGGTGTATGCTGATTAGAGGAGGTCGTTTTCTGACTTGGAGGTGACCATTTGATGTCTGGGAAGTTCAACAGTTGCTCAACAGGGGAAATTGAACTGAACCGTTGGTATAGAGAATGAATCGATTCATGGTTGTTGCTATACATTGCAATGTATAGTAATTGTGAGAGGTTCGATGGTTGGATGATCGAATGATCTGTGTGTGTTCTTCATTGTATGTTGTGTATGCATTGTAATAGTGATACATAACTAAATGTGATCAAATTAGTTTTGTACGAGGTTGATCAGGGAAATGTTGCTACTATGATATTGAATATCTGAAAGGAGAGTTTGTAACTTGTATGTAATTCAATTACTATAATACAAGAGATTTTTCTTTGGTGTGGTTGGTTTTTCTCCCATAAGGGTTTTCCCATGTAAATCTGGTGTTCAATTGTGTATGTGTTTATTTCTCCATTTTGTTATTCCTTTCATGTGCATCTTAATGAACTGTATTTGCAAATTAAAGACATATCTACATCCTTCTTTGAGGTTTGACATTAGGAGAGTTTATTTCGCATCCTAAAGCTTTCCTTACAAGTGGTATCAACGCTTGGCCAGTTGTGTTATCCTTGTGGGTAGGTTGGGTTTTTTGTGTCAATCCTGTTCAGTGGGAGTTTCTTGTAGAAGTCTGGTAATTTAAATTACAGATTAAGATGACAAGCACATCAAGAAAGATTGAAATTGAGAAATTTAATGGTAGCAATTTTGAGTTGTGGAAACTAAAAATTTAAGACCTGTTGGTGGATAGTGATCTTTGGCTTGCTGTGTTTGGAATGAAACCTTCTGGTATGAAGCAAGAATATTGGGACCTCACTAACAAAAAGGAAAAAGCGTTGATAAGACTCTGTTTGGAAGACTCAGTTCTCCTGAACGTTCACAAAGAGAAAACCACATCTTCTTTGTGGAGAAGCTTGGAGACATTTATCAGGGCAAGTCCTTGGTGAATAAGTTGTTCTTAAGGAAGAAGTTATACTCTTTGAAGATGGAGGAAGGGGCATATGTGGCTGATCATCTGAATACGTTTAACATGCTGATTGCTCAGCTAACATCTATGGGTGTGAATATTGATGAATAAGATTGTTGTATGCTATTGTTATGTTATTTGCCAGACTCTTGGGATCATTTAGTGATAGAGATTGGGAGCACGACAACCACTTTCAAGATGGAATATGTGGTTGCTTCTTTGTTATCATAAGAAATGAGAAGGAAATATTTTGAGATGGCGAAGGAGGCTCTTGTTGTTCAAGGAAGATCGAAAGACAAAGGCAAGAAGAAGGACAAGAAGTCCAAATCAAAATCAAAAGAGAGATCAAAGTCTCCTAGAAAGAAGTCCAAGGTGAAGTGTTGGAATTGTGGGAAACTTGGTCATGTCTGAAAGGATTGCAAAGAGGAGAAAATGAAGAAGAAGAAGAAGAATTCTGAGAATGATGCTTCTTAGAGCAATGCAGATGCCTTCATTGCAGCCTTGGCAACTCAGGCATTAGATGATGTCTGGTTGATTGACTTTGGAGCATCTTTTCACATGACATATCATAGATACTAGTTCACAAAGTATGAAAAATACGATGGTGGAAAGGTGTATTTAGCAAGTGATTCATCTCTAGAAATTGTTGGTCGTGGAAGAGTCATAATTCAATTTCTCGATGGAAGAATTAAGGGAATTGATGGCATAATGCACATACTAGGTCTAGCTTAGAATTTACTTTCTGTAAGTAAGCTAAATGATGTTGGTGTGCAAGTCTCATTCTCAAGCAATGGTTGTAAAATGACTAGAGGCTCGATGGTGTTGGCTAGGGGTGCCCGAATTGGTACTCTGTACAAGCTGGATGCACTTGCTATTCAATGTAAGAGTGTCTCTACAAATTCATAGAAGGTTGTTTGTATAGATAAGGAGATTGAGGTCCCTATAGGGGAAAATTCTTTGGAGGTGAAACTTCCAGCAGAGAAGGCTATGCTTTGGCATCAAAAGCTCGGTAATATTGGTGAAAAAGTTTTAAAAGCCTTGAAAAATAAAAACCTTGTTGAGGGGCTTGATGATTGTAATATGGAAGTTGAATTATGTGAACATTGTATATATGGTAAACATCATCGTGTTGCTTTTTACTCTAGTCCTCACAAATCTTCTAGTGTTCTGGATTATATTCACTCTGATGTTTTTGGTCCAGTAAATGTTCCTTCGTTGTCAAATTCAAAATATTATGTATCTTTTATTGATGACTATTCGAAAAGGGAATTTGTGTAATTCTTAAAAAGTAAATCCTAAGTGTTCAGTTCTTTTAAGGAATTAAAAACCTTGTGGAAAATTAGACTAGAAGAAAAATTAAATGCTTAAGGACTGATAACGGTGGTGAATTCTATTCTAGAGATTTTGAAAGGTATTGCAAAGACCATGGAATTAAGAGGCATAAAACAACACCTTACACTCCGCAGCAAAATGGAGTTGCTGAAAGGTTGAACAGGACGCTGATGGAGAAGGAAAGAAGTATGTTGAGCAATGTTGGTCTGGAGCAGGAGTTCTGGGTTGAGGTTGTGGCTACAACATGTTACTTGTTGAATCGGTATCCTTCGTTAGCACTTGTTGATAAAAGGCCCATGGAAGCTTGGTCTGGTAAGAATCCCTCTCTAAGACATATTCATGTTTTTGGCTATGAAGCATATGTTTATGTGCCAACTGTAAAGAGATCTAAATTGGAGAACAAAGCTGTTAAATGTATCTTCATTGGCTATGACATTGGTGTGAAAGGATACAAGCTTTGGAATCTTGTGATTGAGAAGGTTGTGTACAGTAGAAGTGTAATCTTTTGGGAGCTAAAAATTTCTTCAGTGGATCTACGGTCAGGGATGAAAGAAAATAAAGAGGAAAATGATGTTGTTGAAATACCTCTAACTCCTGAAAAAGAGGAACAACACATTGATAGTGTACCTGAAACTAAGGAGAGTTTGAGCAACTCTGAGAGTTTTGAAGAAGAACCACAACCTCAGCCTCAACCTATGAGGAGGTCTACATGTGAGAAGAAGCAACCTGATAGGTATGGGTTATCTATGTGTGGATGCTAAAATCTGCAAATGGTTAGTTTAAAACAAAACAACATTTTAACATCCCTATGAAATAATGAAACATGTCAATCATGCAATAAAATGGAACAATAGAAACTAAAGAAAGCATATAAAAGACATGATCCAACTCTATCTCATAGTGGATTGGTGTCACATGTGCTAGTGACCCTTTCCCAATCCTTGATCCAAGCTTAAGATGAAAATGCTATGAAGATGGTGGAGTGATGATGAACAAGATCAAATCTCAAATGAAGAGAGTAACCTTGCATAAAATTGTGGAGGATTTGCTCAAAGATGAAGCTTGTATTTAAAGATTTTCAAATGTTGAGTGTTGAAGAGGGACCAATGTGGGACTAAAGATTCTGCCAATGATAGGAGGACACTTGTCATCATGTGATTGGTTGATGTATGTGCAAGATTTGGGAAGAGTGCCCAAGAGAGGGAAAATTTGAATTCAAATTTGCAATGAATGCTGAGTTTGACTTTGGAAGGGACATGTAAGAGACATGTAAGGCCTCATAAATGCTCTGTTGGGTGTACATGTCCACTTGGGGGGAGATTCAAACTTGGAGAATATTCTTCCTTTATGCCAAGTTGAAAATAAGTAATTTTGATAAATCAATTAAATGCAATTTCATGTGCAAGTGGCCAAATCTAGAGAATGCAAGTGGGTGAGTATTTAATCAAGGTTAGATTAAATAGATGATGATTATGCTGATTTAATGCTGATTAGATGATTTTGACTTTTAAGACTTAAATACTTGTTTTATTTAAATCAGAAAAGGATGGAAGATGCATGTTTGAGATTTTAATTAAATAAAGCTTGATTTATTTAATTAAACTATGATTGAGCTTTTGATGATAAGAACCTGATTTAATAGGTGAATGGATGTGATGTATTTGATTTATTTATTGAGCGGATGAATATGCATAATGCAAATTTGACGTGTCTACACTACGTTAGATTCTACTTGTGCCTATGCTTTGATTACTAATACTAATGAGCCTTGACTGTAAAAGAGGCAACTGGAATGTCTGATTCAGATTCCTAGTTGGAAGCCATGAATGAAGAAATGGCATCATTAAAGAAAAATGATACTTGGGATCTAGTCCCATTGCCTGAAGGTAGAAAGCCTGTGGGCTACAAATGGGTATTTAAAAGGAAAATAGGTCTGGGTGGCAGTGTTGAAAAGTATAAGGTGAGGTTGGTTGCAAAGGGATATTCCCAAGTAGAGGGAATTGATTATGGGGAAATTTTTTCTCTAGTAGCGAAGCTAACATCTATCAGATTTCTTTTGTCACTTGTAGTAGCATATGGCTTGGAGATTGAGCAGATGGATGTGAAGACAACATTTCTTCATGGTGATCTTGAAGAATAAATTTATATGTCCTAGCCTGAGCACTCTGTGGAAAAAGGTAAAGAAAATCTAGTTTGCAAGTTAAAGATATCTCTATATGGTTTAAAACAGTCGCCTAGAATGTGGTACCAGAAATTTGACATGTTTGTTTTGTCACTGGGTTTTGTAAGATCAAAATCAGATCATTGTGTGTACTTCAAAACTAAAATATGACCGGGTTCTTATTATTGCACTCTATGTTGATGATATGTTATTCATTGGGAATAGTAAGTTTATGATTTCTAATCTAAAATCTCAATTGTCTACAAAGTTCAAAATAAAAGATCTTGGTGTAGCTAGGTATATTCTAGGAATCGAAATAACCAGGGACAAGAAGAGCGAAAAGCTTTGGCTTAGCTAGAGTAAGTATATTAACATTGTTCTGGAGAGATTTTTTATGACTGATTGTAAGCAACTAGTTGTTCCAGTTTTGCAGGGAACAAAGCTATATGTTGAAGACATGACCAAAGTACTTAGTCAGAGTAAGTATATTAACACCGTTTTGGAGAGATTTTGTATGACTAAGATGGAGGACATGACCAGAGTGCCTTATGCAAGTGCAGTTGGTAGTTTAATATATGCAATGGTCTGTACTAGGCCAAACATTGCCCAAGTAGTGGGAGTACTTAGTCAGTTTATGGCTAATCCTGGAAGGACACATTGGGATGTTGTGAAAATAGTGTTTAGATATTTGAAGGGCACTTCAAAATATGCTTTGTGCTACCATGGAAATTAGGTTGAATCACAAAGGACTCTTAGCATTCGTGGGTATGTGGATTTTGATTGGGAAGGGGACATTGACAACAAAAGATCCACCAGTGGATATAGTTTCATGACGAATGGTGGTGCAGTTAGTTGGATGAGCAAGCGGCAGGCTGTAGTCGCTTTATCCACTACAGAGGTTGAGTACATAGAGACAACTCACGCTTGTAAGGAAGCTATTTGGCTTAGGAGATTGTGTTCTAATATTGGTTTTGATGCAGGGAAAATTATTATTTGTTGTGACAATCAGAGTGCCATTTTTCTGGAGAAAAATCCTACTTTCCATGCCAGGACGAAACATATTGATGTGCAGTATCACTTTGTACGAGATATGGTGGAGGATGGAAAGGTTTGTTTAGAAAATGTGGATACGAATGTTGTTGATGCATTGACAAAGCCAGTGAGCACAGATAAGTTTAGATGGTGTGAAAATTTGATGGGCCTTGGGGTCTAGAATATTCAGTGACTTCATGTATTGAAAAGGGTTCAGTGAGTTCTTCGTCAAGTGGGAGACTGTTGAGAATATGTGTCTCAAACTCACTGGTATAATCCTGGTTCTATCTCCAATCAACAAAGAATTCATAAGTGGTAAGTTCATGATTTTACCTCTATACCACTAGGAGATTGTGAGAGAGGAGCGGTAGCACAGTTACCGCCATACTGTGGGAGCTTCTCAGCTGTCGAGAGGTAGTGCAGTGGATACCGCCATACCATGGGTGTCTTCTCACTGAGGTGCGGTAGTGCGGTGATACCGCCATACTGCGGAAGTCTTTTGTCCACTTGGCAGTAGTGCAATATACCGCCATGCCACATGAGCCTGTTGGTTGTCTAGCAGAAGTGCGGTGTATGATGAACGTACGCGAGCTTAGTTGACTATTGAGGTGTACACCAATTATAGGAGGTTGTTTGTTGACTTAGAGGTGGTCATTTGATGTCTGGGAAGTTCAACAGTTGCTCAACAAGGGAAACTGAACTAAACTGTCGGTACAGAGAATGAATTGATTCATGGTTGTTGCTATACATTGCAACATATAGTAACTGTGAGAGGTTCGATGGTTGGATGATCGAATGATCTATGGGTGTTCTTCATTGTATCTTGTGTATGCATTGTAATAGTGAGACATAACCAAGTGTGATCAGATTAGTTTTGTATGAGGTTGATCAGGGAAATGTTGCTACTATGATATTGAATATCTAAAAGGAGAGTATGTAACTTGTATGTAATTCAATTACTATAATACAAGAGATTTTTCTTTGGTGTGGTGGGTTTTTCTCCCGTAAGGGTTTTCCCACATAAATCTGGTGTTCAATTGTGTATGTGTTTATTTCTCCATTATGTTATTCCTTTCATGTGCGTCTTAATGAACTGTATTTTCAAAATTAAAGACATATCTGTATCCTTCTCTGAGATTTGACATTAGGAGAGTTTGTTCCGCATCCTAAAGCTTTCCTTACAGTATCCTTAAGATTTGAAATTTGGGGACCATGAACAAAACCTGAAATGATTGCTTGAAGATTACAGAGTGACTACAAAATATGCATCTTTCTCTTATAGACATTTTTTTGGCTCAAAAGATGATGTAAAATTTAGAACATGAGAGTATTTATGCCCATTTCATATATGAATTCAATTTTTTCCCAAAATTTTCTAAACTTTTTCCTTAATCATATCTTAGTATTTTTGCTCATAACCTTTCATTTATTCTATTTGTGAATTAATAATGTTGTTGAGTTCATTATTGTATGAGAATGTAATAGATGAAAAAAATGAAAAAAAACCAATCTACCGATAAAAATTAAAGGAATTTTGAAATCCCCAAATCATGAATTACTATTTTAGGAAATGGAATCAAGGAAAGTCTATTAGGAACCAAGCAATACTAAAGAAGATGATAGTTATGTCTAAAAGGAATATGAAATGCCACTATTTTAGCTATTGACTAGTGTCTATATTTTATAAAAAAATATTTTAGGGGTCACATTTAATGTAAATGGTCCTAAACAAAATTTAAAATACTCTAACTCATATTGTTTAACCTTATATTAATATGACATCAGTCATAATAAACTAGGGGTAATTTATAAAGCTTAAATTTATAAATAATTAATTAATTTAATAACGAAAAGGTTATAAAGTGAAAGTTTATGACCTAAACACCAACCCAGTAGATTAACTTAAACATATATCACAACATGAATATATGGTATATACTTTGCATGTGCAAGAGGAAAATCTATATGTGAGGTATATTTAAGAATGCATAATTGTGTATGATATAATCTCTTGCTTACTAAAATTCTTATTTTATTTAATTTTATTTATATGAATGGTTAGTTTCCTAATATCTTATTTTTCATAATCCATATAGTTACATAGTCATGGGATGAATCTATGACCATGTGAACATTGATGTGACACCAGTTTTGTCCTAGAATGGATAGAATTCAAACTTATCAAAAGATGACTTAAATTACAAAGTAGATATAAAACATCATAAATGCACCATATTAAACACAAGTAAACTAAATAATATAAAAATTGGCATATATATTAGGAAAAGGCTACAATATGGGATAAAATGGGTCCCAAACATACTATGGGAATGGATTCTTATAAAAGTATGATTTGTAATGTCAAAATTGTAGGGCATGAAAATTTTAATGTTATATTTTACCCACACTTTATTAGGTTTGTGCCACAAGGTAATAATGTTATGCTAAAATATATAACTTAAAAAAAACATTTATAGGATACAAAGAGAATGTTCTAGCGAGGAATTCATGTCTCTAGGTTAAAATCTAAAAAATAAACATGTTAAACAACAATTAACCTATAACATAAACATGTCAAAATATATAAAACCTATAATACAAACATGGTAACACCATATATAATCCAAAATATGCAAATATATACAAAAAAAACACAATAAACATATATTAGAAAAAAACCTACATGTACACAAAAGAGTAAAATAACATAGATTGAATTTTTTTCTAGCATTCTCTGTTGTGAGAAAATAAAAATAAAAAATACCAACATACTTTGTTCTTAATAAAATATAAATATGATTCTTGGTCTAGCATGTTCTACTACTAGGAATCATATGATGATGTCATGAATCACATGTACTAGCACACTCTATTGTTCAGTGACTTATACATAATTTAATACCAAGGATCACATGTGCTAGCATACTTTGTTGCTATGCAATCTTG
Source organism: Sequoia sempervirens (assembly GCA_007258455.2). Lineage (NCBI taxonomy): Eukaryota > Viridiplantae > Streptophyta > Pinopsida > Cupressales > Cupressaceae > Sequoia > Sequoia sempervirens. The sequence goes on from VDFB02137365.1 coordinate 37,962,940, forward strand.
GTAAGGGTGGTAATGTCCAAAGGTTCTCTATAGTTGGGACCATAAATTTTTTATGCTAGAAAAAATATGTTGAAATGTGCAAGTAGTGGATATGGATATATTCTCCACTTAAAGTAATTATATAAATCAATTGTATGTAATTAGTTTATGGCATAAAAATGATATTATACAATGGAACTAAAAGAAATCATACACAAAAAAGTATACCCACAAAGTGAAGGATTTTTCTCCCATAAATAATAAAAAATAAAGATGTTGACAAAAAAGGATGGTACACCCAAAAATGTGTTAATAGGATTGCATAAACAAAAGAAAAAATATATTACATACAAGACAACATCACATAATCACACATTAATGGATTTTCATGCTTTGATGTTAGTATACATTTTGAATATATATTAACCATAAGGAATAGTCACCATTTCCATATCCATATAGAATTGCAAGTAGAGGAAGGTGCATGATAGATAGAGATTGAAAAAAATAAAAAATTTCCTATTGGATCAACATGATTCTATGTTAGAAGAGATAAAATGATTAACATCATCCCCAAGATAACAAATTGAAATAAAAATAGAAAAACATAATAAATTTCCTAAGCATTATAGGTCAACATTAAAGGAACATGAATGTCACAATACTTTGTGTCATCCTAAAATGTTCTTAAGGAAACAATTAGTATACATAAGAAGAATATTGAAAACAATTAGAAGAATAACACAACATTATGTTCCTCTTATATCTATGAAATTACATGAGTATCATGGTCCTCTAGGGATAACTAGTATACATAGACGCACACACATAACATAAATAACAATGCACACACATATACAAATATATAGAAAACTAGACATGCACACCTATTCATCAAGCTCCTCACCTAACAAGAAGTCATCATCCCATTCAAGTTTATCTAATGACTCGTTAATCTTATGTTATTCAATAAATAAAGGAGGAGATAGAGAAACAATAGGAGATATATAATATGGACAATCTACAAATAGGAGGATTAGCATCCCTAAAATATTTTCAAAAGGAGGAATAGTGAGCACACAAGTGAATATCATTGATAGAGTAGGAATTTATACAACCAAGTCAAAGGGAGACCCACTATTTGGATGGGATTTGAGCTTAGGGTGAGAATAATACATAGGTCTAAGATCCTCATGAATGTAAAAATTTATGAGCATGCTAGGATCAAAATGTTGTAGAGGAGAATCTCGGAAATCTTAATAAATAATAAATGTTGATGGTACAAAAAAAGCAATAAAAACCTTGAGTTTGGGTCAAGGTTGGTGTGGGGAGAGGTTGGTTAAATTTCTCAAACCTAGTCTTAGTTGTATTTGGGGCAGGTAGAACTATGTCTATGGGATGGTCTATTAGGTTGTAGTTAGGGAGTGGGTTGGTAAGTAGGATGATAAATAAATGGAGAAATTGATTTAGTAACAAGTTAGGAATTAGGCTAGTTATGGGGTAGTGGAGGTCTAGATGGAAGATAAAACTTAGGTTGGGTTTGGGTGTTAGGTTGGGGTGGATCCTATTATTTTTCCTTTCCTTTATATTTAGTTTGAGAATGTCCAAGATTAGAAATAGAAAGCTATAGGGGGATGAAGGAATAACAGTTAGAAGTAATGGGGTAGTAGAAGAAGGATGTTCCTCTAAGAAAAATAATTCTAAGATGAAATAAAGTGTATCTATGAGAATTAAGTGGACTAGAGGCATTGACTACAAATATCCAAGTAAGAAGTGCCCCAAATAAAAATTAATTGATAGGAGTTATGATGAATGGAAACAATAAATTATCCATGGGCTAATGTTAAACACTAATAGATGATAGATGGAATGAGCCAATGGGTCTTACCTAATTGATTTCCCATTATAGTTATACAAAAAGAATCATAAGTGTCCCTTTACAAGCTAGTGATATAAATATGTTCCTATTTTACAACACTAAGAGACTCATACTTGGTCCATCATAATGCTTGGAGTAGATTTATGGTTCATGCACCCATTAATATATAGAGTATAATAATGTTCACCATGATAGGTATTCCATCAAGAGAAAATTTAATGATGAGTGTGGGAGGAGGTTTAGGGATAAAATAGGAAGGGTTAGCCTCTATAAAATCTATTATTTTAGAGAATAAAAAGGTATCATAGGGATTAAGATTGGAAGTTGGGATAAAAGGTGTCAATATTATAGGATTTTTCATGGGGTAATGTAAAAGACTAATGGATTATGGATGGAATGGACTACATAAAATTGGTTCGAGGATGACCAAGAAAGTGTGATATCAATTAGAAGTGTGAATAATATGGCTACAACATCTAGGCCAGTATGTCTTAGTTGATTCATGTACCATTATAGGTGTAGAAGGGAATTATAAAAGAAACATAAGAGTCCTTCTACAATATACTAATACAAATATGTTAATGTTTTACAATGTTAAGAGACTTAGGATCCACTATAATGCTTGGAGTAGATTTATGGTTTAGGCACCCCTCAATGGATAATGCATACTTGTAACATCCCGCTACGCAATCTAGAAGGGTAAGAGCCAAAAGAGGACAAGATATTTTTTTTTTGAGAACATGAAGAATAACTTGCACATAAAGCAGTTGCCAATACACTACAAACAAGGCCAAGAATGGTTGAGTACACAACAAAGAGGGGAGGATTGATTAAACCTCCAAAGAAATCCGAACAAGAGCAAATAGGAGAGCTCCAAAAAAATTTCTTTGAAATTACTCTGCGCCGATGCTCCAGAATTACTCTACGTCAATGCTCTGGAATTACCACAGTACAACACAAAAAAGCAAAACCTTTGCAGCAACAACATAAACCAAAACAGCAAGCTGCGTTGCACCGGAAACCTTAGCAACAACAAGAAGGGAGGATATACAACAATAACTCTAATTTTTGTTTTTGTATGATACTTAGGAAAGAAGGGTTGTAAAAGAATCACCATAGTATACGCGAGCCTGATACCAACACCGGAACCCATAAGCCAAATATAAACATCACATTTCTTCTCATTAATCTATATGATCACATCTTCTCTCTCAAGAGAGTACAATATACGTAAAGGAATATACATGAGTACAATGGTATAGCCATGAATATAATACAACTGAAGAGATAAGTACAAGAGAGAACACCTCCAACTAATACTCCAATAACCTATACCCTGGTCCCCAATGGCGGTGGCAATGCCTCCCTACCATGTGGACTCAAAAGAGACCACCCCACCGTGCTCAGAGGTAGTCACAAGGCCCAAGTAGTAATAAAAAGCAAGGGAAACATAAGGCCAACACTCACATCAGACATGAAGCAAGCATGGAATACAATGCATTAAAGCCAATATCACAACATGAAGATGCTCATACAATAACATTTCGGGTACTACTCATGACTACTAAGGTACAAGGTACTAGAGTGTCGATCGGATGGAGTGTCATTATGCGTGCTCGAAGGGATGGAACCACACAGAATAATGTACACCTCTCATACGAACAAGGAAAAATCAATCATGCCCAAATCAACGCCCAACAGATGGATAACTCAACACCCTGCAGACAGATAGGCCTTCTCAAGTGCATCCTTAGCCTTTACAAGCACCCAAGGCCATGCACGAGGACTCAATATTTTATAATTGTTTTACTCCATCTCATTTAACCAAACGGGGAACCAAAGAAAATATGAGACAATGAAAAAGCCACTAAAATCCATCATAAAACCATTTAAAACAACCAAGCAAACATTGTTGTTAAATCATTCAAACAATTGATCACATACGCTAACAAGAAGATCAAATACCATTCAAATATTCGCCAATAACTCCATAAAAGAAACCAATCATGCAATCAGTATTAACCTCATCAAAACATCCCACAAAACCACTCTTAAATTAGATAAAATCTACTAAGTGATAGTGGCACAAAACACAGTTTCAGCTATTGTTCAAACGCATGAGAAAGAGGCATAAAAATTTCATAAAAATTCAAAGTGCCCATATCTAAAATCGGAGCTTGACCCAGATCATATTTTGATGTTTCTAGTTGGATTTCACCTTTATTTTTTTACTTTCATGACCAAAAGTAAGGTGTTGTTTAGAAAAAACGTCATTTTATGCATGGCTGGGCAAAAATATGAAAAATGAAAGTGTTCGGATTAAAAATCAGACAAAGACCCAGTTGAGATATGGGCGTTTCTACATGGAATCCGCCTTTATTTTGCATTTATAATAGTTGGTTAAAGAGAAACATCAAAAAATGTGTTTTAACAAGTAGGCACAAATTTTGACCAAAAATGAAAGTGTCTAGAATTCAAATATACCAAAAACCCAATTGAGATTTGGGCATTTCTACATGAAATCCGCCTTTACTTTACATTTTTAATAGGCGGTTAATGAACAACAAATAAAAACATTTTTTTTTAACAAATTGGGAAAAAGAGGAAGAATATGAAAGAGCCCAGAATTTAGATTTTTCCATCGACCCATTTCAAATTTGATGGAAATACAAAAATAAAATAGAGGAGTTCCTCTAGATTTTCTCAAAATAAAAATAACCCATATCTAAAATGAGATTCAAGGCATAAATGTGACATAAGTGAATGCACAAATCACCAATCATACAAGATTGAAGAAAAACAAGGAGAAATACCTCAATTCTGGCCCAAAACAAAAATGGAGGAATGCTCAGTGTAGAAGACACGGCTAGGTTCCAAAACTGGACAAGGAAGAATTGGCACGCTAAGTTCAACAATCCAATACCCACAAATTTCTTCTCATAATAGCTCCCACAAATCTCCCTAGCTCTGCTGTCCAAATTGTGGGGTTCCTTCTCCGTCCAAAAACAACAATTTTTTCTCCTCCAAAAGATAACTCTCCCCAAAACAAAAATGAATATATATATATAAAACAAGGCTGCCCATTTCTTTTAACTAACTCTTCAACACAATAAACAAAAAATGAAATATTTTTTTTTTTATTAAACAAGCTATTAAAGCTCCCCAATTCAATTAATTAAAATCACTAAATATCCAACATTCCCTATTTCATATAAAAGTAATAATTTAAATCCAAACGTTAAGATACATAAAGCCCACAAATAAGTTTTAAATAAGACTATGAGAGCTCACAAAATGGATTAATAAAATCATTTAAAATTTCCAAATAAAATATATCATTCTCTCGAATGATCAATAAAAATCATTTAAAATAACATATTTAAAAATCTCATGGATATAACTATTCGGCTCTCCAATCAATAAAACACTATAAAATACCATATATGAAACCATGAAAAGATGCCAAAGAAACCACATCATAACATCGACAACCAAAATAAATAGCCACATAATAGATTAACGAAAACCATAATAAAATTCCTCAACAAAACATACTGGTAAACCACATACGACTGAAAGGTGCTCTAGACATACGACTGGAAGGTGCTTTGTACATTACCGTTAGGTAACCGGACGGTCAAACATCAACAAGGAAACACTGCACTAACATGGTACAGTGGGCTAGGGTAGGGGAAATTTGGCTTGTGACTACCTCCAGTAACCACCATCGGGGAATATGAGTACACTCAGGCTTGTGGATCCAAGCGGAGTCGATATTCAGTACTTGCATCACTCCAATCACACGTCAAAGTACATGTGCATATAACATATATCATATAGTTGAAGCAACATCAATCATCAGGAAGAGGGTCATGATATCGTAAGCCTCTTGGATACGAGTGTTACGACATCATCCCCTTCCTGTCCATAATCATACAAAAGCAATGATAACAATATATAAATATATAAGCATGTAATCCAGAATAATGACTAATCATGATGACATTTTCCCTTAATCATCAATGTCTAATCTCATTATAATAACATTTAACATTTAAAATATCAAATCAAAATAAAAATACTATCTTACCCAGGCTGGAGTTAGAGAGGTGTTACAATAATAATATCCATCACTAGGTATATCATCAAGATAAAAGTTAATGATGAGTGTTTGAGGCGGTTTAGGGTTAGTATGGGAATTTCAAACCTCTTTAACACCTTTTCTTTTAGATAATAAAAAATGTATCATAAAGATTAACATTGGAATTTAGGATATAAGGTGTCGATATCATAGGATTAACTTATTATTAAATACTACAAGAATAGGCTAGTGAGTATTTCTAGGTTGGGATTTAAATGAGCCAATAAATTATTACATTTTTCATTCACACCTAAAACATAAATATCATTGAATTGGTAAGATATTTTAATCATATCACAAGCACATGCACCTCTCAAAGTCATGCCTAGAGACATTGAGATACTAATAGCGTGCCTTTGGGTTATAGACATTGGAAAGGGGAATATTGGTATCTTAGGGTGTACTATGGGAAGATGAACAATTTTATTGAAAAAAAAAACTAATAAAAACATAAAGGTAATTGGTCAATTTACTGAATTAGCGACTAATTTGTGAACACAAGGATACAAGTAGTATCAGATAGGAATATAATTTTGTTATGTCCACTTGGCTCATGATGAGCTTAGATTTGGACTAAGAAGAAAATAAATTATTTTTATTTTCTATTTATAAGAATATGATGAAGAAATGGTTGATGAAGTAAAAAAATAAGGTGAGGAAAATAAAGGAAATACCTAAAAATAAGAAGAAAATAAGAAAACATGGACCAACTAATTAAAAGAAGAGATAAAGTGATCTAGAAGGGAGTAGAACCTATCAAGAGTTGTTTTTTTAAGAGACCTATGAAAGAGTTTAGTTAATATATTATCATCAAAGAAGAATACAATTTAGGTTGTTGTAAAGGAATAAAAATGTTTTTGAGGATCCCCTTTTCTATTATACCTTTCAAAATAGGAGATCATGAACTATGGTGGGAAAGGGTGACCAAGGATATCCAAGATTAATTATTTGTACTAGAATTACATAGTGGCTACCCACTAAAAAGATGTAGGAATATTAGCCAACTATTTTTGAACAATTCCCATATTTTGTATTGGTTGGTTTATAATGGGATTAGTTAGGAGTATAAAATGAAATACTAGAAATAGTATTAGCAACAAAGGTTTATGAAGGAGAAGATTGAGAAGAAGTAGATGGCATAGATGAATAGAAGAAAGGAAGATGTTGAGAATACAAAACACAACTATATATGGAGAAAGGGTTGGTAGAACACATAATCCCAATGAGATGAAGTTCCTACACTTGGAGGAGCCTTAAAGGACACAAAAACTATGGTAGAATTATGAATGTGGGTATGAGGGGTAGTCACAACATGGAAAGTTGTGTATGAGATAAATAATATTGAATCTCATCAAGGGATTATGAATCTCTTATGAAATAGGGGTGTGATGGTGAATAATATTCCTCATACCATATAAGAAATCTAATACCTAAATATGGTTAACAAGAATTTTTCGCATGGCATCAATAAGAGGCTTGTTGTCAAAAAAATAAAATTTAATAATTAGTGATGTGGGCTTGTAATAAGGTCATTTTTTGTCTATAGGTTACATTTTCTTGTAGGTGATAGAATATAAGGTCTCCTCATGGTTAAATTCATCTTCCCCACCATTATCTAACTCCTCTAGAGTAGAGAGTAGAGGGGGAAGAGTGGTAGGCATATTGTAAAGGTAGGATGACAAAGAAGTAGTGCTACTAGAATAAGTTATATTGGGTTTAAACACAACTATAGTGTATAGGTATCAAAGACCTTAATTGTGTAGCAAAAATCATGAAACAAAAGGGAAAAAATTTCTACACACAAAGAAAAAGGGCTTTAATATACATAGTAATAAAGGTGAGAAGGTTTTAGAAATGAAGTATATTGTGTTCACCAAAAATACGATGTAAAAATTAAACTAGCTCTACATGTAAAAGTAGATTAAATTATACCACATTAAATGATAGGAAGAAAATAGTGATTATGTTTACCATAAATAAATGAAACATAATTATTAAATAATAAAAATGACATAGGCACTTGTATTCCTTTCTCCTCTCATTTATAATGTCTTAATTAAATTATTTTTTATAAATTTAACTCAATTAATACAACATTAATGCTAATGCTAATGTTTTTGTATTTTAAATTTTTGTAAGAAAGAGAAATACAGTTAAACAATGGACATACAAGTATAGTAGAATAATTATTTATAGAATATTAAATAATTATTAAAAACTTAAATGTTGTAGGGAAATAGTAAAAAATAACTATATATAAAGAAATACAAATATGGATGAAATCAAGAAACAAGAAAAAATCAAGGTCACATTAGAATTTATATAGTTTTGAAAATATATGGTGTAGATATAAACTCAAATAGGTCATATAGTGGTTGGAAATAATAAGATAATTGAAAATAAAAATACACTAACTCAAATGGTATAAATAAAAAACAAAGATTGAGAAATATGAGATTGTTAAATTAAATATTAAATCTAGAGAGAAGATTCATAAATAACATACATTTGGGATAGGGAGAAAGAGGGTGAATACATAAGAGCTTTCCAAAATGGTTAAGTCCCTAGTTTGATAAATTTTTCCTCTATGAGTAGTCATGTAGAAAAATAGATTTTTTGTGTTTTCTCTTAATCCTATGCATGTTTAAAATGAAAATAATAGTAATGTAAATATATGTGAATAACAATAAATCAACTATGTAGAGATATTATTATTCTATTGTATATGGAAAATAAATTGGGAAGTATAATAGTTATTGATACGAAAGATAATATTCAAAATCACAATGTATTATGAAGAAAATATTTCTATCAATTTTCCAAGAATCCCAAAAAAATGTTAAATTATTAAGTCATAATAAAATATAGATTTTGAGAACAAAGAAGAGATATGAAAAAATCACATACAAATACTAGAAATGAAGGAAAAAATTATAATAAATAAAGACAATCTCAACTAGTTTAATAAGACCATGAAGGGACTTGTGAAGGGAATTTTGTATCTCTCTAAAAAAGTAACTAGTAAAAAATTATGATTGTTGCAGAACGTACAAGTTTAATGACTTCTGTAATAGAAAATAGAAAAATACAAGAGAATTCAAATTACAACACTTTACGTTAAAACGGTAATATAGTAAGAGTGATATAGAGTTAAAGACTACATGAGAATGTAGATGATGAAAAACATAAAAACAAATCCAATTATAAAAAAACAAAGGTAATTTTAAATCCCTAAATCATAAATTACTATTTCAAGAAAGGGAATCAAATAAGGGTTGTTGGGAACTTGGTGAGACTTAGACAAATGATGGCTACTTCCAAGTAGAATTTAAAATGCCACAATTTTGGTTGTTGAAAAGTTTATATATAGTTACATGGTCATAATATGAATATATAATGACATTGACATCTACATGACTATGATTTCATTCTAGAATGGATATAAATAGATACAATTCAAACTTACTATAAAGTGACATAAATTACAAAATAAATAAATAAATATTAGAAAAACATCACATAAAACAAAAGTATATAAAACAACATGAAAATTCACATCTAAATTGAGAAAAAGGCTACAAGATCAGATACACTAGGTCTTAAAATACATTGTGGGAATGAATCCTAAAATAGGTACATTTTTAGTGTCAAATTTTCAAGGCATGCATTTTTATATTACACTCACCATAGTTCTATTCATATACTTCTTTGTATGTATTCAAGGTGTATGTAACTCCATGAAACATGAGCCTATATTGATTAAGGATATTAAATTATATTTATCTCTAAAATACAAGCAATAGCTCCCAAAGACAACCCTACACACATCAAAAGGAATAACATCAACCGACATCTCATCCTTATAATTAGAATCAATGTAAATTAATAAATTACATTAATTTTGGTATATAATATATATATTCCTTGTTTAATCCAATCAAATAAGTATGGTTTTAAATAATCCATAGTTTTTAACCTCAACTACTTCACTAAATTTTGATAAATTAGGCTCACTTGTGAGCATGTATTGAACGCCAAATCAACCTTCTTATCCTTAATATAGATATTAATTTGAAATAATTTTGTTGTCTCTTGATTTTAATTGGAATTAGAGATCTCACCTATCTATGACAAACATTTCCTTCTATAGGTTTAAAAATTTCCTACTTTGTAATCTCTACCTTACATTTCTACATTTGTTTTAGAGTTTATTCCTTTAGGTGTGTTCTAGGATTCATTTGTTTATTCTAAACTTTAACTATCATCAAAATAGTTTGAAACTGATGCAGGAGCATCCAGTGGTGTAAGGGCAATCTTGCATCACCCAAAAATAGTTAAATTTCAAGTTTTTCAGTTTTTAGATGTTTTTACATTTTTGGATACCCTTTTCATCATAATGAAATTCCCAATTTACAGTTTTCATTTTCTATTTCTGGGTGGAAAGATATTGCAGTTTTAGTTTCCCAGATTTGCACCTGAAAATATTTTGAGTTAGATTTGAGGCACTTAGAGCTCCCGGATCGGCCCTGAAACTTTCCAATATCGGCGTAGCGATTTTGAGCATGTTATTGACTTCGTGACCTTTCCAACGGTTCAAACGGTTCGCGAATCGGAGTCCCAGATCAAAAGTTATGGCCCCAGGAAGTTGGCGCACTTTCTAGAAGATACAATTGCAAATGTTCTTTTGAAATTTGAACTTCAAGTTGTAATTTTTCGGTGCCAAACCACCTAAACTCAAATTTGAATGTTGTTTTGGCTCCAAATTAAAGAGGAGCTCTATTTATGGGCAGGTTTCTAGTTTTTGGGTAGCTTTTTGGGGACAAGCTCACATATTGCAAAAGGGTGATTCTGTAGCTTTCTGTAACTTGCATGTGTTGTAGAACTTGGGGATTTGAGATCCTCTGCATGTAAGAAACTTCATTTTCTGAATAATAAAATTATTCTCTTGTTTGTGGGTTATTTTCTCTGTCTCGGGATGTGCCCTCATCAAGTGGTATCAGAGCGGGTTTTCTTGAGCGTGTGGACAGATCGCCAATCGTGAGGCAGTTCGCACTAGGACCGTGGTTGTGGGTCAAGGTCAAGAAAGATGCCTCCAAGAGTGATTCCTGGTAGGCATGGTGGTGCCAGAGGTGGTCATGGTGGTAGAAATGCTAGTGGAAGAGATGCACTGACAGCCCTCCAGAGACAGATTGACGTGTTACAAGAGCAGTTGAGAAAAGGGTTAAACCCAAGGGAGGAAAGTGAGGATGAAGGAGAGGAAGAAGGTTCAAATGTAGAAGAGGAAGAAGAAGCAATTGATCAAGACCAAATGCGGCTAATAAGGGTCATTTCAAAGATCGAGAAAAGACCTAGAGCAGAAGTCCCCAATTATTCTAGAAGTTTGAACCCGGAAGAGTTGATCGACTGGATCAACGAGCTAGAAGAATATTTTGAGTATGAGGAAATAGAGGACCCAAATCGGGTTAAGTTTGCGAAAATGAAGCTGAAGGGCCATGCCAGTATTTGGTGGAAAGAGGTCCAGTTGGAAAGAAATCGAAGAGGAAAGGAAATATCACCAAATGGGATTGCATGGTAGAGAACCGGCCAGGCCAGCCATACCGCTGA